>CM035839.1:58427762-58757762 GCA_020510985.1 Pholidichthys leucotaenia | reverse complement strand
GATGATGACGATGATGTATGCAGAGAAGCAGGAGTCCATCACCAATGCCTCAACATAAATATGTCAGTCCACGTGATGGATGCTATAGGGCAAAACTCCAGTAAGACCTGTTTTGCAAAATGGGAAGCACTAAATGGTTTTTTTTAGAACTCACTGCATTGATTCACTTGTGAAAACACAGAGGAGATTACATGGGCATTTCTGAGACATTTTAATTGGTGTAATTTACAATCCTGGTTTTTCCACTCCTTGTTTTGGTGTGTATATATTTTTAAAAATATCAAAAGCAGTTATAACGACTTCCGGTTATGGCTGCCACGTAAGACGGACGTGTCTCACTCTGCTCTGCTCCTGGAGAAAAAAAATCGGCAAATAACTCTCTCATTTGGGACAGAACGTATCCCAGCGTTTGGGCGAGGATATGTCGGCGAAGCCTAAGGCTGGAAAACCAGTTAAAGGAAAAAGCGAGCCGCCGAAACAGTCCAAATTAACGGACTTTCAGGTCTGTGACACAGCAAATAAAACTCCATATATGGCGGAGGAGGCTGGCAACGGTGCGATGTCTGCGGGGGGAGGCGCAGATGCGCTGATGGCTGCCATGAGTTCAATGAGAGCGGACTTTTCCTCTAGATTTGATGGGATTATGACAGCGTTGGAAGGAATAAGAAAGGAATTGGGTGACTGTGTAGAACGAGCGGCGCAGATGGAGCTCCGTCTCGCTAGTGCTGAAGATGACGTCACCCGTCTTCAATTAAAGGTGCGCACTTTGGAAAAAAAAAATAAATCTCTGGAAAATAATATTTTGGATTTGGAATCTCGGTCGAGACAGAATAACTTGAGGCTGGTGGGTCTTCCAGAGGAATCAGAAGGTCGGGACGTATGTTCCTTTCTGGAAAAGTGGATTCCGGAGGTACTGGGCAGCGAGGAGTTGCAATCAGCAGTGGTTCTGGAAAATGCACACCGTATTGGCCCACGGAGAGATAAGGGACCGCCGAGGACCTTAATTATGAAGTTTCTTAGCAACAGAGACAGGATGAAGATCTTCAATGCTGCACGAGCTAAAGGAGAGATTAAACACCAGGACCAGCAGGTGCGGTTCTACCCAGATTTGGCCACAGGAATCCAACAATTGAGGAAGCAGTTTGATCCCATACGTAAGGAGCTGCGCAACCTTGGGATTCGTCATGGTGTAATCTATCCTGCGAGACTGCTGACCACGTATGAGGGCAGAACCCACATCTTCAAGACCCCAGAGGAGGCGCAGGAGTTCATCAAGAAGATCAAAGAAGAAGAAGAGACTGGTGGGAGCTAAGCATGAACAAAATATAAGGTAGAATAATTAAGCATTTGCACAGGCATCTGACTGACTTGAAGTAAATAGTAAGTTTACAAAATATAGATTGTATTATATATTAAAAAAAACAAAAACAAAACAAACAAAAAAAAACTATGATGTACAAAGTTGTTAAAAATTTTGGAGTTAAGTTGGAAAACTACAGAGGAGAGTTAATGTTACGTCATTAAAAGCAGTAGAGTTAGGGTGATTGGGAGGATGAAGAAGGAGTGGCTTAGGCTGTTCCCCGTGGGTGTGGAGCGGTCGATGGCTATATCGGGAGACGGAATTTTTCTTTTGATTTTGGGGGGTTTGCCACAAGTGTGGGAAGGGGAAATTTGTTTGTGTGTAGTTTGTAGGATGAATGTTCAACCACTCATGTTTTTGCTTCTCTGTATGAGCATGTTTACACTGCAAGGTAATCCCAAACTCTCTATTGATCATAAACCAAAGTGTTAATCTTAATTTAACTTCATGGAATTGCAGAGGTCTACAAAATTTAAAAAAACTTAAACAAGTTATGAATAAAATAAAAGACATGGGTTCAAAAATTGTGTTTTTACAAGAAACTCATCTAATAGAGGAGGATGTTAAAAGAATTAGGAGTAGATGGCAAGGAAGTGTATTCACCTCTTCATTTTCATCCCGAGCCAGGGGAGTTATGACTCTCATACATAAATCAGTTCCTTTTCAAATGAAAAATGTAATTGGAGACAAATTTGGAAGATATGTAATCATTCAAGGTTCTTTGCTATTAGAAAATATAAATCTTGTGAACTTATATGGTCCCAATATAGATGATCAGAAGTTCTTTGCTAATTTATTTCTTATCTTATCATCACTTACAGGGCAACATATAATAGCAGGGGATTTTAATTGTACATTGAATCCAGGTATAGATAGATCAACAGGACTGGACTGTACGCACATTGGATGTAGGATGACTATTAATCATTTTATGAAAGAATTGAGATTGTTAGATATATGGAGAGAAATGAAACCACAAGTTAAAGCCTATTCTTGTTATTCCAGTACCTACAAGACATTCTCACGTATTGATTATTTTTTGATTTCCACAGAATTAAGGTCCAAGATTCAAAACTGCTTTTATGATAACATCGTGATCTCTGATCATGCACCCTGTTGTCTAATATATGTAGATAAAAAATTGACAAAGGAATCAGGTAGATGGCAATTTCAGCATAAATGGCTTCAGGATGAGGAATTTGTCAAGTATATAGAAAAACAGATAGACGAGTTCTTTGACATCAATACTACACAAACATCAGCATGTGTAAAGTGGGAGGCTTTCAAAGCTTTTATTAGGGGACATATTATTAGTTATACAGGATCAAAATCTAAGAAGACTCGAGAGGAGAGAGCTAAATTGGAACATAAAATAAAAAGTCTTCAGGAAAAAGTGTATGCAGGAAGTGACCCAAGGTTGGAGAATGAATTACTGATTTTGAGAGCTGAATACGACAAAAAATCAGCGAATAGAGCTGCCTCGAGTCTTCTAAGATTGAAACAATCTTTTTATGAACAAGGTGAAAAATCAGGAAAATTATTAGCATGGCAGATTAAACAATTAGAAATTAAAACACCAATTACCAGTATTATAAGTAACGGACAGGTAGTTATAGATCCTTTAGAAATTAATAGAGCCTTTAGAGATTACTATGAAAAATTATATGATACCAAAAATGAACCTGATTTAACAAAACTAAATGGGTTTTTGAACAAACTATCTATACCGTGTATTCCAAATGAAAACAGGGAGATATTGGAGTCTAAAATTAGTCAAGAAGAAGTTGGGCTAGCCATTGATAATATGAAATCAGGAAAAAGTGCAGGACCAGATGGTCTTCCAGTTGACCTTTATAAAAAATTTAAGAATAAATTAATAAAACCTTTTTTGGAAATGGTTTTAGAAGCATTTCAAAATAATAATTTACCATCATACATAAATAATGCCTTAATTATACTGCTGCCAAAACCAGGTAAGCCCTCTAATAAATGTGAAAATATGAGACCAATAAGCCTATTAAACGCCGACCTTAAGATAATCTGTAAAATTTTAGCAAGACGAATACAAGAAATTTTACCAAATATTATTAATCGAGATCAGAATGGCTTTATAAAGGGTAGACAAGGCTTCCATAATGTAAGAAGACTATTTAATATTATTTATTTTAATAAAGAAGCACCGGATACAGCTCTCCTATCACTGGACGCCGAAAAGGCCTTTGATAGAGTTGAATGGCCCTTTCTTTTTGAAGTCCTACAAAGGTTTGGACTTGGAAATAATTTCATAAAATGGGTTCAAATAATATACAATAATGCTACAGCAGAAATCCTAACAAATAACAATATTTCAAAACCAATAAAAATCAATAGAGGATGTCGACAAGGCTGTCCACTTTCACCTTTACTGTTTACTATGGCAATTGAACCTTTAGCGATAGCGATACGTTTACATTCACAAATATATGGAATTAAAGTTGGACCAACAGAACATAAAATCTCCCTGTACGCCGATGACATAATTTTGTTTATGTCGAATCTAAAAAAATCAATTCCAACCTTGTTGAATTTAATAAAGAATTTTGGGGAAATATCAGGATATAAAATAAATAAAACTAAATCTTCAATATTAATGCTAAATGAGACCCAGAGAAATTACCCAGCCCCTGAGGTAAATCAATTCAATGTTGTAAATCAGTTTAAATATTTAGGAATCCAAATTGTGCCTAAGCTAGAATCAGTCGCCAGTGTCAACTATGAAGCCTTAATGTCAGATATCAATGAGTTAACTCAGAGATGGATGTCACTACCAATGTCGATGATCGGGAGAATCAATATACTTAAAAGTAATATTTTACCTAAAATACTTTATTTATTTCAATACATTCCCTTATCACCACCTTTAGATCTATTCTCAAGAATAAAAAAAAAGTTAGTGGAATTTATATGGAACAACAGGAGGGCTAGATTATGTCTGTCTTTATTATATTTACCATTTGATCGTGGAGGTCTGAAATGTCCAAATTTTATGTTGTATTATTGGTCGGCACAACTGAGATCTATGACATATTATTTTTCATCAAATGATCTCCCTCACTGGACTGAAATGGAATCATACAATTTACCTTTACCTCTTCCCATATTCATATACTCAGATTCGGCAAAAAAATTACAAAAACAAGTTAAAAATCCATTTGTAAAGCATATGATCAAAATATGGTGTGAAGCTAAAAACTATTTAAAAGAACCACAGTTATTGTCACAATTTAGTCCAATATGGGGTAATCAATATTTTAAACCAGGGAGAGCGGACGCTGTATTTAAAGTATGGAATTTAAAAGGGATACAAAAGATTCAGGATTTATATTTGCCATGTGCAGATAACATAATGTCTTTTGAAGAGCTGAGGATCAAATTTAATCTCAATAGAACACATTTTTTTAAATATCTTCAACTTAGAAACTTTATTCGATCAAATCAAAATAAAGCTCTCACTCGACCTATTTATTCATCCTTGGAAAAAATGATGATGAAAGATAGTAAAAGAAAGGGTATTATTTCAGAGTTTTATAACTCATTGACACTATCTTCAAGTGAAAATTCACTGAAAAGATTAAACTACTGGAAAGAAGATCTGCAAACTGAAATTTCAGAGGAACAATGGGAATTGGCTTGTACAGAAGCTCAAACCAAATCAATAAATGTACGCCTTAAATTGATACATTTCAAATGGTTAATGCGGATGTATGTTACACCGGAGGAGTTAAATAGATATAACAAAAATATACCAGATACATGCACAAAATGCATGGAAAGTAAAGGAACCCTATTTCATTGTCTATGGGAATGTAGATTAATAAGAATGTTTTGGGAAGAGGTGAGGGTAACAATTGAAAAAATAATCTCAAAACAAATCATATTGAATCCTAAACTGTTTTTGTTGGGTCTGTACCCAGAAAAGCATAATTTTAATAAAAGTGAAAGAACATTCATAGACCTCAGTTTGCTTAATGCCAAAAAATGTATTGCACTATTATGGAAAAAGACTCATAGACCAGATGTGACTCAGTGGTTAAGACAGATGTTAACAAACCTTCCATTAGAAAGAATAACATATATACTGAAATCAAAGGAAATTGTGTTTGAGAATATATGGAGACCTTTTATTGATTATGTAAAAAATTTAAACATAACTCTTGAAGAAGAAGGTGAATGATGTGTGTGGACCTTGTAAATTCCAAACTGGTGAACATAATATGTATACTTATGTATTGGATTGTCTAGACTAAACAGAGGAGCATTGTTGAAGACTTGATTTTGTTGGTGGTTGTTGGTGTTTTTAGTGCATTTTTTTTTTTTGTAGTACTTTAGTGTTAGTGTTTGATTGTTTGTATCATGTTTGTTAAAAAAAAAAAAAGGTTCAATAAAGATATTGTGGAAAAAAAAAGCAGTTATAACTGACTAAACTAAACTCAACCTCAAATTGCTCCTAAAGCTAGGAAAGTACATCTGACAACTTTACCACATAATAAACTACCTATGTTTCTATTTTTCTCTTATTAAGATTAGAATCAAATAATATCTTAATTAAGAAATGTGTTAACTCTCAGTTGATGCTGTTTTTTAAACATTTTACTAGAAGCTTATACACTGCCAGTCAAAAGTTTGGGCACACCTACACATTCATTTTCTATGGGTAGATGTGTCCAGATTTTTGACTGGTACTGTATGTGACCTAAAGAGGACTGTGTAGTCTAGCCAGTTACTATCCTATAAAGTCTGGAACAAGATCCACATCCGGACCCGACTACAAATCGCTCCAGACCTGAACGTGTGTCATATTAAATTGTACGTGCTTCACTGTGCTTACCAACTTTGCTGCACTGCCAAAGTGACTGAATATTTATTTACCTTTTGTTCTTATTAAAGACAAAAATAGAAAGGAGATGTTTTTACCTTCTTTACATGTCTGACGAAGGCTGCAGTGAACAGTCGAAACATGTAAAGAAGGTAAAAACGTCTATTTTTGTCTTAAATAAGAACCAAAGGTAAATAATTAAAAGAAGACAAAATGAACCCACTCGAACTATAAAGTGACTGAATGTCAGCATTTCATATGCACAATGAGCAACACTTCGCTCATGTGCGAGTATATTCACTCCATGTTCCGAACACAGCCGCCTGACCACAACTTTGCTTACAGTGGGAAAAAAGTATTTAGTCAGCCACCAATTGTGCAAGTTCTCCCACTTAAAAGATGAGAGAGGTCTCCAATTTTCATCATAGGTATACCTCAACTATGAGAGACAAAATGAGAAAAAAAAATCCAGAAAATCACAGTGAAGGAATTTTATTGAATTAATTGGTAAATTCCTCAGTAAAATAAGTATTTGGTCAATAACAAACAAACAGTATTTGGGCTGCACGGTGGCGCAGTGGTTTAGCACTGTGGCAGCACAGTTTTACCCTCGGCTGGGGGATCGCTGGGATCATGAGATCGTGGGTTTGATCCCAGCCCCCGACCAACAGTGAGCTGTGTGGAGTTTGCATGTTCTCCCAGTGTTGCGTGGGTTTACTCCGGGATTTCTCCGGTTTCCTCCCGCATACCAAAAACATGTAGGTTTAGGGCGCTCGCGCACGCAGCGACCAGCAGCCGGTGGCCTGTCACCAGACTGCAAACCAAATCTACCTACGGGTACAAATAAGTAACAAAAACAAAAAACCAAAAAAAACCCAAAAGTTCATCTCAATACTTTGTTATATACCCTTTGTTGGCAATGGCAGAGGTCAAACATTTTCTGTAAGTCTTCACAAGGTTTTCACACACTGTTGCTGGTATTTTGGCCCATTCCTCCATGCAGATCTCCTCTACAGCAGTGATGTTTTGGGGCTGTCGCTGAGCAACACGGACTTTCAACTCCCTCCAAAGATTTTCTATGGGGTTGAGATCTGGAGACTGGCTAGGCCACTCCAGGACCTTGAAATGCTTCTTACGAAGCCACTCCTTCGTTGCCCGGGCAGTGTGTTTGGGATCATTGTCTTGCTGAAAGACCCAGCCACGTTTCATCTTCAGTGCCCTTGCTGATGGAAGGAGGTTTTCACTCAAAATCTCACGATACATGGCCCCATTCATTCTTTCCTTTACACGGATCAGTCGTCCTGGTCCCTTTGCAGAAAAACAGCCCCAAAGCATCATATTTCCACCCCCATGCTTCACAGTAGGTATGGTGTTCTTTCTCCTCCAAACACGACAAGTTGAGTTTTTTCCAAAAAGTTCTATTTTGGACTTCCGGTTATGGCTGCCACGTAGGACGGACGTGTCTCGCTCTGCTCTGCTCCTGGAGAAAAAAAATCGGCAAATAACTCTCTCATTTGGGACAGAACGTATCCCAGCGTCTGGGCAAGGATATGTCGGCGAAGCCTAAGGCTGGAAAACCAGGAAAAGGAAAAAGCGAGCCGCCGAAACAGTCCAAATTAACGGACTTTCAGGTCTGTGACGCAGCAAACAAAACTCCATATATGGCGGAGGAGGCTGGCAACGGTGCGAGATCTGCGGGGAATGGCGCAGATGCGCTGATGGCTGCCATGAGTTCAATGAGAGCGGACTTTTCCTCTAGATTTGATGGGATTATGACAGCGTTGGAAGGAATAAGAAAGGAATTGGGTGACTGTATAGAACGAACGGCGCAGATGGAGCTCCGTCTCGCTAGTGCTGAAGATGACGTCACCCGTCTTCAATTAAAGGTGCGCACTTTGGAAAAAAAAAATAAATCTCTGGAAGATAATATTTTGGATTTGGAATCTCGGTCGAGACAGAATAATTTGAGGCTGGTGGGTCTTCCAGAGGAATCAGAAGGTCGGGACGTATGTTCCTTTCTGGAAAAGTGGATTCCGGAGGTGCTGGGCAGCGAGGAGTTGCAATCAGCAGTGGTTCTGGAAAAAGCACATCGCATTGGCCCACGGAGAGATAAGGGACCGCCGAGGACCTTAATTATGAAGTTTCTTAGCAACAGAGACAGGATGAAGATCTTCAGCGCTGCACGAGCTAAGGGGGAGATTAAACACCAGGACCAGCAGGTGCGGTTCTACCCAGATTTGGCCACAGGAATCCAGCAATTGAGGAAGCAGTTTGATCCCGTACGTAAGGAGCTGCGCAACCTTGGGATTCGTCATGGTGTAATCTATCCTGCGAGACTGCTGACCACGTATGAGGGCAGAACCCACATCTTCAAGACCCCAGAGGAGGCGCAGGAGTTCATCAAGAAGATCAAAGAAGAAGAAGAGACTGGTGGGAGCTAAGCATGAACAAAATATAAGGTAGAATAATTAAGCATTTGCACAGGCATCTGACTGACTTGAAGTAAATAGTAAGTTTACAAAATATAGATTGTATTATATATTAAAAAAACAAAACAAAAACAAAACAAACAAAAAAAAAAACTATGATGTACAAAGTTGTTAAAAATTTTGGAGTTAAGTTGGAAAACTACAGAGGAGAGTTAATGTTACGTCATTAAAAGCAGTAGAGTTAGGGTGATTGGGAGGATGAAGAAGGAGTGGCTTAGGCTGTTCCCCGTGGGTGTGGAACGGTCGATGGCTATATCGGGAGACAGAATTTTTCTTTTGATTTTGGGGGGTTTGCCACAAGTGTGGGAAGGGGAAATTTGTTTGTGTGTAGTTTGTAGGATGAATGTTCAACCACTCATGTTTTTGCTTCTCTGTATGAGCATGTTTACACTGCAAGGTAATCCCAAACTCTCTATTGATCATGGACCAAAGTGTTAATCTTAATTTAACTTCATGGAATTGCAGAGGTCTACAAAATTTAAAAAAACTTAAACAAGTTATGAATAAAAAAAGGACATGGGTTCAAGAATTGTGTTTTTACAAGAAACTCATCTGATAGAGGAGGATGTTAAAAGAATTAGGAGTAGATGGCAGGGAAGTGTATTCACCTCTTCATTTTCATCCCGAGCCAGGGGAGTTATGACTCTCATACATAAATCAGTTCCTTTTCAAGTGAAAAATGTAATTGCAGACAAATTTGGAAGATATGTAATCATTCAAGGTTCTTTGCTATTAGAAAATATAAATCTTGTGAACTTATATGGTCCCAATATAGATGATCAGAAGTTCTTTGCTAATTTATTTCTCATCTTATCATCACTTACAGAGCAACATATAATAGCAGGGGATTTTAATTGTACATTGAATCCAGGTGTGGATAGATCAACAGGACTGGATTGTACGCACATTGGATGTAGGATGTAGTAATCATTTTATGAAAGAATTGAGATTGTTAGATATATGGAGAGAAATGAAACCACAAGTTAAAGCCTATTCTTGTTATTCCAGTACCTACAAGACATTCTCACGTATTGATTATTTTTTGATTTCCATAGAATTAAGGTCCAAGATTCAAAACTGCTTTTATGATAACATCGTGATCTCTGATCATGCACCCTGTTGTCTAATATATGTAGATAAAAAATTGACAAAGGAATCAGGTAGATGGCAATTTCAGCATAAATGGCTTCAGGATGAGGAATTTGTCAAGTATATAGAAAAACAGATAGACGAGTTCTTTGACATCAATACTACACAAACATCAGCATGTGTAAAGTGGGAGGCTTTCAAAGCTTTTATTAGGGGACATATTATTAGTTATACAGGATCAAAATCTAAGAAGACTCGAGAGGAGAGAGCTAAATTGGAACATAAAATAAAAAGTCTTCAGGAAAAAGTGTATGCAGGAAGTGACCCAAGGTTGGAGAATGAATTACTGATTTTGAGAGCTGAATACGACAAAAAATCAGCGAATAGAGCTGCCTCGAGTCTTCTAAGATTGAAACAATCTTTTTATGAACAAGGTGAAAAATCAGGAAAATTATTAGCATGGCAGATTAAACAATTGGAAATTAAAACACCAATTACCAGTATTATAAGTAACGGACAGGTAGTTATAGATCCTTTAGAAATTAATAGAGCCTTTAGAGATTACTATGAAAAATTATATGATACCAAAAATGAACCTGATTTAACAAAACTAAATGGGTTTTTGAACGAACTATCTATACCGTGTATTCCAAATGAAAACAGGGAGATATTGGAGTCTAAAATTAGTCAAGAAGAAGTTGGGCTAGCCATTGATAATATGAAATCAGGAAAAAGTGCAGGACCAGATGGTCTCCCAGTTGACCTTTATAAAAAATTTAAGAATAAATTAATAAAACCTTTTTTGGAAATGGTTTTAGAAGCATTTCAAAATAATAATTTACCATCATACATAAATAATGCCTTAATTATACTGCTGCCAAAACCAGGTAAGCCCTCTAATAAATGTGAAAATATGAGACCAATAAGCCTATTAAACGCCGACCTTAAGATAATCTGTAAAATTTTAGCAAGACGAATACAAGAAATTTTACCAAATATTATTAATCGAGATCAGAATGGCTTTATAAAGGGTAGACAAGGCTTCCATAATGTAAGAAGACTATTTAATATTATTTATTTTAATAAAGAAGCACCGGATACAGCTCTCCTATCATTGGACGCCGAAAAGGCCTTTGATAGAGTTGAATGGCCCTTTCTTTTTGAAGTCCTACAAAGGTTTGGACTTGGAAATAATTTCATAAAATGGGTTCAAATAATATACAATAATGCTACAGCAGAAATCCTAACAAATAACAATATTTCAAAACCAATAAAAATCAATAGAGGATGTCGACAAGGCTGTCCACTTTCACCTTTACTGTTTACTATGGCAATTGAACCTTTAGCGATAGCGATACGTTTACATTCACAAATATATGGAATTAAAGTTGGACCAACAGAACATAAAATCTCCCTGTACGCCGATGATATAATTTTGTTTATGTCGAATCTAAAAAAATCAATTCCAACCTTGTTGAATTTAATAAAGAATTTTGGGGAAATATCAGGATATAAAATAAATAAAACTAAATCTTCAATATTAATGCTAAATGAGACCCAGAGAAATTACCCAGCCCCTGAGGTAAATCAATTCAATGTTGTAAATCAGTTTAAATATTTAGGAATCCAAATTATGCCTAAGCTAGAATCAGTCGCCAGTGTCAACTATGAAGCCTTAATGTCAGATATCAATGAGTTAACTCAGAGATGGATGTCACTACCAATGTCGATGATCGGGAGAATCAATATACTTAAAAGTAATATTTTACCTAAAATACTTTATTTATTTCAATACATTCCCTTATCACCACCTTTAGATCTATTCTCAAGAATAAAAAAAAAGTTAGTGGAATTTATATGGAACAACAGGAGGGCTAGATTACGTTTGTCTTTATTATATTTACCATTTGATCGTGGAGGTCTGAAATGTCCAAATTTTATGTTGTATTATTGGTCGGCACAACTGAGGTCTATGACATATTATTTTTCATCAAATGATCTCCCTCACTGGACTGAAATGGAATCATACAATTTACCTTTACCTCTTCCCATATTCATATACTCAGATTCGGCAAAAAAATTACAAAAACAAGTTAAAAATCCATTTGTAAAGCATATGATCAAAATATGGTGTGAAGCTAAAAACTATTTAAAAGAACCACAGTTATTGTCACAATTTAGTCCAATATGGGGTAATCAATATTTTAAACCAGGGAGAGCGGACGCTGTATTTAAAGTATGGAATTTAAAAGGGATACAAAAGATTCAGGATTTATATTTGCCAGGTGCAGACAACATAATGTCTTTTGAAGAGCTGAGGATCAAATTTAATCTCAATAGAACACATTTTTTTAAATATCTTCAACTTAGAAACTTTATTCGATCAAATCAAAATAAAGCTCTCACTCGACCTATTTATTCATCCTTGGAAAAAATGATGATGAAAGATAGTAAAAGAAAGGGTATTATTTCAGAGTTTTATAACTCATTGACACTATCTTCAAGTGAAAATTCACTGAAAAGATTAAACTACTGGAAAGAAGATCTGCAAATTGAAATTTCAGAGGAACAATGGGAATTGGCTTGTACAGAAGCTCAAACCAAATCAATAAATGCACGCCTTAAATTGATACATTTCAAATGGTTAATGCGGATGTATGTTACACCGGAGGAGTTAAATAGATATAACAAAAATATACCAGATACATGCACAAAATGCATGGAAAGTAAAGGAACCCTATTTCATTGTTTATGGGAATGTAGATTAATAAGAATGTTTTGGGAAGAGGTGAGGGTAACAATTGAAAAAATAATCTCAAAACAAATCATATTGAATCCTAAACTGTTTTTGTTGGGTCTGTACCCAGAAAAGCATAATTTTAATAAAAGTGAAAGAACATTCATAGACCTCAGTTTGCTTAATGCCAAAAAATGTATTGCACTATTATGGAAAAAGACTCATAGACCAGATGTGACTCAGTGGTTAAGACAGATGTTAACAAACCTTCCATTAGAAAGAATAACATATATACTGAAATCAAAGGAAATTGTGTTTGAGAATATATGGAGACCTTTTATTGATTATGTAAAAAATTTAAACATAACTCTTGAAGAAGAAGGTGAATGATGTGTGTGGACCTTGTAAATTCCAAACTGGTGAACATAATATGTATACTTATGTATTGGATTGTCTAGACTAAACAGAGGAGCATTGTTGAAGACTTGATTTTGTTGGTGGTTGTTGGTGTTTTTAGTGCATTTTTTTTTTTTGTAGTACTTTAGTGTAAGTGTTTGATTGTTTGTATCATGTTTGTTAAAAAAAAAAAAAAGGTTCAATAAAGATATTGTGGGAAAAAAAAAAGTTCTATTTTGGTTTCATCTGACCATATGACATTCTCCCAATCCTCTTCTGGATCATCCAAATGCTCTCTAGCAAACTTCAGACAGGCCTGGACATGTACTGGCTTAAGCAGGGGGGCATGTCTGGCACTGCAGGATTTGAGTCCCTGGCGGCGTAGTGTGTTACTGATGTAGCCTTTGTTACTTTGGTCCCAGCTCTCTGCAGGTCATTCACTAGGTCCCCCCGTGTGGTTCTGGGATTTTTGCTCACCGTTCTCATGATCATTTTGACCTCACGGGGTGAGATCTTGCGCGGAGCCCCAGATCAAGGGAGATTATCAGTGGTCTTGTATGTCTTCCATTTTCTAATAATTGCTCCCACAGTTGATTTCTTCACACCAAGCTGCTTACCTATTGCAGATTCAGTCTTCCCAGCCTGGTGCAGGTCTACAATTTTGTTTCTGGTGTCCTTTGACAGCTCTTTGGTCTTGGCCATAGTGGAGTTTGGAGTCTGACTGTTTGAGGTTGTGGACAGGTGTCTTTTATACTGATAATGAGTTCAAACAGGTGCCATTAATACAGGTAACGAGTGGAGGACAGAGGAGCCTCTTAAAGAAGAAGTTACAGGTCTGTGAGAGCCAGAAATCTTGCTTGTTTGTAGGTGACCAAATACTTATTTTACCAAGGAATTTACCAATTAATTCATTAAAAATCCTTCAATGTGATTTTCTGGATTTTTTTTTCTCATTTTGTCTCTCATAGTTGAGGTATACCTATGATGAAAATTGGAGACCTCTCTCATCTTTTAAGTGGGAGAACTTGCACAATTGGTGGCTGACTAAATACTTTTTTGCCCCACTGTATGTGAGCAGAGCACATCCATGATTGTGCCTCTGACTGGTGCAATTACATGCACTAATGTTAGCTAACTGCCACTGTCAAGCAAGTTAATTCCAACTATGGGACGTTACTTCCAAACTTAGCACTAGTAAAAAAGGAAGGTTGATTAAGTATGGCTATTTTGCACAGGGCTGTCCACAGAATACTGACGTGAGGACACAAAATAATCTCATCACACCTTTTGCTCTCTGGTTTAATGCATTGGTTACAAGCCTACTGCACTGTTTCTCTCATGCAGTCAAACCACCACGCTATTGTTGCTGAATGAGTAGTTAGGTTTTATAAAAAGTTGTAGTCACTCCGTTTCTCTTATGGTGTGGACAGCTTGGTGACTTTATTTTTTTTCAGCATGTCATAGGTGTAAATGAAGGAGGGCACAGGGGGACATGTCACCCCACCCTCAGAAAAAAAGAGAGAATTGTCCCCCAAAATCATGATAAACCTTTCATGTTACATAACTGAATAAAATGTATTTGAAGCACTTAGTGCTAAGCATAAGTGCGTTTTTATTTACACCTTTTTCTCATAAATTTGCAACTTTTTTCAAGTAAAATTGACTTTTTGTAAATTTTAGTTCTTTCCCCATAGTTGTACCTGTAACATGTGTAACTGACTGTTGTGTAGTAATATGGCGGCTGGGGCACCCTGGGTGTAGTAGGAGGTGACAGCCCGCTTTTCCGGTGGTGGTGTCACCTGGGGTATAAAGGGCCTGGGTGGAATGGATCAGGTCTCTTCGCCGTCAACCCTTTGGCCTATACAGAGCGCTGTAAGGTCATTGTTGCTTTATTAATAAACATACGTTTGCTGTAGCTTCAGCCTGGTTATTGGCATACTAGTTATGGACATAATATTTGGCGACGAGGAGAACAAAGGTATGGAGTGAACTGTCACCAATTTTCGGCCGTTTTTGGACGTCCTGGGTGAGCCGCCAGTACCCTGGGCTAGGTGGTATGTGGCCTTCCAGAATTGTCTGGTGGCCGTTAACCTCAGTGAGCTCAAAAAGCTGCATGCAAGAGCTATTTTGGTCCATAATTTGAGCATGGAGGGCCAGAGAATCCTCAGTACACAAGGAGGTGCTGATAGCTTTGAGGACGTGGTGGAGCTAATGGTGCGCTATTTTCTCGACCCTGAGAATGTCATAAGATAAGATAAGATAAGATAAGATAAGCCTTTATTAGTCCCACAATGGGGAAATTCCAGGATTGCAACAGCACAGGGATAGCAACACTCAGAGCAACAATCAGAAGGCAAGAAAAAACAAGAGCAGCTAGTATACATATGTACACTACTGTTCAAAAGTTTGGGGTCACCCAGACAATTATTTTGTGTTTTCCATGAAAAGTCATACTTATTTACCACCATGAGTTGTAAAATGAATAGAAAATATAGTCAAGACATTGACAAGGTTAGAAATAATGATTTGTATTTGAAATAATATTTTTTTCCAGATACTCAACCTGCTCAAAGGAAGGTCAGTTTTATAGCTTCTCTAACCAGCTAAACTGTTTTCAGCTGTGCTAACATGATTGCACAAGGGTTTTCTAATCATCCATTAGCCTTCTGACACAATGAGCAAACACATTGTACCATTAGAACACTGGAGTGATAGTTGCTGGAAATGGGCCTCTATACACCTATGTAGATATTGCACCAAAAACCAGACATTTGCAGCTAGAATAGTCATTTGCCACATTAGCAATGTATATTAGATATTAGAGTGTATTTCTGATTAGTTTAAAATTATCTTCATTGAAAAAAATAGTGCTTTTCTTTCAAAAATAAGGAAATTTCTAAGTGACCCCAAACTTTTGAACGGTAGTGTACATATTACTATAAATATATATATATATAGACACACAGTGCGGAGCATTGTGGTTGGTGGATGTGTAGCAGAAAGTCTAAGCTCTCTCTCCGCGGATGCAGCGGGCCAGCTGGATGTCTTTGGGCATGATGGTGACCCTCTTGGCGTGGATGGCGCACAGGTTGGTGTCCTCGAAGAGACCCACCAGGTAGGCCTCGCCGGCCTCCTGCAGAGCCATGACAGCGGAGCTCTGGAAGCGCAGGTCGGTCTTGAAGTCCTGAGCGATCTCCCTCACCAGGCGCTGGAAGGGCAGCTTACGGATGAGCAGCTCCGTGGATTTCTGGTAGCGACGGATCTCTCTCAAAGCCACAGTACCGGGCCTGTAACGGTGAGGCTTCTTCACTCCTTCACTCCTTCACGCTTTTCCGAGCAGCCTTGGTGGCCAGCTGCATCCTGGGAGCTTTAGTCCGGCATATTCGGTTTTGGCGGTGCCACCAGTGGACAGGAGAGTCGGTTCAACACTACGTTGCAGACCTGTGTCAGCTGGCGGGGAAGTGCCAGTTTGGGGCCCTGGAGGACGAGATGGTCCGTGATAGCTAGCGGAGCATGTGCGTTGTTCTGCAGCACGGTCGAGGCTCCTGACCTACCCGGGTGAACTGACGTTAGCCACAGCTATCGAGCTAGCACAATAATTCGAGGCAGCTGAAGGATTAGCGAGGGATCTCGGTGAGAGGACCACGCCAACTTGAGATGAACCACGTTTAAAGGTGCTAACTGTGGACCCAACAAATGAAGACAGCGAAGAAGAAGAGGAATATGCCTCCGTTGTGAAAATTAGGTCTGCTCCGGGTTCATCAAAATGTTACAGCTGCAGGTCCACCAGGCACCGGTATAAATCAAGAGAGTGTCTGGCAAAGGGAAAGTGCTGTGGCAAATGTGGTCTGCTACACCATTTTGCCAGGGCCTGCAAGAACTTTGAGCGGGGGGACCCGAGCATGGATGGACGTATTTACTGCAATGTTTTGCTGGACAGCGTGGAAGTGTCGTTGATGGTGGACACCGGAGCAGTGGCCTCGGTGTTGAACTGGTCCTCCGTGATGAGTCTGTTCCCACACCACCGCTTGAGGGACCTGTCGGTGCCCTACTTTGGCTACGAGGGCAACAAGTTAACCATCATGGGCTCATTAGAACTAACAGCAAGGTATAAGTCAGCGGTGATGGCGGGCGTCCAGTTCGTGGTGACTGCTACCCGGTCTAACATCTTGGGGTGTGATATGTTTTATGGCCTGGGGTTTTCTATCACCAACGACATCGGAGAGGAGTGGTCAGGCTGCGGGTTGTGGGACCGACCTATTCTGCATGTGAAGGACGACGCGATGTGGGACAGTGATTTGCCTGGTATTATGGGAGGGATGCAAGACCAGCATCGAGGGGTGCCATCTCGGGAGGATCCCAATGCCAGTGTCCAAGTAACCCTGGATGTGGAAACTGGACAGCATGGCGGGACCCCCGGGGCGGCGGCTGGAGCCAAGGTGTTGGCTCACTTGTCTTCCGGAGTATGTCCTGGTGATACCGGTGAGCGAGGAGCTGCAGAGGCTGTGCCAACGCTGAAGGAGAAGGAGAGTGGCGCAAGACCTACTGGCGCGATCCTAAAACGCACTGAACATCGACATTGGAGAAGGGCTTCAGACCAGGTCGGCAGAACGTCCCGACCCCGGAGAGAGGCCCAATCATGACACAGTGAACTGCGGAAGCAACATAGAGCTCCCTTGCACATCGGTGACAAGGTCCGGCCCAGGGTAGAAGCTCGTCTGAGGGGTGTCCACAAAACGTCAGCAACGAGATGACCAGGGGAGGATCCATGAGATGATTGTCACGGTGGCCCTTACGAGCCACCATAAGACGCCAGCAGTCACCAGTGAGTTGCAGTGATGTTTATTAGGAAGTGCAGGAACAGAGAATAATACACACAACAGTGCGGGTAGGTCAATCACAGGATAACTTACAAAGGATGATGAATGAACAGCGTCTGAGCCGGGGAACGCCCGATGCGTCAGACGATGTGACGGTAGAATCACAGACGAAGAATAACAGACGGTATTATAACAGGCCGTAGCTTAACAGAAGGTATCATAACAGGACGTATCATAACAGACCGTATTATAACAGAAGATATCATAACAGAGACTGCTGCATCGGGGTGCATTCAGCGCCCGCTTTTAACACCGGTCACTAATGACCCCGAATGCAGCACAGCTGTTGACTTTGACAGCGGGGAGCTCCGCCGGGCGCTGTCACAATGAGAGCCTGGGGAGCTAGAAGGAACCCACTGCTGTCAAAGCCTGGAAATAATGATATAAGATCCGAGTGCGGACAGAACCGGCACTCGGGCTGTAACAATGATTGCCCGTGAGGACGGCTATTTGGGCTGTCTGATGATTCGTGGAGGCACCCTAATGAGCTGCGGTGCGTGGTGAGGAAGAGGCGGCAGCGCAGCTCATCTCCAGAGGCCAAGAAGTGGAGGCGCTCTGGGCGGGATCTACCAGATGGTAATCCAAGGGGTGGCCCCTCCAGCGGGTCTGTAAAGTGACCGGGGTGGTTTGGGTGTGTTTTTGCTAAGTTTTACCCCGAGTCATGGTGTATATAGTTTCACATGGACTTATTGTGTGTGTGCCCTGTGTGTTTAAAAAAAGAGAGAGAAAAAGAGAGAAATGTTAGCCCCAACACTGTTTGAATTGTTGTGATGTGCGCGAGTTGTAGGGTGGGTGTGTTGGGGTGGGGACCGCCAGTAAGAACGTGAATGTTATGTGTTGTAGTTTGTTGTTGAAAATTTAGTTGTATATACACATGTATCTTGTTCTGGGATTATTTTGATTTTAGGAACACGGCTATTTTTATTTTGGACTGGTGTGTATAAGGCGGCAGAATAATCCGCCTGGCCTTGAAGGGGTGTGCCAGCAGGCTACCTGGCCCTTCTAGTTTATGTTGTGTGAATGGATAGGCATGTTTTATTTATTTTTGTACATATGTGATTTTATTGTTAGTGCATGAGTCAGGTTTAAATTTGGGTGGGCCTATTCTGTGCGTTTGGCATTTTTCTATGGGGTGGGGGGGGGGGCGGTGTAATAATAAGGCGGCTGGGACACCCTGGGTGTAGTAGGTGACGGCCCGCCTTTCCGGTGGTGGCGTCACCTGGGGTATAAAGGGCCCGGGCGGAAGGGATCAGGTCTCTTCATCGTTGACCCTTTGGCCTGTACGGAGTGCTGTAAGGTCATTGTTGCTTTATTAATAAACATACGTTTGCTGTACCTCCAGCCTGGTTATTGGTGTATTAGTTATGGACATAACACTGACAACAATAATACTTCCAGTAATCCCTCAGTATTTACTTGGGAGAATATGTTTTGTTTATTGCATTTTCATTGCATTGTTCTGGACCTCTGGCCCACCGGGAAAACTAAATGTGGACCTACCATATAAAAAAGTTTGAGTACCCCTGCTATAGAGAAATCAGTGACATTTGTCAGTGTTTATTGTCACCCAAATACGTGATTTGATCTGTACTGGCGGTCAGTGTCTACTGTGTCTTTACCATTAAAAACAAGTTTTTCTATTAAAGCTCAAATCTGTTTTACTTGGTTAAGGTTTTGGTTCAATAATGAAGTAACACTGCCCCTATGTGGTCTGTTTTGTATTGTTACATATTACAGTCGGTCTAACATTCCTATGTTTTCTTTCGCCCATCCATCTCTTCTCTTCATAGGTATGATGCTGCCTGCAGCTTTCCTCGTGGCTGTGTGCTATGCCGGCTGCAACCACATCCTTGCTGTCACCTTCCTCACCCTCTCTACGACCACAGGAGGAGCCAGCGCCTCCGGAGTCGATATCAACCAGATTGACATTGCTCCTAGGTGGGTGTTACCGTTCAGTCATGTCTTAATTAAGACCCCTTTATCAGCAGTTTAAAATTTCAAACACAAGAAGGAATTTAAGAAATTAAAGGTGTTTTCTTGAAAAAATCTTAATTCAGAATTCTTAATTCAGATGATAAGTTATCATCAAGCATCTTGTGAATGAACTTCTCCTTTATACATGTTGTTAGTCATTTAGTTTTTATCCTCAGGACTGTATGATTGACAATGTGGTGTCTGAAATCACTGCCCACTCAATATATCGGGTGTTCTAGTATGAAAACTATTGCAGGCCTTCAGAGCACAGAGCGCAGTAACTGTGTGTTTTTAGATGGTTTTAATTCAGACTCAGAGCTGGCTAATGCTCTTAATTGTTTTTATGGTCGTTTTGATTCCTTTGATTTTAGCACAGAAACCCAAGATCTGAAACAGAAACTCAAAGACAATCAGCACTTTAATATTGAGGTGCAGGATGTTAAAAGGGCATTCTGTGCTGTAAAAGTGAACAAAAGTCAGGGCCCTGATAATATATGTGGGCGCTTGGTAAAGTCCTGTGCGCATGAACTGAGTCCTGTGTTTCACTACATTTTTAATAAGTCCTTACAGACACGACATGTGCCTAAGATCTGGAAAGATGCTGTGGTTGTCCCCGTTCCAAAATCCAGCTGTCCAAAAACGGTAAATGATTTTAGACCAGTTGCTTTGACTTCAATTCTAATGAAAATTTTTGAAAAACTGGTCAGATTTGAGATCCTAAAGCAGACTAAGCGTGCATTGGATCCTTTGCAGTTTGCCTATAGGCCTCACAGAGGAGTGGAGGATGCCACTGTTACTCTGCTTAACATGCTTTTTAAACATCTGGATTTTAATGGGACACACGCCAGGCTTTTATTTGTGGACGTTTCTTCCGCTTTTAGTACAGTCCAACCTCATATATTAGCTGAAAGGCTCCTGCAACAATTTGACATGAGTAATAATCTGGTGGGTTGGATTCTGGATTTTTTAACCAACAGGCCACAGAGAGTAAGGGTCAATGGTACATTGTCTGGCCAAAAGTGTTCTTCTACTGGCTCTCCTCAGGGGTGTGTGCTGTCACCACTACTCTTCATCCTGTACACAAACATGTGTCGGAGCAGACATGACAACAGACACATTATAAAGTATAGTGATGATTCAGTTGTTGTCAGTCTCTTTCAGGATGGTGAGAGTGGCCACGGCCCAGTAGTTGATGATTTTGTTCACTGGTGTGAGGATTCCTACCTGCAGCTGAATACGATAAAAACTAAAGCTATGATTATTGACTTTAGGAGGAAAACTCCCAGGCACAAAGTCACCGTACTAAAAGGCCAGACCACTGAATGTGTGCAATCTTACAGATATCTTGGGACGATTATTGATAGTAATTTAAACTTTGAAGAGAACTGTGAAAGGGTGTGCAAAAAGGGTCAGCAACATTTGCATTGTTTAAGGAAACTTGCACACTTCCAAATTGACCGAACCATAATGACAATGTTTTATTGGGCTTTTATTGAATCTGTTTTATCCTTTTCTTTAGTGTCACCGTTTGGTCAGATAAAACTGAAACAGAGGAAATCCTTGGATCAGGTAGTTAGATGGTCCAGTCGTTTGCTTGGTGAGTCACAACTGAGCCTGACATCCCTGTACACCAGACAAGTACAGAGGATGGCTACCTCCATTTTAAATGATGACTCCCACCCTTTGCACTGCCACTTTCAACTTCTTCCCTCCAGACGGAGGTTTGTTGTCCCAAAATGTAAAACCCAGCGCTACAAAAACAGCTTTGTTCCTGCTGCTGTCAAAGAGTTGAACAAGATGCAGCAATATATTGCACATAATTCAGTTATCTATTTATTAATTTTTTATTTTATATTTACTTATTTTTGTAGGTTTTTTATTTGGGTTCTAAATATTTTATTGGGTTTTAGACCTTTGAGTTTTTAACCTCTTTGACTAGTTTTTAACTTTTTTTTTTTTCCACAATATCTTTATTGAACCTTTTTTTTTTTAACAAACATGATACAAACAATCAAACACTAACACTAAAGTACTACAAAAAAAAAAAAATGCACTAAAAACACCAACAACCACCAACAAAATCAAGTCTTCAACAATGCTCCTCTGTTTAGTCTAGACAATCCAATACATAAGTATACATATTATGTTCACCAGTTTGGAATTTACAAGGTCCACACACATCATTCACCTTCTTCTTCAAGAGTTATGTTTAAATTTTTTACATAATCAATAAAAGGTCTCCATATATTCTCAAACACAATTTCCTTTGATTTCAGTATATATGTTATTCTTTCTAATGGAAGGTTTGTTAACATCTGTCTTAACCACTGAGTCACATCTGGTCTATGAGTCTTTTTCCATAATAGTGCAATACATTTTTTGGCATTAAGCAAACTGAGGTCTATGAATGTTCTTTCACTTTTATTAAAATTATGCTTTTCTGGGTACAGACCCAACAAAAACAGTTTAGGATTCAATATGATTTGTTTTGAGATTATTTTTTCAATTGTTACCCTCACCTCTTCCCAAAACATTCTTATTAATCTACATTCCCATAAACAATGAAATAGGGTTCCTTTACTTTCCATGCATTTTGTGCATGTATGCATGTATCTGGTATATTTTTGTTGTATCTATTTAACTCCTCCGGTGTAACATACATCCGCATTAACCATTTGAAATGTATCAATTTAAGGCGTGCCGTTATTGATTTGGTTTGAGCTTCTGTACAAGCCAATTCCCATTGTTCCTCTGAAATTTCAATTTGCAGATCTTCTTTCCAGTAGTTTAATCTTTTCAGTGAATTTTCACTTGAAGATAGTGTCAATGAGTTATAAAACTCTGAAATAATACCCTTTCTTTTACTATCTTTCATCATCATTTTTTCCAAGGATGAATAAATAGGTCGAGTGAGAGCTTTATTTTGATTTGATCGAATAAAGTTTCTAAGTTGAAGATATTTAAAAAAATGTGTTCTATTGAGATTAAATTTGATCCTCAGCTCTTCAAAAGACATTATGTTGTCTGCACATGGCAAATATAAATCCTGAATCTTTTGTATCCCTTTTAAATTCCATACTTTAAATACAGCGTCCGCTCTCCCTGGTTTAAAATATTGATTACCCCATATTGGACTAAATTGTGACAATAACTGTGGTTCTTTTAAATAGTTTTTAGCTTCACACCATATTTTGATCATATGCTTTACAAATGGATTTTTAACTTGTTTTTGTAATTTTTTTGCCGAATCTGAGTATATGAATATGGGAAGAGGTAAAGGTAAATTGTATGATTCCATTTCAGTCCAGTGAGGGAGATCATTTGATGAAAAATAATATGTCATAGACCTCAGTTGTGCCGACCAATAATACAACATAAAATTTGGACATTTCAGACCTCTACGATCAAATGGTAAATATAATAAAGACAAACGTAATCTAGCCCTCCTGTTGTTCCATATAAATTCCACTAACTTTTTTTTTATTCTTGAGAATAGATCTAAAGGTGGTGATAAGGGAATGTATTGAAATAAATAAAGTATTTTAGGTAAAATATTACTTTTAAGTATATTGATTCTCCCGATCATCGACATTGGTAGTGACATCCATCTCTGAGTTAACTCATTGATATCTGACATTAAGGCTTCATAGTTGACACTGGCGACTGATTCTAGCTTAGGCATAATTTGGATTCCTAAATATTTAAACTGATTTACAACATTGAATTGATTTACCTCAGGGGCTGGGTAATTTCTCTGGGTCTCATTTAGCATTAATATTGAAGATTTAGTTTTATTTATTTTATATCCTGATATTTCCCCAAAATTCTTTATTAAATTCAACAAGGTTGGAATTGATTTTTTTAGATTCGACATAAACAAAATTATATCATCGGCGTACAGGGAGATTTTATGTTCTGTTGGTCCAACTTTAATTCCATATATTTGTGAATGTAAACGTATCGCTATCGCTAAAGGTTCAATTGCCATAGTAAACAGTAAAGGTGAAAGTGGACAGCCTTGTCGACATCCTCTATTGATTTTTATTGGTTTTGAAATATTGTTATTTGTTAGGATTTCTGCTGTAGCATTATTGTATATTATTTGAACCCATTTTATGAAATTATTTCCAAGTCCAAACCTTTGTAGGACTTCAAAAAGAAAGGGCCATTCAACTCTATCAAAGGCCTTTTCGGCGTCGAATGATAGGAGAGCTGTATCCGGTGCTTCTTTATTAAAATAAATAATATTAAATAGTCTTCTTACATTATGGAAGCCTTGTCTACCCTTTATAAAGCCATTCTGATCTCGATTAATAATATTTGGTAAAATTTCTTGTATTCGTCTTGCTAAAATTTTACAGATTATCTTAAGGTCGGCGTTTAATAGGCTTATTGGTCTCATATTTTCACATTTATTAGAGGGCTTACCTGGTTTTGGCAGCAGTATAATTAAGGCATTATTTATGTATGATGGTAAATTATTATTTTGAAATGCTTCTAAAACCATTTCCAAAAAAGGTTTTATTAATTTATTCTTAAATTTTTTATAAAGGTCAACTGGAAGACCATCTGGTCCTGCACTTTTTCCTGATTTCATATTATCAATGGCTAGCCCAACTTCTTCTTGACTAATTTTAGACTCCAATATCTCCCTGTTTTCATTTGGAATACACGGTATAGATAGTTTGTTCAAAAACCCATTTAGTTTTGTTAAATCAGGTTCATTTTTGGTATCATATAATTTTTCATAGTAATCTCTAAAGGCTCTATTAATTTCTAAAGGATCTATAACTACCTGTCCGTTACTTATAATACTGGTTATTGGTGTTTTAATTTCCAATTGTTTAATCTGCCATGCTAATAATTTTCCTGATTTTTCACCTTGTTCATAAAAAGATTGTTTCAATCTTAGAAGACTCGAGGCAGCTCTATTCGCTGATTTTTTGTCGTATTCAGCTCTCAAAATCAGTAATTCATTCTCCAACCTTGGATCTCTTCCTGCATACACTTTTTCCTGAAGACTTTTTATTTTATGTTCCAATTAGTTTTTAACTTTTTAATATGACCCTTCTCTCTTACCTCTGGTTTTTCTCTCATCTCTTTGTCTTTATACCCTGATTGATGGAGCCTTGAGTATTTTTATCATGTTTATAGTCAGCTTCATGTGTGCCTGTGTTTGTGTCTATGTTGAATGTAATTGTGGCTTGTAAATATGGATGTCACCAGACTGCAAAACAAATCTACCTACGAGTACAAATAAAATAACCTGAACCTGAACCTGAACCTGAACAATGACAGTCCACATTGACAACAATACCAACATCCAACAATAATTGTAACAATAATAAATAAATACTTCTGGTTGGTTGGCATCCTTTTGTCTCGGGAGACAATGGAATCTGCACACATGTCAGTCAGTAGCTGCTTTGCAGCGCCGGCTGTGGCTGTAAAGTCAGATGCGGGATCGGCAGCTTCACTGAAACTTGCTGCAGATGTAGTCGGTAGTGAGGGCAGTGGGGGCAGTGGGAACAATGGGGACAGTGGGGACGAACTGGAGCTTCTGCTGCCGGTGGGTCCTCTTTTCCTCGTGTAGAATCTCTCTCCTCCTCAGCCCGCTGGACTCCAGCCTTGATAGTGGAATGCCACTGTGTGCGGTTTGAGGTCGCTTGTTCGAGGTTTGCTGGATTGATGCCACAGGCCTTCAGGTCACGTTTGCAGGTGTCCTTGAAGCACAGAACCGGCCTTCCGGTAGGTCGCTTTCCTGTGGCGAGCTCCCCATATAGGACGTCTTTGGGGATGCATCCATCGTCCATCCTGCACACGTGGCCAATCCATCGCAGGCGTCTCTGAGTGAGGATGGCAAATATACTTGGCACCTCTGCCTGGGAAAGCACGCTTTTGTTTGTGACGCAATCACGCCAGGTGATGCCCAGAAGGGCAGCGCAGGTGAAAGGCGTTCAATCTTTGCTCTTGGCGGGAGTAAAGAGTCCAGGCTTCGCTGCCATACAGTAAGGTACTCAGCACACATGCTTGGTACACCTTATCTTGGTGTTGAGTGTCAGCAAGTTGTTGTCCCACACTCTCTTTGCAAGGCAAGCCATGGTGGTTGCTGCTTTGCATATCCTCGTGTTAAGTTCGACATCCATGGAAAGGTTGCTGGAGATGGTGGAGCCCAGGTAAGTAAAGTTTTCAACCACCTCCAGAATGTGGTCACCGATGGTGATTGCAGGGATGATGCTGACATCCTGTCCCATGATGTTTGTCTTTTTGAGGCTGATGGTGAGGCCAAACTCATTGCATGCCTCCACGAAGCTGGTGATGAGTCGCTGCAGGGCATTCTCAGTGTGAGCGATGAGGGCGGCGTCATCTGCCAAGAGCATCTCCCTGATCAGGACTCTACGCACCTTTTCTTGGCTTTGAGGCGGGCGAGGTTAAACAAGTTCCCATTGCTCCGGGTATGGAGGAAGACACCATCGTCTGACTCGCGGAAGGCATAGCACAAGAGCAGGGAGAAGAAGATGCCAAAGAGTGTTGGGGCCAGGACACAGCCATGTTTCACACCACTTTTGATTGGGAAGGGGTCCGAAGATGATCCGTCGTGCTGAACTGTGCCAGTCATGTTGTCATGAAAAGAAGTGATCAACCTCAGGAGATGGGGGGGCAACCAATCCTGTGTAAGAGGGTGAAGAGGCCCGACTGACTGACCAGGTCAAAGGCCTTGGTCAAGTCGATGAAGGCCAGATACAAGGGGTGTCTCTGTTCTTGGCACTTCTCCTGCAGCTGCCTGAGGGAGAACACCATGTCGATCGTCGACCGCTTTGCTCGAAACCCGCATTGGGACTCTGGGTACACACACTCAGCCAATAGTTGGAGACGATTGAGAATGACACGAGCGAATGCTTTCCCCACAATGTTTAGGAGGGAAATTCCATAATAGTTATTGCAGTCACAATGGTCGCCTTTATTTTTGTAGAGAGTGATAATCTTTGCGTCCCGCATGTCTTGGGGAATGGTGCCCTCTTCCCAGCATTGTAGCAGGAGGTCATGGAAGTGACCCAGAAGGGCGCTCTCCTTCCCCGCCTTGATGACCTCTGGTGGAATACCATCATTACCTGGTACTTTCCCACAGGCCAGGGTGTTGATGGCCTTCCTGAGTTCGCCAATGGTAGGTGGTGTATCGAGCTCCTCCATGATGGGCAGGGGAGTGATGCTCTCAATCACTATGTTGGTAACAACGTTCTCTCTTGCGTACAGCTCTTGATAGTGCTCTGCCCATCTCTTCATCTGCTTGCTGTGATCCGTGATGATATCGCCCGAGGTGGACTTGAGGGGAGCGATCTTGATGGCACTAGGACCAAAAGCTTTCTTCATACCCTCGTACATGGCACGGATGTTACCACAGTCAGCGGAGGTCTGGATGTTGCTGCACAGCTTCAGCCAGTAGTCATTTGCGCACTTGCAAGCGATCCGCTTGGCACTGTTTCTGGCTTCTCTGTAGGCGGCCAGTGTCTTCTCAGAAGGCTGCCTCTTGTACTCAAGTAGTGCGGCACGCTTGGCGGTGATGACAGGCTCCATCTCCTCTATCCCAGCCTCAAACCAGTCCTCACTCTTCATCGCTCTCTTCCCGAAGGTGTCCAAAGCAACTTCGTACACAGCGTCACGGATGAAGTCCCAGCGAGGCGTAGCACTGCCTGTAGGGCAATCCTTGAGGGCCTTGTCAATAGCATCGCCGAAGCTATTGACAAGTTCTGGTTTTGACGCACTGGCTGCATTGATCTGAAGACGACCCTTCTGCTTTACACGATGGATTCGTTTGGGCCGAAGACGTACCTTACAGCTGACCAGAGAGTGGTCAGTGTCACAGTCGGCACTATGATAAGTGCGAGTGATAAGGATGTTGTTCAGCAAGGTTCTCCTGACAATGACAAAGTCCAGTAGGTGCCAGTGCTTGGACCTGGGGTGTCTCCAAGACACTCTGTGGTGGAGCTTAGTGGAGAAGAAGGTGTTGGTGATGCACAGGTTGTAAAAGGAGCACATCTCAAGTATACGCTGACCGTTTTCATTGAGCTTGCCGACTCCAAAATGCCCCAAGCAGTGTGGCCAGGAGTTGTGGTCTGCACCCACCCGGGCGTTGAAGTCACCGAACAGGAGCAGATTTTCATTAGATGGAATCTCACTGATCCTAGCCTCGAGCTCAGTATAAAATTCGTCATTGGCCTCTGCTGTGGAGCAGAGTGTGGGGGCGTAAATGCTAAAGATGTTTGCTGGTCCCATGGAGGCCATGAGGCGGGGAGAGAGGATGCGCTCAGTCCCTTGGGAAGGAGGCTCTACTGACGAGAGGAGGGAGTTGCGCACTGCGAAGCCAATCCCATGTAGACGGCGCTCGTCTAGCTCCAGTCCCTGCCAGAAGAAGGTGTACTCCTTCTCCTTGAGCCTGCAGCTGGAGGGAAGACATGTCTCCTGAAGGGCTGCGATGTCGATGTTGAGCTTGGAAAGCTCGTGATCGATGATGGCGGTTTTCCTGGCGTCGTCAACTAACTGAAGATCGTCAGAGAGGCCAGGACACATTGTTCTGACGTTCCAGGTCGCCAGCCGTAGGACTGGCAGTTTCTTGATATTATGTTTACCTGGTGCGAGGTTTGCAGTCTGCTTTTCGGGTTTTGCCCTAAGCCCCAAGCACCCATTGGAGCAGGCAGACTGTGGCGAGTCAACACCTAACTGGCTGGGGGCTGCCCAGCTTAAGGCGGGCGGTAGTTGACGAGTGAGATACGATGATCCTTCCCATCGTTGGAGACAACCCGTAGCGCCCGAGCTTACGCCAATATGCTCTGGGCTTATCACTCGTGACTGCCGTCTCCCGTGTTGGCTTAGCCGCTAGAACAGCGGCGCTGGAATGACCTCTCCAGGTGCAGGCCTGGGCAGGTGATAAGGAGATCCTGGAGTGCCCAGTTGCCAGGACCCCCCTCTCGGTGTTGCTGACAGAGTCCGATGGAAAGGCAAGCCGATACAGTCGGTGTCAGCGCGACTGCAGGAGTTGCCGGAAGGTGTCGCAAAGCTCAACCAACCGCCTGCGGGGCTCCACTCCGGATTTTCTGACGGGGTTTACTCCCTTAGCCTTGGGCTCTCCCGAACCGTACACAAGGCAGTGTAACTATTTAACCCATAGTTGGGGATCTGGTTCGGTGGGCCTGCATGCTGCACGTCTAGGGTCCAGGTCTCCTCCGAGTCCCTTGTAGTTTCACTTGGGGCCGCGAGGTACCCAATTACCATGTTTTACCCCACACACAGACACACAAAAACCCTTCCTAGTAGATCTTACTAAGTGCATTTTAAATTTTGTGTTCCCCCGTAAATTATATTTCCCTTCTCTCTCACTGAAAAGATTTTGTATATTGTGTGGCAAAAGGTTTTTACTGACTTTAAACATTAATTGTGCTGTATAATAATCAACCAGATCCCGTAATTTCAATATCCTTGAATGTATAAACAATAAATTAGTATATTCAAGATACCTGACTTTGTGTATAACACGGACTGCCCTTTTTTGTAATATTAGCAATGAATTAAGTGTACTTTTATAATTGTTACCCCAGACCTCTATACAATAGGTCAAGTATGGAAGTACTAATGAGCAATACAAGATATGAAGTGATTTGTAATCTAGGACTTGCTTAATTTTATTTATAATTGCAATATTTTTTGCAACTTTGTTTTGTATGTATCTGACGTGTGGTTTCCAACTAATTTTATCATCTAGTATTACACCCAAAAACTTAATCTCCTTAACATTTTCAATAATTACATTATCTACAGTGGGGCAAAAAAGTATTTAGTCAGCCACCAATTGTGCAAGTTCTCCCACTTAAAAGATGAGAGAGGTCTCCAATTTTCATCATAGGTATACTAACTATGAGAGACAAAATGAGAAAAAAAAAATCCAGAAAATCACATTGAAGGATTTTTAATGAATTAATTGGTAAATTCCTCAGTAAAATAAGTATTGGGTCACCTACAAACAAGCAAGATTTGTAGGTGATTGTAGATTTGTGCAAGTTCTCCCACTTAAAAGATGAGAGAGGTCTCCAATTTTCATCATAGGTATACCTCAACTATGAGAGACAAAATAAGAAAAAAAAAATCCAGAAAATCAAATTGAAGGATTTTTAATGAATTAATTGGTAAATTCCTCAGTAAAATAAGTATTTGGTCAATAACAAAAGTTCATCTCAATACTTTGTTATATACCCTTTGTTGGCAATGACAGAGGTCAAACATTTTCTGTAAGTTTTCACAAGGTTTTCACACACTGTTGCTGGTATTTTGGCCCATTCCTCCATGCAGATCTCCTCTAGAGCAGTGATGTTTTGGGGCTGTCGCTGGGCAACACAGACTTTCAACACCCTCCAAAGATTTTCTATGGGGTTGAGATCTGGAGACTGGCTAGGCCACTCCAGGATCTTGAAATGCTTCTTACGAAGCCACTCCTTCGTTGCCCGGGCGGTGTGTTTGGGATCATTGTCATGCTGAAAGACCCAGCCACGTTTCGTCTTCAAGGCCCTTGCTGGTGGAAGGTGGTTTTCACTCAAAATCTCACGATACATGGCCCCATTCATTCTTTCCTTTACACGGATCAGTCGTCCTGGTCCCTTTGCAGAAAAACAGCCCCGAAGTATGATGTTTCCACCCCCATCCTTCACAGTAGGTATGGTGTTCTTTCTCCTCCAAACACGACAAGTTGAGTTTTTACCAAAAGTTCTATTTTGGTTTTATCTGACCATATGACATTCTCCCAATCCTCTTCTGGATCATCCAAATGCTCTCTAGCAAACTTCAGACGGGCCTGGACATGTACTGGCTTAAGCAGGGGGACACGTCTGGCACTGCAGGATTTGAGTCCCTGGCGGCGTAGTGTGTTTCTGATGTAGCCTTTGTTACTTTGGTCCCAGCTCTCTACAGGTCATTCACTAGGTCCCCCCATGTGGTTCTGGGATTTTTGCTCACCGTTCTCGTGATCATTTTGACCCCACGGGGTGAGATCTTGCGTGGAGCCCCAGATCGAGGGAGATTATCAGTGGTCTTGTATGTCTTCCATTTTCTAATAATTGCTCCCACAGTTGATTTCTTCACACCAAGCTACTTACCTATTGCAGATTCAGTCTTCCCAGCCTGGTGCAGGTCTACAATTTTGTTTCTCATGTCCTTTGACAGCTCTTTGGTCTTGGCCATAGTGAAGTTTGGAGTCTGACTGTTTGAGGTTGTGGACAGGTGTCTTTTATACTGATAACGAGTTCAAACAGGTGCCATTAATACAGGTAATGAGTGGAGGACAGAGGAGCCTCTTAAAAAAGAAGTTACAGGTCTGTGAGAGCCAGAAATCTTGCTTGTTTGTAGGTGACCAAATACTTATTTTACTGAGGAATTTACCAATTAATTCATTAAAAATCCTTCAATGTGATTTTCTGGATTTTTTTTTTTTTCTCATTTTGTCTCTCATAGTCGAGGTATACCTATGATGAAAACTGGAGACCTCTCTCATTTTCTAAGTGGGAGAACTTGCACAATTGGTGGCTGACTAAATACTTTTTTGCCCCACTGTATCCAGGACCTTCAAAGCTCACAGTCACATTGCCTTTTTCACAAGTAATAATGCATCTTCTCTTAAATCTTATAACATCCTCCTCATAGTCTCTGGCAGACCAGGAAATCCCCCAAGGCCGTCTCTTGCATACCAAAGACTAAATTTTCACATCCTCCTGTTATCTCCAAGGAGACCCAGTTCTTTGTTCTTTCTGAGATGTGAAGCTTAAAGTGATACACATGTGCCCCACATGACCCCCCCCCCCAAACGTCTAAGATGGAACAACAGAATAACAGTCTGCATGTCATGATAAAATCATTACACATTAACCCACGTGCTGCTTGGGTTAATGCTTGGGTGCTGCTTGGGTTAACTGGTACCTCACATTTCACTCTGCTCCTGATAGTCCTTCTTTGTGCAATGGGGTGATTCATGTGTTTATATGGGTCATCATCATATATTAAGCTATGATGTATATAGGTTCTATAGTCGTGTTAGTTTCTTTTTAATCCCTTTGTCTGTCGTGTGTGTTTCTGTTGTTTGGCTGTCAACTGTCATGCTGCTGTTACACTGTAATTTCCCAGTTTGGGATCAATAAAGTACATCCATCTATCTATCTATCTATCTATCTATCTATCTATCTATATCTCTCTCTCTCTCTCTCTCTCTCTCTCTCTCTCTGAGTGGGTGTGGTCGTGAGTGCGAGCTGAGAGCGTGTGACAGCGTGAGTGAATTATTTCAAACTTTTCTCTATCTTTTGGTGTTTAAGGTGTTTTTTTGTTAAATAATCTTAATTTTTGTTGTCTTCTGTAGCTGGGGTGGGGTAGGCGTTTTGGGAGGGGGGTTTCTGCTGCCAGCTCTGCTGGTCAGCATGGTTTTGGAGCGAGGCTCCGGTTTTGAGCAGCTGACACGCCGCCATGCTGTCAAACTGACACCGGCTGTCAGCTGCTCAGTGGAGGAGTGTAGTCTGGCTGTGGGGGAGCTGGTCGGTTATGAAAGCATTAGATCAGCTTCTAGAATGAATAGTGCCGTGGTGATTTTCCTGGATAGTATTGAAAAAGTTAACCGGGTAGTGGAGAGCGGGGTTGTGATTAAAGACACACTGGTTCCTGTTCTGTCTCTGGTGAATCCCGCGAAGAGAATTACCATCTCAAATGTCCCACCATTTTTAAAGAATGAGCTGTTGGAGAAGGAGCTGTCGAGACACGGGCAGCTTTTGTCCCCGATTAAGCACATCCCTCTCGGTTGTAAGTCCCCGCGTTTAAAGCATGTCATGTCTTTTAGGCGACAGGTGCTCATGATTTTAAAGAATAGCGAGGAAAGCCTCAACCTCGTGTTTAAATACCGGATTGACGGCTTTGATTATACCATCCACGTCACCTCCGATAATATGAAGTGTTTCGGCTGCGGAATGGAGGGACATTTGATTCGATCATGCCCTCAGGGAGTGGGGGGTGATCACTCGGGGGAGGCCGCTAGTGCGGCCTCGGGGCCGTCTGGTGACGGAGCGGCTTTGCCGCCCTCCGAGGCTGACGGCGCTGCCGCGCCGTCGGCGTTTCAGCCGAAGCCGCGGGGCCGTCTGGCGGCGGTGCTTCGGCCGAGGCCGCAAGGCTGTCTGGCGGCGGGGCGGCTTTGCCGCCCTCCGCAGCCAGCCTGTCGATCATAACTGAAACAGCAACAACAGTTAAAGCACATCGCGGGGCTGCTGCACAGACCAACATTGCAGACAAGGGTGAGATTACCGAGAGGGATCGCGCTGAGGGTCAGACAGAGGAGCCAAATGAGGCCCAGGTAGATGGTGGGACCAGAAAGATAAATATAAAAGCACAGCACAGGGTGAGCGAGAAGCAGGAAGAGACAGCTACCAGGGTGGCTGAGTCAGTGTTGGAGGATGAGGATGACATCGAAATAGATGAAGAGTTATGTAAAATCCCCATCAAGCGGAAGAATTTGGAAACCAAACAGCAGAGGGTCAAAGTAAAAAGGGTTGTCAAAGACAGTTCTGAGGTTTCTCTATCTCAGCCAGATTCTTATGCTGGGTCTGAGATAGAGAGTGATGGTGAAAGCAGTGATGATGTGGCCAGTGGAGGCGGTTACCCCTTCACAAAAATACAGAAGTTTTTGCAGGACACTAAGGGGGTCAGAATGGTTAAAGTTGAAAGCTTCTTCCCTGATCTAAAATGCTTTGTTGACTCTGCTCGGGCCTACATGAAAAATAGGGGAGAGCTTGAGCAGGAAAGTTTTACTGATCAGGAGATCTACAGACTAAAAAAGCTTGTACTAAAAGTTAAGAACCAAATTGCCCAGGATGATTAGTCTTTTATCGCTCATTCTTTCTTTTCTGTTTTTGTATTGGCTTTGCCCTCTTATACACATGTGTAGTTTTAATTTTGGCACACTCAACATCAATGGAGCAAGAGAAATGTCCAAGCGAGCGAGTGTTTTTACTCTTGCAGAATGCAAGAAAATTAATGTTCTGTTTGTTCAGGAGACTCATAGTTCTGAGGACAATGCTGCTGACTGGAGGAGGGAATTTCGGGGTGAAATTATTCTTAGTCATAGAAGCAGCAAATGTGGTGGGGTGGGTATTTTATTTTCTCGAGATTTTATTCCACTTTCTTATGACATTGATGAGATAATTGCAGGCCACATTTTAAAAGTTCGAGCTGTTTTTGAGAATGTGAAAGTTGTTTTTATAAATGTGTATGCTCCAACCGTAGGCACAGAAAGATTGGCCTTTTTAAATATTTTAGATGATACGATCAAAAATTGCAGTAATGATGACTTTTTATTTGTGGGAGGTGATTTTAATTGTACAGAAAATCCTCTTATGGATAGGAATCACCCAGAGCCACATGCTGCATCCCAAAGAGTTTTAAAAGGTCTCATAGAAGCTCATGATCTGTGTGATGTGTGGAGAAATTTTCATGGCAAGGCTAGACAGTACACGTGGAGCCATAGAAAGGACAATATTTTGTCCTTAGCTAGACTGGATAGGGTTTACAGTTTTAAGCACCATTTTAGCATTTTTAAAAGTGCTTTTATAGTCCCTGTTGGCTTCACAGATCATTCCCTGGTTCAGTGTTGTGTTTTTATCAAGAATATAAAGTGCAGTAGTGCATACTGGCATTTTAACACGTTACTTTTATCGGATAACAGTTTTAAAACTGCTTTTATGTTTTTTTGGAGTAATTTTAAATTGACAAAATCAAATTTTAGTTCTTTGCAGCAGTGGTGGGATGTAGGGAAGAGCCAAATAAAGAATCTGTGCCTACAGTATACTCGCAATGTCTCTGGAGACTTGGCCAGGTCTGTCAGGGACCTGGAGAGAGAAGTAGTGGAGCTGCAGTCTTTGGCAGGCTCCACAGGAGAAAGAGGACATTTTGAGGCCCTCAATGGCAAAAAGTCTGTTTTAACTGACCTACTGGGTGTGGCTGCCAGGGGCGCTGTGGTACGCAGTAGGTTCCAGAACATCGCACTAATGGACGCTCCATCTCATTTTTTCTTTGGTCTGGAGAGGAAGAATGGTCAGAGGAGGATGATCCACTCTCTCAGCTCCGAGGACGGGCGGCCGATCCATGAGTCTGCGGAGATCCGTCGCTTTGCAGTTGCTTTCTACAAGGATCTCTTTAAGAAAGAATTTGTTGAGAATCCACATGCACTGAGTCATTTTTTGACGGACTTGCCAAAAGTGATGGCTAGCGTGAATGCGGAGCTGGAGAGCGGGATCACTCTGCAAGAACTGGCAGTGGCTGTCCAGTCTCTTCAGTGTGGAAAAGCCCCAGGGATAGATGGCCTACCAGCGGAGTTCTACAAGGCGTTCTGGTCTGAGATCTGTGAGGACTTGCTGGAAGTACTGTCTGACAGTCTGCGGAAGGGTCACCTGCCCCTAAGTTGTAGGAGAGCAGTCCTCACCCTCCTTCCAAAAAAAGGCGACTTGAAAGACATTAAGAACTGGCGTCCGGTGGCCCTCCTCTGTACTGACTACAAAATTCTCTCCAAAGTGTTGGCTACCAGACTGAGGAAGGCGATGGAGCAGGTCATCCATGTAGACCAGACCTACTGTGTACCTGGTAGGTTGGTTACAGACAACATTTTTTTAATTCGTGATGTTTTGGACCTCTCCAGCTCATTGGTCAAAGAACTTGGTCTTATTTCAATAGACCAAGAAAAGGCGTTTGACCGAGTTGAACATCCATACCTTTGGCAGACATTAGAGGCCTTTGGTTTCAGCTCAGGGTTCATCGCCATGATCCAGGCTTTGTATAGAGACATTGAGAGTATTCTTAAGATTAATGGTGGTTTGAGTGCTCCTTTCAAAGTTGAGAGGGGTGTCCGACAGGGCTGCCCCCTCTCAGGTATGCTGTACTCTCTTGCCATTGAGCCCCTCCTTTGTAAACTAAGGCAAGGCCTCGCTGGTTTTAAAGTCCCCAACTCTGACTCTGTTTTTAAAGTGTCTGCCTATGCTGATGACGTTGTTGTTTTTACAAGAAATCAAAATGATGTAGACTACCTTTTAAGAACTGTTAATCTTTTTGGTGAGTGCTCCTCAGCGAGAGTGAATTGGGGTAAGAGTGAAGCTGTTGTGGTGGGGGGGAGACCACAAAAAATTGCCCTACCTGGTGGCCTCTCGTGGACACAAGGTGGTTTTAAATATCTTGGTGTGTTTTTAGGAAATCAGACTTTTACTGAGAAAAATTGGGAGTGTTTTTTAGAAAAAACTGAAGGAAGACTAAAAAAATGGAAATGGATTCTGCCAAACTTGTCCTTCAGAGGTCGTGTTTTAATTATCAACAACTTGATTGCTTCAGTGCTGTGGCATCGACTGTCTTGTCTGGACCCTCCACCCAATTTGCTGGCCAGAGTGCAATCTATAGTCGTGGACTTTTTCTGGGACCGTCTTCACTGGGTTCCACAGAGTATCCTGTTTTTACCGAGGGAAGAAGGTGGTCAAGGGCTCATCCATCTGGCCAGCAGGGGGGCTGTCTTTCGCCTGCAGTTCATTCAGCGACTGCTGAGTGGCCCCCTTGACCTTGTGTGGAGACCTATTGCCAGGGCTGTCCTGGCTCGCTGTGGAGGGCTTGGACTAGAGGAGTCGCTGCTTTTAATGGATTTAAGGGGCCAAAAACTCCCAGAACTTCCCCAGTTTTACCAAAGTGCTTTTAAAATCTGGGGACTTTTTAAAAAGAACTCTCCCCAGGCTTCCTTGTCGCCTTTCTGGCTTTTAAAGGAACCACTTGTGTTCGGGACCCGTTTTGATGTGGGCAATGTTTTAGGACCTTCTGTTTTAAAAAAGTTTATTTTTGCAAAGGTTACAACGCTGGGACATTTGGTGAATTTATGTGGTCCTAACTTGGACAATGCTGTTGCCCTGTGCTCGGCTCTTGGCGTCTCTTCAGTCAGAGTTATAATGAACTTGTTGAAAGATTGGAGAGACTGCCTGTCTGCAGAAGAACACTCTGCTATTGTTTTACACTGCGAAAACTCTGTACAAACTGCTGATGAACCTTTTCCTTTTAGTATTTTATCTCCTGATTTTAAAGATGGCACTGGTGTGTTTTTAAACTCTGAGCACATTAACATTTGTGACTCTCCTGGTAAAAAAATGTATGGACTTTTGGTGAAAATTCTAAATGTGAATAAGTTAAAAGGTCGAGCTGATACACCATGGAGGAAACACTTGGGTCTGGGTCCTGAGGTGAGGCCTGCCTGGAGAGCACTCTATAAACCACCATTAACTAAGAAGGTTGGAGACCTACAATGGCGAGTTTTACATGGTGCTGTGGCTGTAAATGCTTTTATCTCTCTTTTAAACCCAAATGTTGTTGAGGTTTGTCCATTTTGTCCTCAGAAAGAAACTGTGTTCCATTGTTTTCTGGACTGTAACAGACTGCAATTGTTGTTTGTTTTTTTGGGGAAGCTGTTTTATCTGTTTGGAGAAGTCTTTTCCCAGCAGATTTTTATCTTGGGCTTTCCATATAGACAGAGGACTAAGAAAAAGAGTAAACTCTTAAATTTCATCCTGGGTCAGGCTAAAATGGCTATTTATGTTAGTAGGAAAAGAAAAATTGAACAACTGCTGGATTGTAATGTAAAAGACATGCTGGTTGGCATGATTAAGGCTCGAATAGTGATTGATTACAATTGCTATCATCTGATGCAGAATGTTGAAACCTTTGAGGCTATGTGGTGCTTTAAGCACATCCTGTGTTGTGTTAAGGAGGGGAAAATTATCTATGGTATAATCCTGATGTAAGAAGCAAGTTTTTTGTTTTAGTTTTCCTTGTTTGGTTACTTGTGTCTTTGATTTCTTGTCAGTGAGACATTTTTCTTTTCCATTGCTTCTTTTAGTTGTTGTGTTTTTCTGTTGAATTTGTGACAATAAAGGTGTGTTGAAAAATCAAATCTCTCTCTCTCTCTCTCTCTCTCTCTCTCTAAGCTGAAAGAACCTGTAAAGGTCTTGATTTACTAGACCTTGTTTTTTCAAATCTTCAAAACTTCTTAAAGTTTGTCCTTTAAAAAAATCGTAATATTTTATCAGTCCGTTCTCTTTCCACTTTTTAAATCTAGTGTCTGTTTTATTAGGAGTAAAGTCCTGATCATAGGAAATCCATTGCAATAATCGATAGGGTTCTTTAGTTTGATTCTCTCTGACTATCTTAAACCAAATTTTTAGCGGGGTCTCTATCCACGGGTTAGTGTTTTTCAAAAGTTTAGGTAAGGCATTGTTCCCTATTATCGTCTGTAGGGGAATGTCACTTGTTATTTGGCATTCCATCTCCTTCCATTGTGCAGTGTAGACTGGGTTACATATCTCTACTAAAGTTTTAATTTGTGCGGCTTTAAAATAGTCCCTGATATTTGGCAGCGCGAGCCCACCTTTGTCTTTGTTTAGCTGTAGGGTTCTATATCTGATTCTAGGTCTCTTGCCCTGCCATATGAATCTTGAGATCCTTCTGTCCAGTTCTTGCCATGTTTTTTTGGGAGGTTCTACCGGTATTGTTTGGAAAAGGTATAGAAGATGTGGAAGTATATTCATTTTGACTGCTTCAATTCTTTGTGCAGTACCCAAGAATGGTATCATATTCCATCTTGCTAGATCGGATTTTATTTTTGCCATCAGTGGATCATAGTTTAGTGTTATAATTTTGTTGAGTTGTTTCGGGATATTGACCCCCAGATATTTCATAGATTCCATCTCCCAGTTAGTTTTGAGTTTGCTTAGTAAATATTGATTTGGGTCATAGTTGAATGTTAAAATTTTGGTTTTATGCATGTTTAATTCGTACCCCGATAACTCTCCATACTCTGAAAAACTGAGATTAGTTCTGGGAAAAGAGGTGTCCAGCTGCCCCAGGTATATTAAAATGTCATCAGCAAAGAGTGTTATTTTATGTTCCTTCTGACCAAGTGTAATACCTCAAATTTTTTGATTCTGTCTTATCCATCGGCTCAGAGGTTCTATGAAGATTGCAAAGAGCAGTGGAGACAAGGGGCAGCCCTGACAACATCCTCTTTCCAGTTCAAAAGATGATGATAATTTAACGTTAATCCTTATTTTAGCTGTTGGTTTTTTATATAATGCCTGGATAGTTCTAATGAAGTTATTATGGAAATTGAAACTGGATAAGATTCTATATAGGAAAGACCAGTCAACCGAATCAAATGCTTTTTCAGCATCTAATCCCAATATGGCTGCATTAAAATTATATTTTTTTATATGATGAATTATGTGTAAAGTGTGTCTAATGTTATCTTGTGTCTGTCTTTGTCTTATAAAACCTGTTTGGTCTAAATGAATTAAGTCTGTCAGTATATTTTCTAACCTTTTGGCAAGAATAGCGGTAAAAAGTTTATAGTCCTGATTTAACACACTGATTGGTCTGTAGTTGGAGCAGTCTAGTTTATCCTTTTCAGGTTTAGGTATGACTGCAATGACCCCTTCTCTCCAGGAGGGGGGGATTTCCCCTGTGTGGAGGACATAGTTAAATGTTTTCAGGAGGAGAGGAGATAGTTGCTGTTTAAAGGTTTCGTACCATTCTGCTGTATAGCCATCTGCTTCTGGGGATTTGTTAGCTTTAAGTTTCATAATTGCTTTTTCTAATTCTTTAGGTTGTATTTCTGACAGTAGTGTTTTATTTTGTGATTCAGTAAGTTGGGGAAGATTTAATGTATTTAGGAAGGCTTCGGATGCGATTTTGTGTTTTTTGAGGGAGTATAAGTTCTTGTAGTAATTCTCGAAGCTTTTAAGAATTTCCTGAATTCTAAATTTTATTTCCTTTGATACTGGGTCTCTGATTTTGTAGATTGCTCTCTCCGTTTGTTGTTTCCTCAATTTATAGGCTAGTAATTTTGCCGATTTGCTACCTGTTTCATAGTATTTTTGTTTCAGAAATGTAAGTTTCTTCTGGATTTCTATTGTGTAGATCTCGTTTATTTGTTTTTTAATTTCCTTAATTTTGAGCGAGTCATTAGAATGAGTGTTGTCTTTGTGCTCTTTTTCTAGTTTCTTAAGTTCTGACTCTAATGTGGTTAGTTTTTCTTGTCTCAGTTTCTTTTGGGTTGCCAGTTTTGCAATAATCTTTCCCCTTATTACAGCTTTGCATGCGTCCCACAGTATTAAAGGGGATACTTCTCCATTATCATTTTCTTCCAAATATCTGAGAATATCTGATTCCAATTCATCTTTCAGTGGTCCTTTCAGCACATTTGAATGTGCTGAAAGGACCACTGAATGGACTGAAAGGACTCTGAAAGGACAAGAAAGGACTCTTCTTCTTCCGGCTTTCAGAGAGAGCAGACGCATTTCTTCTCCTCTCCCTTCTCCTCCTCCCTTCTGATCCCAGCTTGCTGTGTCCTGTCTGTGTCTCGCTCTTCTTCTGCTGCATCTCAACCCAAACGGAAAATTATGGAATTGAGCTGGGCTTTAAATGCAATTGACACCACTTTAAAAGAAGATCGGGCCAGGGGGAGCCCAAGTGGGGAGACTCATGGGACAATTGGAAACTCATGTGTCTGTGTGATTCGATTGAAGATGCGGAAGACATCTATCTGTTTGGCTTATGATCACAGGATTTCTACTGTTTGGCTCTGGAGTTTCCTGATGTATCGGAAATTAAAGAAGTTGGAAGAGCTGATCAAAATGCGGACCCGGCGAAGCTCCTTCAACAATTCGACCAGTTGGGGAGTGCACTGATAGCGGCAAATGGTGAACTGAATGGCGAACTGATTCAGAAGGTTGAATACATCTTGGAGTCGCTGGGTGCTCTCCAGGGAATGATTTTAAAGCCTGTGAATGTGTGATGCACAGAATTGCATGAGATGGAAAATTTTTATGCTCTAAGTGAACTGTGCTCATCTGGCCTTGATTCGGCGTCCTTGGTATTCATTCCTCCAGGAGAGAAGATAAGGCAGAAGGGAGTTTTGGCTTCTCCCTAACCCAAACACTGATGTGCAGCAAACTGAACTCTCTAAGGACAGCGTTATCACGTGACTTGCATGGAATTTTACCATCTGACATGAACTGAAGCGAGATGAACTCTTGTGGACATGTTATCTATGCTTAGAACACTAAAGACATAACATCTAGCCGTTGCCGAGGAGAGAGGATTTGTTGTCCACCAGTAACTGATATTTCACACACTGCATTCACACTGATATCACTACCACTGACATACACACACTGGTCTCTCTCTTGCTTTGTTAATGTGTGATCTGTATTGTCTGCTAATTGTGCATTTAGAGGGTTTTTTTCTATGTGATCACAATCTTGCTCATTCGAACGAGCTTTATTTTGATAAACTATGTTTTTTCTCTCTGCCCAATGTGTCATCCCCTCCCCCTCCCCCTCTTTACCCCTCACTGTATGAGGCGCCTTGTATGGCTGCCGCGTCATTAGGGAGCGCTTAACATGAGCGCACCTTAGTGATAAGTGGAATTCCTGGTATGTGCAAGCATACTTGGCAATAAAGTTGTTTCTGATTCTGATTCTAATTCTGAACCTCCAAGAAAATGTATTATTTGTGTATTTTTGGATATTTAAGTCCATACAGATCGGACTGTGGTCAGAGAGATCCATCAGTCCTATTTTACATGTTTTTACTCTTCCAATGTCTCTATTAAACATAAAAAATAGTCAATCCTTGAGTATGATGAATGTGGTGCTGAGTAAAATGTATAATCTTTTACACTGGGGTTGAGTTCCCTCCACACGTCACAGATTCCCATTTCTTTTAGTAGCATCCGAGTTTTTCTACTTTGAGTGTTATTTTGATGTGGAGAATTACCTGATGCATCCCAGTATGGATTCAGTCTTAGATTGAAGTCTTCCCCACATATCACTAAACCTTTGGCTTTAGTTATCATTAGGTCAAATACATTTTTATAAAATTTCCAGTTAGCCCCTGGAGGTGCATATACATTCAGCAGGGTAATATCTTCTCCCTCTAGCCGACCAAGTACCATGCTAAATCTCCCTTCTTTGTCTTTGTGTTCTTAATTTTTTTCAAACATAATTTTGGTTGAGATCAATGTTGCTACCCCTCTCCTCCTCCCTGACTTATATGAAGATGAAGAGATCAGTTTAAACCCTTGTCTATTAAGTTTGGTGTGCTCCACGTCTGTTAGGTGGGTTTCCTGTAAAAATATTATTCCTACTTTGTCTTTTTTCATTTTGCCAAGAATCTTGGATCTTTTAACTGGATTCAGGATCCCTTTTACATTATATGAGATTATTTTGGTTACACCCTGTTTCTCCATTGTGTTGTCTTATTTAGTATAACAGTGTAGTGACCCTCTTTTATGCTACTCAGAAACTGAAAGAACATTAAGAACATAAAAATCATTAAGAACATAGTATATAAAACTTTAAAACAAAAAACTGTCAAAAGATCTTCCTGAGCTGAGGTCTTTTTAGCGACCTTAGAAGAGCCTTGATGGTGTGTTGGCTCTGAGGGAAATTCCTCAAACTCTGTTACGTGTTGAGGGCCCTCTCTTACCCCTGTAAGTTGTCCCATGTTTTTAACGTGAATTTCAGATCCCAATCCGAACTTGTAATGATTTATTTTTTTTTATACACTACCGTTCAAAAGTTTGGGGTCACTTAGAAATTTCCTTATTTTTGAAAGAAAAGCACTTTTTTTCAAAGAAGATAACTTTAAACTCATCAGAAATACACTCTATACATTGCTAATGTGGTAAATGACTATTCTAGCTGCAAATGTCTGGTTTTTGGTGCAGTGTCTACATAGGTGTATCGAGGCCCATTTCCAGCAACTATCACTCCAGTGTTCTAATGGTACAATGTGTTTGCTCACTGTGTCAGAAGGCTAATGGATGATTAGAAAACCCTTGAGCAATCATGTTAGGTCTGCAATGCTGTAATTGCTGCAAATGGAGGATTCTTTGACGAAAGCAAAGTTTGAAGGAAAAAATTATTATTTCAAATACAAATCATTATTTCTAACCTTGTCAATGTCTTGACTATATTTTCTATTCATTTTACAACTCATGGTGGTAAATAAGTGTGACTTTTCATGGAAAACAGTTCATTTCAAATGGTTAATGCGGATGTATGTTACACCGGAGGAGTTAAATAGATATAACAAGAATATACCAGATACATGCACAAAATGCATGGAAAGTAAAGGAACCCTATTTCATTGTGTATGGGAATGTAGATTAATAAGAATGTTTTGGGAAGAGGTGAGGGTAACAATTGAAAAAATAATCTCAAAACAAATCATATTGAATCCTAAACTGTTTTTGTTGGGTCTGTACCCAGAAAAGCATAATTTTAATAAAAGTGAAAGAACATTCATAGACCTCAGTTTGCTTAATGCCAAAAAATGTATTGCACTATTATGGAAAAAGACTCATAGACCAGATGTGACTCAGTGGTTAAGACAGATGTTAACAAACCTTCCATTAGAAAGAATAACATATATACTGAAATCAAAGGAAATTGTGTTTGAGAATATATGGAGACCTTTTATTGATTATGTAAAAAATTTAAACATAACTCTTGAAGAAGAAGGTGAATGATGTGTGTGGACCTTGTAAATTCCAAACTGGTGAACATAATATGTATACTTATGTATTGGATTGTCTAGACTAAACAGAGGAGCATTGTTGAAGATTTGATTTTGTTGGTGGTTGGTGGTGTTTTTTAGTGCATTTTTTTTTTTTTGTAGTACTTTAGTGTTAGTGTTTGATTGTTTGTATCATGTTTGTTAAAAAAAAAGGTTCAATAAAGATATTGTGGGAAAAAAAATATACTGACAGTTCAGTTCAAGTTTTCCGCTGAACCGGGCAGGTGTGGGAATAGGGGTGAGACGAGAGGACGACGAGATGTTAGCCTGTACTGACGCTAAGCCTACAGGGGTTGAGACATTTGTAGTCGGGGGGAACGTCTGGTGGCCTTCCAGGCGATCCAGCCGACTATTAATTAAAGTCAATTGATTCAAGACTACTGTCTGTTGATGTGCTAACAAATCTACCCGGGCGCTAAGAGTGTTGAGTTTGCGTGACAGTGAACTGTCCACTGGGTCAACGTGACGGAGTCGTACTGACATGGTTTAGGACCCAGGAGACAGACACTGACACGGGCAGATTGTGACAATAATCTCTTTATTGAATTGTGAGAGTGTGTAGTGCGTGAGTGAGTGCAAGTATTGTGTTCTGGTCACTGGAACTGAGCAACCCGGACAGAGACCCGGCAACCGTGTAACACACAAGCAGATACAATTATCGCTGTACAGTACTCGTGGGTAACTGTAAGAGAAGGGGCTTACTTGGGCAAGGTGCAGGGGGCGTCCTGCTGAATTCCAGCGGCCGTGCAACGTGGAGGTGAAGGTGTCCGTGGCCGTGCTAGTGAATCCACCCGTGACTGTGACGAGGGGAGTTCCAGTGATGATGACTGCAGTGATTCCACTGACCGTGATGATGACTGCTGAGAGGATGGTGAGGATAGTGATTCCTCTGACTGTGGCGATGACAATACTGATGATTGCAATGACAAGGATTCCACAGATCCTGGTGACAACTGTTCCTGCAACTGAGATAATAACAGTTCCTGCAGCTGAGGAGCAAGACGTACCGATAGTCGAGGTGGTAGCGAGGAGCTACGTGGGTGAGGTGGCGTTGCCCCGTCGGCTGGGGTAGCTGGTCCGCCGCCTGGGAGGTCCACCTGTGCACAGGGGTTAAGACAAGGGGTAGAGTAACAAATAGTTCTCTTACGTGGTTGTACTTGACGAGAGGTTCTTGACGAGGCTCGAGAGCGGAGCTCTGGTTCATACTCCGACGAGGAGGACAGACAACTCCGTGACGGGCTGTCAGCAACGCTGGCTTTTAACAGCCGTTGATTGGCACCTGTTGGTCTGTGCGCAGCTGGAACTGATGACGCCAATGACGGCCCAGAGGCCGCCATGACAAAATGTTTTACCACTTGCTGGTTCCACATCTCCTTTAATGTTTGTTACCTTGTAGGAGGAGGTTTGGATGCGCAGATTGACTAAAAATATCGTTATTCCCTCCTGAAAGCGGCCAGTTTTTCCTTATAGCCCTGGCACTGGGTTTCCCGCTGCTGGCCCATGGATTTTGAGGGTCTCTGTGTGCACCACGTTTGAGCCTTGATTCTTTCGGGTCTGCTACGGGTTTATACACCGTTACCGGGAGCCCTTTTCTCGCCATATCCGTGGTTGCTTCTTCCGCCGAGTTGTAGAGACACGTCTCATCCCCGTAAAAAACCCGCAGCTTCGCCGGAAATGGAGTTTGAAAGTGCAGTTTCTTCTCTCCTAGTACCTTTTTAGCGTCATTGTATTCCCGACGCTTTTTAAGGACCTCCGGGGCGTAGTCGTGCTCCACAAAAACTTTTCTTTCTTGGTGCATAAATCCTTTTTTCTGCCAAGCCAGTCTCAAAACCTCTTCTTTTGTTCTGAAGTTGGCAAACTTTACCACCACCGATCGTGGTGGCGCTTCCACCGACGGCTTTGGGGCTAATGAACGGTGCGCCCTTTCTATCTTCAAGTCGGAGGATTGGGGAATTTCCAACTTCTCTCTCAGTATGGATTCCACGCATGCAGCCATTGTGGTGAAACCGTCCTCGACTCCTTCTTTCAGACCATGAATTCTTATGTTGGCCCTTCTTAGTCTTCCTTCTTGGTCGGTTAGCTTAGCCTCCAGTCTTGTCTGTCGTTTGAGTAATTCCAGCACGGTTTCTTCCAGCCCTTTTATTCTTTCCTCTGCTTCCATGATTTGGTCCTCAGCCTGATCCACTCTGTTGTTTGTCCTTTTTATTTCGTCTTTAATTTCACGAAATTCGGCCCAACACTCTCGGCGAAATTCTCTTATTCTAGAATTATCGTTTTTAAGCTAACCGTGTTGCTAGCCTCATTCAGCTCCTCTGCTTCCGAGTGGATGTCCTCCAGGTCAGATTCTCCAGCCGATGCGCGTCTTGGCCTGGGAAATGTCGAGCTCTTCCGTTTTCCTTTAGGCATAATGACTTTGTCTTTTGATTTTCACTCTTCCAAAAATCCGTTAACTCTGATTTTCAAGGTAATTTTCATGGATGGGGTCTGGGAGCTTCAGCGTTAAGCTGCTATCCCCATGGTGTCCAGACCGGAAGTCCACATTGAAGGATTTTTAATGAATTAATTGGTAAATTCCTCGGTAAAATAAGTATTTTGTCAATAACAAAAGTTCACCTCAATACTTTGTTATATACCCTTTGTTGGCAATGACAGAAGTCAAAGGTTTTCTGTAAGTCTTCACAAGGTTTTCACACACTGTTGCTGGTATTTTGGCCCATTCCTCCATGCAGATCTCCTCTAGAGCAGTGATGTTTTGGGGCTGTCGCTGGGCAACACGGACTTTCAACTCCCTCCAAAGATTTTCTATGGGGTTGAGATCTGGAGACTGGCTAGGCCACTCCAGGACCTTGAAGTGCTTCTTACGAAGCTACTCCTTCATTGCCCGTGTGGTGTGTTTGGGATCATTGTCATGCTGAAAGACCCAGCCACGTTTCATCTTCAATGCCCTTGCTGATGGAAGGAGGTTTTCCCTCAAAATCTCACGATACATGGCCCCATTCATTCTTTCCTTTACACGGATCAGTCGTCCTGGTCCCTTTGCAGAAAAACAGCCCCAAAGCATGATGTTTCCACCCCCATGCTTCACAGTAGGTATGGTGTTCTTTCTCCTCCAAACACGACAAGTTGAGTTTTTACAATAAAGTTCTATTTTGGTTTCATCTGACCATATGACATTCTCCCAGTCCTCTTCTGGATCATCCAAATGCTCTCTAGCAAACTTCAGACGGGCCTGGACATGTACTGGCTTAAGCAGGGTGACACGTCTGGCACTGCAGGATTTGAGTCCCTGGCGACATAGTGTGTTACTGATGGTAGCCTTTGTTACTTTGGTCCCAGCTCTCTGCAGGTCATTCACTAGGTCCCCCCGTGTGGTTCTGGGATTTTTGCTCACCGTTCTCGTGATCATTTTGACCCCACGGGGTGAGATCTTGCGTGGAGCCCCAGATCAAGGGAGATTATCAGTGGTCTTGTATGTCTTCCATTTTCTAATAATTGCTCCCACAGTTGATTTCTTCACACCAAGCTGCTTACCTATTGCAGATTCAGTCTTCCCAGCCTGTTGCAGGTCTACAATTTTGTTTCTGGTGTCCTTTGACAGCTCTTTGGTCTTGGCCATAGTGGAGTTTGGAGTCTGACTGTTTGAGGTTGTGGACAGGTGTCTTTTATACTGGTAAAGAGTTCAAACAGGTGCCATTAATACAGGTAACGAGTGGAGGACAGAGGAGCCTCTTAAAGAAGAAGTTACAGGTCTGTGAGAGCCAGAAATCTTGCTTGTTTGTAGGTGACCCAATACTTATTTTACCGAGGAATTTATCAATTAATTCATTAAAAATCCTTCAATGTGATTTTTTGGATTTTTTTTTCCTCATTTTGTCTCTCATAGTTGAAGTATACCTGTGATGAAAATTGGAGACCTCTCTCATCTTTTAAGTGGGAGAACTTGCACAATATGTGGCTGACTAAATACTTTTTCCCCCACTGTACAACTTAATATTATGTTTTTTCTATTTTCCATCGTAATCTCAATTGTTAAACATTCCATACTTTCATTCACTGTTGAGGTCATGCTGTCCACTTTTTTACTTTTTAATTTTCTATCAACATAACAGTGCTACCCCACCACCACTTTTACATTTCCTATTTTGTGTGTACATCTTATATCCATATATTTCAAAATTTACATCTTTTTCTTCATTAATCAATGTTTCACTTATTGCAGTAATCCTAAATGGGGTGTTAAATTGATTTAAAAACTCCTTAACCCCTTGCACTCTGGTCAATTTCCCTAAAAACGCCAAAAAATAACATACCCAAAGTAAATCAAAAGCTGTTCTTCAGCCCTTTGCAGCATCTTCATGGGGTTGGTCTCATTTAAAAGAAAACACTGAATTTTTTGGCAAAACAGTCATAATCTCTCTAAGTGCTCCTGCCACTGAGTAACAGTCATCTAAACATACTGAACTTGAAGAAAATAAATTTCGCCTGGGTGTTTTTTTGGATACAAATGCTTGCAAATAACACACAGCTGTCAGATCCAGCTGGGAAATGCAACAGAAATGTAGAACCAAGTGTTATCAAGCTGAGGTCCAAATTTGGTAACAATACCACAAAAAATGAATATATTACACAGCTTTTTTGTCAGGTTGTTCCCAGGCGTTTTTGAACTGTGGCATAGTTTGGAAAAACGTCTAGAACTTTTGAATGCTTCAACATAGAAGCTTCATCTTGGGCTCTAATGAAAGGTGACACTCAGGGCTATCTTGTTAGCTGAGAAAAGAAACACTGTCAGTAGTAATGACGCAGAGAAAATGAAGTTTCAATTCTAAACACGTTTTACTGAACAAAAATGTCAATATACAAAACATACTATTTACAAACAACAAATTCAATTCAATTCAATTCAACTTTATTTATATAGCGCCATTTCACAACAACAGTCATCTCATAGCACTATCAACTGTAGGGGGAACCCCCACAGTTGCAGAAAGACCCCAGCAATCAGGCGATCCCCTGTGAGCAAGCGCTTGGCGACGGGATATTTTACAAGTTGACAGCAATACCCCCTCAATCAAATATAATTTTCTAATCCTACTCATCATCATACTGATTCCTAGAAAATGTGTCAAGATTTTGCTGAGGCGGTCATGCATATCCGTGCCTCTCTTCTGCTCATTGGCCTCTTTAAATTAAATTAAATTAAATCACCCTTATTGTCATTCAACTGTACAACCAATTATGTACAGTAGAACGAGATTGTGCTTTACCTATCTACAGTGTCAATCACACACACCCCAGTGCAGAATCAGAGGGCCGCTGCCATGCAAGGCGCCGCCACAGATTTCCCTCCTCCATTCCATTATTGCTGAGCACCAAGCTGGACGGCAGGAAGTTCCACTTTTACATGGTCTTTGGCATGACCCGGCCAGGATTTGAACCCCTGCCTCCCGGGTGTGGGGCGGATGCTCTACCAACAGAGAGCCACAACTGAGCCACCACCGGAGTGGTGGCTCAGTTGTGGCTCTCTGTGGCTCTTGTGCTGCTGGGCTGCTGAGGTGAAGGGCCCAGCTGATCAGGAGAAACTTTGTCCTGGTCATTACACTCTTGGGGAAAGGAAGGCTGTACAGGTGTCCCCCTCGCCAGTAATCACTGAAGGATTTGCACTTGACTATACCCATGTAAATAATCAGGCCAAAAAATGAGAGCAGATCGGAGTGTGTGAGGTCAATCCAGGGGCTGGTGGGTGTGTTGTAGTGTGTAGAGCCATGTAGGTTGGTGTTCTCAACAATGTGGTCTAGCACAGATGGAGTGAAAAAATAACTCAAACAACTGAACGGGGGTGTATGAAGCTGTTGTAATTAGCTGAGGCCCAGGTGGATTTTTGGGACGAAAAATGGGCTGTGGTGGAATAATGTCAGGGGTGTCGGAATCATGCCACCTCTCCTCAGCTGATGAAGGGCCGGCCGATGTCCCAGGCTGAGGGCTGCCATCACCACTCTCGCCTCCTCTTCCTCTCCTGCTACCTCCTCTTCCTCTCCCTCTTCCTCTCCTTCCTCTTCCTCTCCCCAGTGGCGTCCCTCTTTTGGGGGTAGGGGTTTCCTCTTCTGACGAGCTCGCCTGCAGCTCCCTTCTTCTGCGCTTGCTGGCAGAGTGCTCGTCTGGCACCCACTCCTCACCAGAGTCTTCATCTGAAGTTTGTCTATTATGTGAAAATAAAGTCATTTACAAAGTTCAATTTTTATTTTTCACTATTCTCCTATTTTCCCAGAGTTCACATACACAGCACAGTTCCTGTTGTTTTTTTTTTACAAGAAAAAATAGCCTAAAGTGCAATAAAAATTATACTAAAACATTATTACATTTCTAGAGGGTAACAAACAACCCACTGGGAGGAGACCCCGGGGCAGACCCAGGACTCGGTGGAGAGACTATGTCTCCCAGCTGGTCTGGGAACGCCTTGGTGTCCTCTCTGGAGAGCTGGAGCAGGTGGCTGGGGAGAGGGAAGTCTGGGCTTCTCTGCTTGAACTGCTGCCTCCGCAACTCGGACCTCCGGAAAAGCGGTAGAAGATGGATGGATGGATGGATGGATAACAAACAACACCCCCACACACACACACTCAAAAACATGCCACGTAAAAAATGTGTGGCCTTTTTTACAAGAAAAAATAGCCTACAGTGCAATAAAAATTATGCTAAAATATCTATCTGCAATGCAGAGGATAACACCCCCCCCCCCCGCCCCGCTACAGAGGAACTCTGCACACCAAAAAACTTGTGGCCATGACGCACCGATTGGTAGATCGGTCAAAAGTGATTTTTATTACTATTTTCATCGATAAAGAATAATTTAGCTTATAACACTTACCTGTCCACAACAGCAGTAAGTTCCTCATTGTCAGACGAACATGAAGCTGGTCCAGTTGTAACGGACTCGTGCTTCTGGTCACCCGGCCCGGTCAAAACACCTCCACGCTTGCGGTTTTGGCGAACCATTTTTCCAAACAAATAATCCGAAAAAGACTGGCTGATGCTACCGTTCCGCACAGGTCTCAATGTCAGTCACCCAGCGGCTTAGGCAAAAGAGATTTTATGCAGGGAGACGCACGTCAACTGTCAAACTTCTCTGCTTCAATTGGCTCGTATTCGCAGCCGTTGGTAAGCAGGTCCTTCTTGCTAGGTTTTCAGTCATTGGTTCTTCAAGGTTTCAGAAACTCAATTCAAGGCTCTTATTAGAGGTCAACCAAATCTAAACCAATCATACACTCCTTTGGCTTTCTGTTCACGGCTGTGTGAAAAGAAAGCTGAACAATGCAGCGTTTTTTTTTTCCGTGCGCACTCCGACGCACAGTGCATTCTAGGACGCACGAGGGCGCCCTGGGACGCACGAGGGCGCACTGGGACGCAGAGACGTGCCCGCCCGCGGTACACCGGAGTGCAAGAGGTTAATACTATCAAAGTTTGCATAGAGACTCCTACTATTAATATCTATTATTGTCAATGTCTGATCCGAATTCATAATTCCATTTAATTGTTGTTCCTCATAATAAGCACACTTATTGTTAATATGATTAAAATAGTTATTGTCTGGGTCAATATCTCCTGAAATGTCTTGTGGTTGCTGTTCAGTATTGACAAAGGTTTCAGCTTCAATTTGCCCTAATACACTTCCATTATTAAATGAGGAAGGATGATTGGTTAAAGTACTGATCATAAGTTATGTCAACAATGTACACCAAAAGGAAAAAAGAGACAAAACACAAAGGAAAAAAGAACACAAAAATCTCCACTCATAATCTTACTGCACTGTTATTCGTGCATCAAAGCTAAAGTTTAAATTTGTCTAATTCCTCCATTTCTCTAATCATTATTATTTTAGCTTCTTCTGAAGTTCCAAACAGTTTTATCCACACTGTACATTTCTTTGTCCATGTCGACTGTATTTCCCCCTGTTTTCTGAGAGCCCTGGCTTGTCTAGCTGTTTCAGAGTTCTTTTTTGTTCTTTTTTGTTAAATGTTCGTTTACATAGATAGCCGTTCCTCTCAGTTTTCTTGCTTGTCGCAGAAGATCAGTTTTTGCTTTCCTATTGACAAATCGGATGATGATCGCTGGTTTTCCTTTACTGTCTTTTTTAGGTAACATGTGGCAAGCCAAAATAGTCTTATTGTCCACAGCAATGTTTTTAGAGTTGAAAAAAAATGTAATACCTGCTGCTCAAGAGTGTGTGATTCTGCCAATGTCTCATCCTCCCCATCCTGGTTATCAACTCCAGCTGTCACACGTGCATAGGAGCGGTGTTTGGTGTTAAGACCACTCACAATGACATCATCCATTCTTGTATATTGTTCTAATTCATCCACGTCTTTCTAAGAAATTAATTTTCTTGCCTTTTTCCATAACTTCAGCCTTTAATTCACACACCTGGTCCATAAGGCCAATAAGCAAAGTTTGTTGTTTTGCTATCTTAGATATTTCTTCAGTCATAAAATTTAGTGAAAGTTTGATCTCCTCCAACTCCTCTCCATTTGTCTGATTCCTTTTCGGAGGCATACTAACTAGACTGATTGGGATCAATCAATGGATGTCACCTGACTGCAAAACAAATCTACCTACGGGTACAAATAAAGGAACCTGAACCTGAACCTGTTCTAGAGGTGCTGAGATGTCTAGTGATTATAAATTAACCTCTATAGTCCTGATTCCCTATATAGTGAGTAGTGAATGAGTGAATAATTTCAGACACAGGCTAAATATAACATTTTGGACTTGTTTATATCAATATAGTTTGAGCTTTTGTTTTATTATACACTTAATCTGTAACTAACACAGTGTCAGTGAATGAATCACTGTGATGTCATTGTATGCTGTCTGCCCACTGTGGTGGCCATTGCGTTCATCTAGTCATCAGCTGTGCTTCTGTTCTGTCAATTCCTGTAGCCCTCCATGTTGTTTTGCTTCACTCTAAATCGGGGCTGCAGCCTACGTACGCTTGCATTGAAAAAACATTTCAGCTATTATTTACTTCTTCATACATGTTAAAAGCATAACAATTTTCCATCTATTAGGATTTAAGAGTTTTCATACAAGACATGCTAATAAAGTTGGTGTCTTGTCCATTTGTTAAACATAAATTAATCACATAAAAATGACAATTACAATGCTGTGAAAAAGTATTTGCCCCCTTCCTGATTTCCTATACTGATGCGTATCTGTCACCCTTAAATGTTTCAGATCATCAAACAAATTTTAATATTTGACAAAGATAACACGAGTAAATACAAAATGTAGTTTTTAATGATGATTTTGTTTATTTTTTTATTTAAGTTTTTGTAAAGGGTATACATGTCATTACAGCATTGCATTGTTTACTTTTTCATCACGTTCCCTTTTTTTTGTTTTTTGACAACATTGGAAAAGTAATTCTTACAACACCCTTTTTTTAAGTGAAAGAAAAATAGAAATTAAAAAAAGAACGAAAAAAACAAACAAAACAAGAAAAAAAGAAAAAACAAAACAAAAGAGCAAAAAAAAAATAAAAAAGCATCTGAGTAGCATTGGAACAAAGAGAGGTGCCATTATTGAAATGGTATTTGTCAAAAATTAGATCTGATGGAAGACACATATGCGTTCCAGGGTTGCCAAAAGTTCAAGAACCCATCCATGTCCTGTCTCAGTGCGAATGTCAATTTTTCCATCGAATAAATGTCCTGAATCACATTAATCCAATCTTCAGGTGTGGGACAGTCCTTCAACATCCATTTTTTTGTTAGAGCTTTTTTACTTGCCAATATTAAAACAGTGAATAAATATTTTTCTCCTCGTCTTTCCAGTGATTCCGGTAGTAAACCCAAATACAAAGTTACAAAAGAAAAGGGAACTGTTATTTTGAATATTTTCCCCAATATTGTCTGTACATTGGTCCAATATTAAGATAAGATAAGATAAGCCTTTATTAGTCCCACAATGGGGAAATTCCAGGATTGCAACAGCACAGGGATAGCAACACTCAGAGCAACAATCAGAAGGCAAGAAAAAAACAAGAACAGCTAGTAAACATATGTACATATTACTATATATATATATATATATATATATATATATATATATATATATATATATACATATAGACACAGTGCAGAGCATTATGGTTGGTGAATGTGCAGCAGAAATTATATATTATATTGGTGGATAACTGGGCATGACCAAAACACATGAAAATGATTTGCAGTCTTTTCACCACACAAGCGCCAACAATTCAACCCCTTACGAGTAAATTTGTTTTGTGCAGGTGTTCTGAAAAATCTTACCAAATTTTTCCATCCAAATTCTCTCCACTGCAGGGATGAGGTACTTTTCCATTGTTGTTTATTTAGCTTTTCCCATATTTCCAGTTGTAAAGTGAAATTCCCCTCTTTTTCCCATCTCTCTTTTATATATGATGTGTTGTCTCCTTTTAAGTCTTGAAGACCATAGTATATTTTAGAAATGTATCTGATCCCTGGGATCCCTTTATATGCCATTAAGAAAACCTTCAGAATACCTGACTGGGCCCTTTCCAAATCCTCCTTTTTAAGTATTTTGTTTATGTGGTGTCTAAGTTGAAAGAACCTGTAAAGGTCTTGATTTATTAGACCTTGTTTTTCCAAATCTTCAAAACTTCTTAAAGTTTGCCCTTTAAAAAAATCGTAATATTTTATCAGTCCGTTCTGTTTCCACTTTTTAAATCTAGTGTCTGTTTTATTAGGAGTAAAGTCTTGATCATAGGCAATCCATTGCAGTAATCGATAGGGTTCTTTTGTTTGATTCTCTCTGACTATCTTAAACCAAATTTTTAGCAGGGTCTCTATCCACGGGTTAGTGTTATTCAAAAGTTTAGGTAAGGCATTGTTCCCTATTATCGCCTGTAGGGGAATGTCACTTGTTATTTGGCATTCCATCTCCTTCCATTGTGCAGTGTAGACTGGGTTACATATCTCTACTAAAGTTTTAATTTGTGCGGCTTTAAAATAGTCCCTGATATTTGGCAGCGCGAGCCCACCTTTGTCTTTGTTTAGCTGTAGGGTTCTATATCTGATTCTAGGTCTCTTGCCCTGCCATATGAATCTTGAGATCCTTCTGTCCAGTTCTTGCCATGTTTTTTTGGGAGGTTCTACCGGTATTGTTTGGAAAAGGTATAGAAGACGTGGAAGTATATTCATTTTGACTGCTTCAATTCTTTGTGCAGTACCCAAGAATGGTATCATATTCCATCTTGCTAGATCAGATTTTATTTTTGCCATCAGTGGATCATAGTTTAGTGTTATAATTTTGTTGAGTTGTTTCGGGATATTGACCCCCAGATATTTCATAGATTCCATCTCCCAGTTAGTTTTGAGTTTGCTTAGTAAATATTGATTTGGGTCATAGTTGAATGTTAAAATTTGGGTTTTATGCATGTTTAATTCGTACCCCAATAACTCTCCATACTCTGAAAAAACTGAGATTAGTTCTGGAAAAGAGGTGTCCGGCTGCCCCAGGTATATTAAAATGTCATCAGCAAAGAGTGCTATTTTATGTTCCTTCTGACCAAGTGTAATTGTAATTCAAGTGTAATTCAGCAACGTGTTTGTAGTTGGTGTTTACATAGCGCCGAGCGCTAATGCTAAAGCTAATGCTAAGAAGGCACTCGGGGTACTGCACAATGCGATCAGTGAAATTCAAACGTCACACCCGGACAGTTTTGTGGTGGTTGCGGGGGATTTTAACCACACCAGCTTAAAGACTGTGCTCCCCAAGTTTAAACAATGTGTAGACTTTAAGACCAGAGGAGAGAATATGTTGGACTTAGTGTACACAAACACAGATGCATATAAAGCGATACCCCGCCCCCATCTCGGCCGTTCTGATCACATGTCCGTGATGCTGGTGCCTGCCTACAAACCTTTATTGAAGCGCAGCAGGCCAGCAGTGAAACAAATCAGGATTTTGCCAGAGAGTGCAACCTCTGCACTGCAAGACTGTTTTCAGCACACAGACTGGAAGATCTTCAAAATAGCAGCCTCCCAGGATGACAGGACAGATGTGGAGGAGTATGCTGATACGGTCACCAGCTACATCGCGAAGTGCACAGAGGATTTCACTACAGTGAAGACCATCACTATACGGGGTAACCATAAGCCCTGGATGACTGCAGAGGTGCGCTCGCTGCTTACAGCCAGAGATGCAGCCTTCAGAGCGAAGGACAGGATTGCCCTCCGCTCAGCCAGGTCTGCGCTTTCAAAGGGAATTAAGGCGGCAAAGCGCGCCTATGCGGAGAAAATCCAGGGACACCTCTGTGACACTAGGAACACCAAGCAGATGTGGCAGGGAGTTCGGACACTGACGGGCTTTAAGTCTAGGCAGGGGGTCGATGATGACGACGCTTCGCTTCCAGACAGGCTTAACGACTTCTTTGCACGTTTTGAAGCATCAAACTCGACAATCAGAGGGAGGGCCGGCCCACTCCCACCATCGGTCGGACCAGCTTTTACCATCAACACAGCGGACACACGGAGGACCCTATCCAGAGTCAACCCACGCAAAGCTGCAGGTCCAGACAACATTCCGGGACGTGTGCTCCGAGACTGCGTGAGCGAGTTGGCGGATGTCCTGACTGACATTTATAACATCTCCCTGAGTCAGGCCATCGTTCCCAGATGCTTCAAGACCTCTATCATTGTACCGGTGGCAAAGAAACCAGTGGTGTCCTGTTTGAATGACTATCGTCCTGTTGCACTTACACCAATTGTGATGAAGTGTTTTGAACGGCTTGTCAAACCACACATCACAGCCTGCCTCCCTGCATCACACGACCCGCTCCAGTTTGCATATCGTTCAAACCGCTCCACGGAGGATGCTATAGTCACCACCCTACACTCTGTCATCACCCACCTGGACCAGAAAGACACCTACGCCAGACTCCTGTACATTGATTTCAGTTCAGCATTCAACACCATTATTCCCCAGAGACTGATAGAGAAATTACTCCTTCTCGGTCTGAACACCGCCACATGTCTCTGGATCCTGGATTTCCTGACTGAGAGACCTCAGTCTGTCCGGGTTGGAAACAACATCTCCAACTCTGTCACGCTGAGTACCGGAACCTCTCAAGGCTGTGTACTCAGTCCACTGTTGTTTACACTCCTAACACATGACTGTGTATCCAAACACGAGGGGAACCAGATTATTAAGTTTGCAGATGACACCATGGTGGTGGGACTTATTCAGAGGGATGAGGAATCAATGTACAGGGAAGAAGTGAGAGACCTGGAGGGCTGGTGCAGGGAGAACAATCTGGTGCTCAACGTGGACAAAACGAAGGAGATGATTATCGACTTCCGGCGGTCACAGCCTGAGCACGTCCCCCTCAGCATCGGCGGCCGTTTAGTGGAGAGAGTAGAGAACATCAAGTTCCTCGGAGTGCAGATCTCGCAGGACCTGACCTGGAGCAAGAATTCCTTGGAGATCAGGAAGCGGGCTCAGCAGAGACTACACTTCTTGAGGAAACTCAAACAGGCCTCTCTCCCCATCTGCATCCTCAGGACCTTCTACAGAGGTGTGGTGGAGAGTGTTCTGACGTACTGCATTGCTACATGGTACTCCAGCTGCAGTATGTCAGACAAAAAAGCCCTGCAGAGGATAGTCAAGGGGGTGGAGAGGGTAATTGGAGTCTCCCTCCCCTCTGTCCAAGAACTTTTTCAGAACCGTTGTAGGAGCAGGGCACTGAACATTGTCAAGGACCGTTCTCACCCTCTGCATAAACACTTTGAACTTCTTCCATCTGGTAAACGATTCTGGAGCATCAGAGGCAGAACCACCAGACTGATCAACAGCTTCCTCCCACAAGCTGTCAGGATGCTGAAGAGCTGACCCGGAATCTCACATACACACTACTGCACCTATGGACATTTTGTATATTATAGTTAGTTATTCTTTTTCCCCAAGTATGTCTCAGGGATGTGTGAATGGACGAAGGGTGGGGTGGGGTGGGGTGGGGTGGGGTGGGGTGTGGAGCTATGTGGGAGTGTGTCTTAATCATGCTGCTTCTTATATGGATGCCGAGAGAAACGCAATTTCATCTTGCCTGCACTACAGTTGTATGTACAGCAATATGACAATAAAGTTTGATTTGATTAATACCTTGAATTTTTTGATTCTGTCTTATCCATTGGCTCAGAGGTTCTATGAAGATTGCAAAGAGCAGTGGAGACAAGGGGCAGCCCTGACGATATCCTCTTTCCAGTTCAAAAGATGATGATAATTTACCGTTAATCCTTATTTTAGCTGTTGGTTTTTTATATAATGCCTGGATGGTTCTAATGAAGTTGTTATGAAAATTGAAACTGGATAAGATTCTATATAGGAAAGACCAGTCATCCGAATCAAATGCTTTTTCAGCATCTAATCCCAATATGGCTGCATTTAAATTATATTTTTTTATATGATGAATTATGTGTAAAGTGCGTCTAATGTTATCTTGTGTCTGTCTTTGTCTTATAAAACCTGTTTGGTCTAAATGAATTAAGTCTGTCAGTATATTTTCTAACCTTTTGGCAAGGATAGTGGTAAAAAGCTTATAGTCCTGATTTAACACACTGATTGGTCTGTAGTTGGAGCAGTCTAGTTTATCCTTTTCAGGTTTAGGTATGACTGCAATGACCCCTTCTCTCTAGGAGGGGGGGATTTCCCCTGTGTGGAGGACATAGTTAAATGTTTTCAGGAGGAGAGGAGATAGTTGCTGTTTAAAGGTTTTGTACCACTCTGCTGTATAGCCATCTGCTCCTGGGGATTTGTTAGCTTTAAGTTTCATAATTGCTTTTTCTAATTCTTTAGGTTGTATTTCTGACAATAGTGTTTTATTTTGTGACTCAGTAAGTTGGGGAAGGTTTAATGTGTTTAGGAAGGCTTCGGATGCGTTTTTGTGTTTTTTGAGGGAGTACAAGTTCTTGTAGTAGTTCTCGAAGCTTTTAAGAATTTCCTGAATTCTAAATTTTATTTCCTTTGATACTGGGTCTCTGATTTTGTAGATTGCTCTCTCCGTTTGTTGTTTCCTCAATTTATAGGCTAGTAATTTTGCCAATTTGCTACCTGTTTCATAGTATTTTTGTTTCAGAAATGTAAGTTTCTTCTGGATTTCTATTGTGTAGATCTCATTTATTTGTTTTTTAATTTCCTTAATTTTGAGTGAGTCATTAGAATGAGTGTTGTCTTTCTGCTCTTTTTCTAGTTTCTTCAGTTCTGACTCTAATGTGATTAGTTTTTCTTGTCTCAGTTTCTTTTGGATTGCCAGTTTTGCGATAATCTTTCCCCTTATTACAGCTTTGCATGCGTCCCACAGTATTAAAGGGGATACTTCTCCATTATCATTTTCTTCCAAATATCTAAGAATATCTGATACCAATTCATCTTTCAATTCAGTGGTCCTTTCAGCACATTTGAATTTAACCTCCAAGAAAATGTATTATTTGTGTATTTTTGGATACTTAAGTCCATATAGATCGGACTGTGGTCAGAGAGATCCATCAGTCCTATTTTACATGTTTTTACTCTTCCAATGTCTCTATTAAACATAAAAAAATAGTCAATCCTTGAGTATGATGAATGTGGTGCTGAGTAAAATGTATAATCTTTTACACTGGGGTTGAATTTCCTCCACACGTCACAGATTCCCATTTCTTTTAGTAGCATCCGAGTTTTTCTACTTTGAGTGTTATTCTGATGTGAAGAATTACCTGATGCATCCCAGTATGGATTCAGTCTTAGATTGAAGTCTCCACCACATATCACTAAACCTTGGGCTTTAGTTATCATTAGGTCAAATACATTTTTATAAAATTTCCAGTTAGCCCCTGGAGGTGCATGTACATTCAGCAGGGTGATATCTTCTCCCTCCAGCCGACCAAGTACCATGCTGAATCTCCCTTCTTTATCTTTGTGTTCTGATTTTTTTTCCAAATATAATTTTGGTTGAGATCAATGTCGCTACCCCCCTCCTCCTCCTTGACTTATATGAAGATGAAGAGATCATTTTAAACCCTTGTCTATTAAGTTTAGTGTGCTCCATGTCTGTTAGGTGGGTTTCCTGTAAAAATATTATTCCTGCTTTGTCTTTTTTCATTTTGCCAAGAATCTTGGATCTTTTAACTGGATTCAGGATCCCTTTTACATTATATGAGATTATTTTGGTTACACCCTGTTTCTCCATTGTGTTGTCTTATTTAGTATAACAGTGTAGTGACCCTCTTTTATGCTACTCAGAAACTGAAAGAACATTAAAAACATAAAAAACATTGAGAACATTGTATTTAAAACTTTAAAACAAAAAACTGTCAAAAGATCTTCCTGAGCTGAGGTCTTTTTAGCGACCTTAGAAGAGCCTTGATGGTGTGTTGGCTCTGAGGGAAATTCCTCAAACTCTGTTACGTGTTGAGGGCCCTCTCTTACCCCTGTAAGTTGTCCCATGTTTTTAACGTGAATTTCAGATTCCAATCCGAACATGCAATGATTTTTTTTTTTTTTATGCCTATACCCTATGAAATTGTGCACAACCTCCCACCACCGTCACAGCAAACAATCACATTAATACAGTATTTGTTAGTGTGGAGAGTTCATGTGGTTCATTGTCACATTTCTATTTTAACAAGTTTTTTCTTTTTTTTTTTAAAGACTTATTTGTTTCTAATATTATGACTGTTCCATGAAATGTTTTACCACTTGCTGATTCTGCATCCCCTTTAATGTTTGTTACCTTGTAGGAGGAGGGTTTGATGCGCAGATTGATTAAAAATATCGTTATTCCCTCCCGAAAACGCTCAGTTTTTCCTTATAGCTCTGGCGCTGGGTTTCCCGCTGCTGGCCCGTGGATTTTGAGGGTCTCTGTGTGCACCACATTTGAGCCTTGATTCTTTCGATCGGGTCTGCTGTGGGTTTATACACTGTTACCGGGAGCCCTCTTCTCGCCATATCCGTGGTTGCTTCTTCCGCCGAGTTGTAGAGACACGTCTCTTCCCCGTAAAAAACCCGCAGCTTCGCCGGAAATGCAGTTTGAAAGCGCAGTTTCTTCTCTCGTAGTACCTTTTTAGCGTTGTTGTATTCCCGACGCCTTTTAAGGACCTCCGGGGCGTAGTCGTGCTTCACAAAAACTTTTCTTTCATGGTGCATAAATCCTTTTTTCTGCCAAGCCAGTCTCAAAACCTCCTCCTTTGTTTTGAAGTTGGAGAACTTTACCACCACCGATCGCGGGGGGGGGGGGCTTCCGCCGATGGCCTTGGGGCTAATGAATGGTGTGCCCTTTCTATTTTCAAATCGGTGAATTGGGGAATTTCCAACTTCTCTCTCAGTATGGATTCCACGCATGCAGCCATTGTGGTGAAACCGTCCTCGACTCCTTCTTTCAGACCATGAATTCTTATGTTGTCTCTTCTTAGTCTTCCTTCCTGGTCAGTTAGCTTAGCCTCCAGTCTTGACTGTCATTTAAGTAAATCCAGCACGGTTTCTTCCAGCCCTTTTATTCTTTCCTCTGCTTCCATGATTCGGTCCTCAGCCTGGTCCACTCTGCTGTTTGTCCATTTTATTTCATCTTTAATTTCACGAAATTCGGCCCAACACTCTCGGTGAAACTGTCTTAATTCTTGAAGTACCATTTTTAAGCTAACCGTGTTGCTAGCCTCATTCAGCTCCTCTGCTTCCGAGTGGTCATTGTCCTCCAGGTCAGATTCTCCGGCCGATGCGCGTCTTGGCCTGGGAAATGTCGATCTCTTCTGTTTTCCTTTAGGCATAATGACTTTGTCTTTTGATTTTCACTCTTCCAAAAATCCGTTAAATCTGATTTTCAAGGTATTTTCACGGATCGGGTCTGGGAGCTTCAGCGTTAAGCTGCTATCACCATGGTGTCCAGACCGGAAGTCAATGATGATTTTATTTATTAAAGGAAAAAAGCTATATAAACCTACCCGGTCCTATGTGAAAAAGTAATTGCCTCCTTGATACATCATGAATTAACTGTGATTAACCACATTTTTTGGAAATCTGAGTTCAATATCACTAGCCACACCCAGGACTGATGACTGCCAGACCTGTTGAATCAAGAAATCACTTAAATAGAACCTGTCTGACAAAGTGAAGTAGGTTAAAAGATCTCAAAAAGCAACACATCATACCACGATCTAAAGAAATTCAAGAATAGATGAGAAGCAAAAACCCAGAACATCTAAAGAACTGCAGGCCTCACTTGGCTCAGTTTGGACACTGATTAGATTAGATTAGATTAGATTAGATTCAACTTTATTGTCATTACACATGTATGAATACAAGGTAACGAAACACAGTTTAGCATCCAATCAGAAGTGCAAAGGACAGCAGTGCAGTATATACGGTAATTAACAGTATGTGCAATTTAAGCAAATATATGCAAATATATGCAGCAGTGCAGAAAGTTAAAAGTACTGTTATGTGCAAATAATGTGCAATAAGTTAGATGTAGTTATGTAGTTATGCAGTTATGTACAGGTGAGGATGGTAAAAGATGATTGTAAGAGAGTCAGCGGGGAACTAAGTTCAATAACGTGACAGCTGTTGGAAAGAAACTGTTCCTAAACCTGCTGGTTCTAGTCCGAAGGCTTCTGAAACGTCTTCTGGAGGGGAGAAGCTGGAACAGTCCATGAGCAGGATGGTTGGAGTCCCTAAGAATGCTGCGTGCCCGGCGCAGACATCTTTTCCTGTAGACGTCCTCTATAGCTGGAAGTGGAGTCCCTGTGATGCGTTGGGCGGTTTTCACCACCCGCTGCAGCGCCTTGCGGTCAGCTACAGAGCAGCTCCCATACCAGAGTGTGATACAGTTGGTCAGGGTGCTCTCTATCACGCAGCGGTAGAAGTTGCCCAGGATGTCAGCTGACAGATGGTTCTTCTTCAATGTCCTCAAGAAGAAGAGGCGCTGATGGGCCTTCTTGATCAGGCTGGTGGTGTTAACTGACCAGGACAGGTCCTCCGAGATGTGGGTCCCCAGGAATTTGAAGCTGGGGACACGTTCAACAGCTATGCCACTGATATGGATGGGGTCATGTGTCTCTTCCCTCTCCTTCCTGTAGTCCACTATGAGCTCCTTGGTTTTGCTGGTGTTAAGGAGCAGGTCCACAATTCAACAATAAGAAAGAGACTGGGCAAAAATGGCATCCATGGGAGAGTTCCAAGGCAAAAACCACTACTGACCAAACAGAACTCAAAGGCTTATCTCACATTTGCCAAAAACCATCTTGATGATCCCCAAGACTTGGGAAAGTATTCTGGGACTGACGAGACAAAAGCTGAACTTTTTGAAAGATGTGCGTCCTCTTAAATCTAGTGTAAAACTAGCAGCATTTGATTAAAAGAACATCATACCAACAATCAAACATGGTGGTGGTAGTGTGATGGTCTGGGGGTGCTTTGCTGCTTCAGGACCTGGACAACTTGCCATAATTGATGGAACCATGAATTCTGCTCTCTACCAGAAAATCCTGAAGTAGAATGTCCAGCTATCAATTTGGGAACTCATTTTCAAGACCTCCAAAGTAGCTGAATTAAAACAATTATGCAAAGAAGAGTGGGCCAAAATTCCTCAACAGTGATGTAAAAATCTCATTGCCAGTTATCACAAATGCTTTATGGCAGTTCTTGCCACCAAAGGTGGCACAACTAGTTAATAGGTTTAGGGGGCAATTACTTTTTCACATAGGGCCAGGTAGGTTTGCATAGTTTTTTTCCCTTAGTAAATGAAATTATCATTTAAACACTGCATTTTGTATTTACACAGGTTATCTTTGTCTCATAATAAAATCTGTTTGATGATTTGAAACATTTAAGTGTGATAAATATGCAAAAATATAAGAACTCAGGAAGGGGCAAATACTTTTTCACAGCACTGTATGCAGTCTCACAAATGAATCAAAGGTGATTCAAATTCATAAAACCAGGTTTACATATTTGTTATAAATCAATCCAATTTGTTTTGCATTCATACTTTATATGTAAATTATTCTTTTAGACATTTGACAGTACATTGATTCTAATTCTAAACAAACTCAATACATAAAAGTTATGAATAGAGAAATTCAGATAAAGTCAATTTGATGCAAATACTTGAAAATAAACTATGGTGCAGTTTGTCATAAACCCTCCCGTGCGCTTCTCCAATGCGCACGGCAAGGGGTGAAAGGATGAGGATTTACGTGCAGGAGTTACACAACACACATTTATTAAACACGAAGACAACAGTCCCAAAAGGTGAAAACATACAAAAAGACAAAACACTTACTTTGGGCGTCCCTGGGCCGTCATCGTCCAGTGAACGCATAAGGGGAAGAAATTAACCACCGGAGTGTCCCAGAGCCAACATCGCTCGAATACATACATACATACATACACGGCGGCACCTAAACCCACCGGGGGGTCAGGACTGAGCCGGGGAAACCAAGCCGGCTCAGCTCTTGACAGACCCCCCCCCCCCCTCCTTAAGGGGTGGATACCCAGACACCTAAAGTAACATCCTGAGCCCCCCCCCCCCCCCCCCCAACAGGAACAACGGGAACAAACCACATGAAGCCGGGTGGGAGGTAGAGGGAACAGGAAAGGAGGGAGCACAATACCCCTCCCAGAGCCCACAGTTAACCCCCCCAAGTCCAAAGGCGTGGAGGCTCGGGAGGCCACCCAGAGCCCCAGGCCCTGCAGGCAGTCCGGCGAACAGAGTCTGGTGGCCTACCGGAAAACATGGGCCATCTAGCCCAGAGACTCAGTCCCTCAGGTGGTCGGCCAGCGCTGTAAAGCCACCAGGGCTGGCGGGATGAAGCAGGAGGTGGCCTGCCCACCAGAAGGCTCACTGGTGGGTGACCAGACTGTAGGCAGGAAACCCCACGGCGACGGACAGGGAGGAGAATGGGACCACGGCATCCTCAGGCAGAGCTGCAGCACCCTCGGTGGTCCCGGCTTGGGACACATCTGCACCTGCGGTGGGCCCCGACTGGGCAGGCTCCGCTGCACCTGCGGTGGGCCCCAATTGGGCCGGCTCCACTGCACCCGCAGTGGGCCTCAGCTGGGCCAGCTCCGCTGCAACCGCGGTGACCTCCAGCTGATGCACTGCAGCACCCGTGACGACTCCCGATTGGAGATCTGCAGCACCCATGGCGGACTCCAGCTGGAGCTCAGCAGCACTTGCGGTGGACCCTGACCGGGCCAAGGCTGCAGCCTTGGTGGAACCCACGCTGGAGCGTGGCATCCATGATGGGTCCGAGCAGGAGCGCAAAACCCACATCAGGCTGATCCTGGAGCGCAGCCCCCACGATGGTCCGAAGCCAGCCTGCCGCACCCATGGAGATACAGCCTGCGGAGGGGCCCACACGACGGCCTCAGGCAGCGGGGTAGCTGGACTCACTACATTGTCAAGCAGTGGGCCCGGTTCCGTGGAGACCCCCTGTGACAATGGTTCCTCTCCGGTGACCCTAGAAGAACACTTAGGAGCGGGAGAAAAAACCAGGTTATTAGGGTCGCCGGCAGTGGCGGAGCCCGGCGAAGGAAGTTCAGACGCAGCTGCGTGCTGCGCCTGACTCTCCTCACCTAGAGCCAGACAAGAGCTCTCTAATACTGTCATAAGAAAAACAAGCGAGAAAACTTGTCTGAGCTTGAGCTCCACCACTGTCCAGGACTCCGTCGATCCTGACGATGAAACCTCGGGCCCGACCTCAAGGAGGTCCAGCTCAGGCTCCCAATCCACTGCGGATGACTCCACAGCTGGCGAGATGGTGAAAGCAGTCTCTTTTAATTCCTGCAGCAGCTCCAATGCTGGGGATTCCACCGGCGTGGCTGCAGGAAAACACCTCCGTGTGAACCCCTGGGCAGCATCATCCTGGGACCCAAACTCCTCCTCCGTCTGGCAGTGTGGTCCTAGGACCGACAGGCACTCAGGGATAATTGGAGGAGTCACGGAGAGGGGAAGAAAATAATTATTTGCAGCTGGAGGAGAGGATCCAGCGGACTGCTGAAACTGGGCCTCTCCCTCGGGAGACAGGCAAGATTCAGTGTTAATGAATGGTTCTGAATGAAAAAATACTTGCCTTTCCTCCCGGTAATTGATGCTCACAGCTGCAGGTGGCAGACAATCATCCCTCTCCGTGTCAGCGGTGACGTGGGTCCTCCCGAGGGCTTGTGGAGGAGCCGTCTCCACGACGACGGAGGTGGGCGTTCCCAAGGTGACCTCAACGGACCTCGCAGCAGCTGGAGAGACGATGGCTGCTGACGGAGGAGAGGGCTTTTCCCGGCGCTTTCACGCAGGGCGACGCTGTCCCCTGCCTGCTGGAACCAGCTTGGTGAGAGCGGGAGGAAGGCAGTCTCAGCGGCGTCCCGGGAACGCCCTCCCTTCAGCGGGAGCCCGGTCTTCTTTGAGGACCTCCTCCCCCTCTCGCCATACTCGCGTCATAGCGCTGCCAGCTGGGATATCCTCTCAGCTCCCTCGGGATGCCTGGAGAGCTGAGGACACTGCCGAACCTCTGGCTCTGCCAGCTTGATGTACCACATGACGTCCTCCGGGATGGAATAACCGCTCGCTGAAAATATCAGGCCGTCAATGTTCCTGAGAGCTCGGCAGTGTTCCCAGCCAAGGCTCATTGGATAACTCCGGCCCGTGGACATCTTAAACCAGGTTAGTTCCAACAAGCGATACACAAACAAGGGGAAGGGGATGTGTGGGTGAACCCGCTAAATCCTCTTAGCTTGCTGGGTCATTCTGTCATAAACCCTCCCGTGCGCTTCTCCAATGTGCACGGCAAGGGGTGAAAGGATGAAGATTTATGTGCAGGAGTTACACTACACACATTTATTAAACACAAAGACAACAGTCCCAAAAGGTGAAAACATACAAAAAGACAAAACACTTACATTTGGCGTCCCTGGGCCGGCATCGCCCAGCAAACGCATAAGGGGAAGTAATTAACCACCGGAGCGTCCCAGAGCCGACATCGCTCGAAGGGCGCAGAGAACCACGGCTGCAGTGGAGGTGGCTAGTCCTTCATGACACACAGATTGCACACGACTATGTATGTACTTCAATCGGCAATCCATTCAATGACCCAGCAGTACGTGACTGGCAAAAGGCACTTAAGTACACACACTGCTGGTGATGATATAATTAGGAGCATCTGGGCAAGGACCGGGAAAGATGATCAACGGGGCTGGGAACAGCTGATGGTAATAAGTGAGGGGGCATGGTCAGACCGGCAGACTGTCAGCAGTACACACAGCTGCCGGCCCCAGAGCAGTGGCTATGGATACAGTAACACACTGGAATACACAGTAACCATACATACACAGCGGCACCTAAACCCACTGGGGGGTCAGGACTGAGCTGGGGAAACCAAGGAGCTCAGCTCTTGACAGAGCCCCCCCTCCCAAGGGGTGGATTTCCAGACACCTAAAGTAACATCCCAAGCACCCCCCCCCCCAACAGGAACAACGGAAACAAACCACATGAAGCCGGGTGGGAGGTAGGGGGAACAGGAAAGGAGGAAGCACAATACCCCGCCCAGGGCCCACAATAAACCCCCCCGAGTCCAAAGGCATGGAGGCTCGGGAGGCCACCCAGAGTCCCAGGCCCTGCAGGCAGTCCGGCGAACAGAGTCCGGTGGCCTACCGGAAAACACGGGCCATCTAGCCCAGAGACTCAGTCCCTCAGGCGGTCGGCCAGCCCTGTAAAGCCACCAGGGCTGGCGGGATGAAGCAGGAGGTGGCCTGCCTACAGGAAGGCTCACTGGTGGGTGACCAGACTGTAGGGAGGAAACCCCACGGTGACGGACAAGGGAGGAGAAGGGGACCACGGTGTCCTCAGACAGCGCTGCAGCACCCTCGGTGGTCCCGGCTTGGGACACATCTGCACCTGCTGCGGGCCCCGACTGGGCCGGCTCCGCTGCACCTGCGGTGGGCCCCAATTGGGCCGGCTCCACTGCACCCGCAGTGGGCCTCAACTGGGACGGCTCCACTGCACCCGCGGCGACCTCCAGCTGAGGCTCTGCAGCACCCGCAGCGACTCCCAAATGGAGATCTGCAGCACCCATGGCGGACTCCAGCTGGAGCTCAGCAGCACTTGCGGTGGACCCTGACTGGGCCAAGGCTGCACCCTCGGTGGAACCCACGCTGGAGCATGGCATCCATGATGGGTCCGAGCAGGAGCGCAGAACCCACATCAGGCTGATCCTGGAGCGCAGCCCCCATGATGGTCCGAAGCCAGCCTGCCGCACCCATGGAGATACAGCCTGCGGAGGGGCCCACACGACGGCCTCAGGCAGCAGGGTAGCTGGACTCACGACATCATCAAGCGGTGGGCCCAGTTCCGTGGGGACCCCCTGTGACAATGGTTCCTCTCCAGTGACCCTAGAAGAACACTCAGGAGCGGGAGAAAAAACCAGGTTATTATGGTCACCGGCAGTGGCGGAGCCCGGCGAAGGAAGTTCAGACGCAGCTGTGTGCTGCGCCTGACTCTCCTCACCTAGAGCCAGACAAGAGCTCTCTAATACTGTCATAAGAAAAACAAGCGAGAAAACTTGTCTGAGCTTGAGCTCCACCGCAGTCCAGGACTCCGTCGATCCTGACGATGAAACCTCGGGCCCGATCTCAAGGAGGTCCAGCTCAGGCTCCCAATCCACTGCGGACGCCTCCACAGCTGGCGAGATGGTGAAAGCAGTCTCTTTTAATTCCTGCAGCAGCTCCAATGCTGGGGATTCCACCGGCGTGGCTGCAGGAAAACACCTCCGTGTGGACCCCTGGGCAGCATCATGCTAGGACCCAAACTCCTCCTCCGTCTGGCAGTGCGGTCCTAGGACCGACAGGCACTCAGGGATAATTGGAGGAGACACGGAGAGGGGAAAAAAATAATTATTTGCAGCTGGAGGAGAGGACCCAGCGGACTGCTGAAACTGGGCCTCTCCCTTGGGAGACAGGCAAGATTCAGTGTTAATGAATGGTTCTGAATGAAAAAATACTTGCCTGTCCTCCCGGTAATTGATGCTCACAGCTGCAGGTGGCAGACAATCATCCCTCTCCGTGTCAGCGGTGACGTGGGTCCTCCCGAGGGCTTGTGGAGGAGCCGTCTCCACGACGACAGAGGTGGGCGTTCCCAAGGTGACCTCAACGGACCTCACAGCAGCTGGAGAGACGATGGTTGCTGACGGAGGAGAGGGCTTTTCCCGGCGCTTTCACACTGGGTGACGCTGTCCCCTGCCTGCTGGAACCAGCTTGGTGAGAGCGGGAGGAAGGCAGTCTCAGCGGCGTCCCGGGAATGCCCTCCCTTCAGCGCGAGCCCGGTCTTCTTTGAGGACCTCCTCCCACTCTCGCCATACTCACGTCATAGCGCTGCCAGCTGGGATATCCTCTCAGCTCCCTCGGGATGCCTGGAGAGGTGAGGACACTGCCGAACCTCTGCCTCTGCCAGCTTGATGTACCACATGACGTCCTCCGGGGTGGAATAACCGCTCACCGAAAATATCAGGCCGTCAATGTTCCTGAGAGCTCGGCAGTGTTCCCAGCCAAGGCTTATCGGATAACTCCGGCCCATGGACATCTTAAACCAGGTTAGTTCCAACAAGCGATGCACAAACAAGGGGAAGGGGATGTGTGGGTGAACCTGCTAAATCCTCTTAGCTTGCTGGGTCATTCTGTCATAAATCCTCCCGTGCGCTTCTCCAATGTGCACGGCAAGGGGTGAAAGGATGAAGATTTACGTGCAGGAGTTACACCACACACATTTATTAAACACAAAGACAACAGTCCCAAAAGGTGAAAACATACAAAAAGACAAAACACTTACATTTGGCGTCCCTGGGCCAGCATTGCCCAGCAAACGCATAAGGGGAAGTAATTAACCACCGGAGCGTCCCAGAGCCGACATCGCTCGAAGGGCGCAGAGAACCACGGCTGCAGTGGAGGTGGCTAGTCCTTCATGACACACAGATTGCACACGACTATGTACAGTGGGGCAAAAAAGTATTTAGTCAGCCACCAATTGTGCAAGTTCTCCCACTTAGAAGATGAGAGAGGTCTCCAATTTTCATCATAGGTATACCTCAACTATGAGAGACAAAATGAGAAAAAAAAAAAAGTCCAGAAAATCACATTGTCTGATTTTTAAAGAATTTATTTGCAAATTATGGTGGAAAATAAGTATTTGGTCACCTACAAACAAGCAAGATTTCTGGCTCTCACAGACCTGTAACTTCTTCTTTAAAAGGCTCCTTTGTCCTCCACTCGTTACCTGTATTAATGGCACCTGTTTGAACTCATTATCAGTATAAAAGACACCTGTCCACAACCTCAAACAGTCAGACTCCAAACTCCACTATGGCCAAGACCAAAGAGCTGTCAAAGGACACCAGAAACAAAATTGTAGACCTGCAACAGGCTGGGAAGACTGAATCTGCAATAGGTAAGCAGCTTGGTGTGAAGAAATCAACTGTGGGAGCGATTATTAGAAAATGGAAGACATACAAGACCACTGATAATCTCCCTCGATCTGGGGCTCCACGCAAGATCTCACCCCGTGGGGTCAAAATGATCACGAGAACGGTGAGCAAAAATCCCAGAACCACACGGGGGGACCTAGTGAATGACCTGCAGAGAGCTGGGACCAAAGTAACAAAGGCTACCATCAGTAACACACTGCGCTGCCAGGGACTCAAATCCTGCAGTGCCAGACGTGTCCCCCTGCTTAAGCCAGTACATGTCCAGGCCCGTCTGAAGTTTGCTAGAGAGCATTTGGATGATCCAGAAGAGAATTGGGAGAATGTCATATGGTCAGATGAAACCAACATAGAACTTTTTGGTGGAAACTCAACTTGTCGTGTTTGGAGGAGAAAGAACACCATACCTACTGTGAAGCATGGGGGTGGAAACATCATGCTTTGGAGCTGTTTTTCTGCAAAGGGACCAGGACGACTGATCCGTGTAAAGAAAAGAATGAATGGGGCCATGTTTCGTGAGATTTTGGGTGAAAACCTCTTTCCATCAGCAAGGGCATTGAAGATGAAACGTGGCCGGGTCTTTCAGCATGACAATGATCCCAAACACACCGCCCGGGCAACGAAGGAGTGGCTTCGTAAGAAGCATTTCAAGGTCCTGGAGTGGCCTAGCCAGTCTCCAGATCTCAACCCCATAGAAAATCTTTGGAGGGAGTTGAAAGTCCGTGTTGCTCAGCGACAGCCCCAAAACATCACTGCTGTAGAGGAGATCTGCATGGAGGAATGGGCCAAAATACCAGCAACAGTGTGTGAAAACCTTGTGAAGACTTACAGAAAATGTTTGACCTCTGTCATTGCCAACAAAGGGTATAACAAAGTATTGAGATGAACTTTTGTTATTGACCAAATACTTATTGTCCACCACGTGGTCTGCATTGTTGTTTATGCAAATCCGACGGCGAACGCTGGGACAGCGCATGACGTCATCCATTCAGTAACCAGCAGGCTGCAGACAGAACACCCAGATGCTCTTCTCCTCATCTCAGGCGATTTCAACCATGTTTCACTGTCTCCCGTTCTACCCACGTTTACCCAGTATGTCACATGCCACACTAGAGACAATAAAACACTGGACTTATTCTACGCAAACACTAAGGAGGCGTACACCTCATCACAACTCCCCCAACTCGGGAGATCGGATCACAACTTGGTTCATCTCCGGCCTGTGTACAAACCCCTAGTGCACAGACAACCCCCGGCCATGCGCACAGTGATGTTATGGTCTGAGGAGGCAATGGACACTCTAAAGGGTTGTTTTGAAGCCACCGCCTGGAAGCAGCTCTGCGATACACATGGTGAGGACATCAATGGCCTCATTCACACCTTCACGGGCTACCTCAGCTTCTGTGCGGACAAATCCATTCCCACCAAGACCATACGGTGTTGCTCAAACAACAAACCCTGGATCAACCCTGAGATTAAAACACTTCTGAGAGAGAAGAAGAGGCTCTTCAGGTCGGGGAATAGGGAGATGCTGAAGTCCGTACAGAGGGAGCTGAGGAGAAAGATCAGAGAAGGCAAGGACAGCTTCAGGAGGAAGATGGAGGACAGGCTGCAACAAAGCGACATCAGCGGGGTCTGGAGAAACCTCAAAACCATCTCTGGGCTCCAGAATACCTCCCCCCAGGCCACGGGGGGCAGGGAGTGGGCGAACAATCTGAATTTGTTTTTAATAGGTTTGACCAGCCGCCCTCCCCCCTGACTGCACAACAACCACTGCTGCCTGTAAAGACATCAAGTCCTGCTGCCCACTCCCCACTCCACCAACACCCCCCCACTCCCAACACACAGCCCCCCCATCCTGACCCTGACCAGGACCCAGGTGAGGACGGAGCTGAGGAAAATCAAGGCGAGGAAGGTGTCGGGACCGGACGGCATCAGCGCAAAGCTCCTCAAGTCCTGTGCAGACCAGCTGTGTGGGATTGTGACGTACATCTTCAACCTGAGCCTGAAGCTGGGGAGGGTACCACAGCTGTGGAAAACATCTTGTATGGTACCTGTACCAAAAACTTCCCACCCCAAAGACCTGAACAGCTACAGACCGGTGGCCTTGACGTCCCACTTGATGAAGACCCTGGAGAGACTGCTCCTTGCTCACCTTCGCCCCCTGGTGGAACCAGCGATGGATCCACTCCAGTTCGCCTACCAGCATGGCATTGGGGTGGAGGATGCGGTGATCTTCCTCCTTCACCATTCTCTGTCCCACCTGGAGAAGCCCGGGAATGTGGTGAGGATCATGTTCTTTGACTTCTCCAGTGCTTTCAACACCATCCAACCGATTATCCTGAAGGACAAGCTGCTGCGCGCAGGGGTGGACCAGCACGTGTCATCATGGATCCTGGACTACCTCACGTACCAGCCTCAGTTTGTGAGAACCCGGGACTGTGTGTCCGACACGATCATCAGTAGCACGGGGGCCCCCCAGGGAACGGTGTTGGCTCCCTTCCTGTTCACTCTTTATACTGCGGACTTCTCACACAACACAACACACTGCCATCTACAGAAGTTCTCTGATGACTCTGCAATCGTTGGCCTCATCTCCAATGGAGATGAAGCTGAGTACAGAGGGCTTATTCAGGACTTCGTGGACTGGTGCCATCGGAACTGCCTCCAGATCAACGCGAGGAAAACTAAGGAGCTGGTGGTGGACTGCCGCAGGCAAGGACAACCCCTCACAGCACCAGTAAATATACAGGGAACAGACATTGAGATGGTGACATCCTACAAGTACCTGGGTGTTCATCTGAACAATAAACTAGACTGGTCACACAATACTGACGCACTCTACAAGAAGGGACAGCGCAGGCTGTTCCTACTGAGGAGACTCAGGTCTTTTGGTGTACAAGGGGCGCTGCTGAAGACATTCTATGACACGGTGGTGGCATCAGCCATCACTTTTGGAGTGGTCTGCTGGGGCAGTGGCATTACTGCAGCCGATAGGAAGAGACTGAACAAACTGATCAAGAAAGCTAGCTCCGTCCTGGGGCAGCGCCTTGATCCGGTGGAGGAGATAGGAGAGAGAAGGACGGTCGCTAAACTGTCATCTCTGCTGGAGTCCGAGTTCCACCCTATGCAGGACATACTGAATGCACTGAGGAGCTCATTTAGCAGCAGACTACATCATCCCAGGTGCACAACCGAGAGGTTTCGCAGGTCCTTCCTACCAACGGCTGTCAGACTGTACAACCTAAGCAGGGCTGCTCGCAGAGATAGCAAAAAGACGTAACAACCTAATAGTTTTTTGGGGGGGGTTTTTGAATGCAAAAGATGCAATAGACTTACACAATGGTCCCCTCCGGCATACAACTAGGAAAATACCGGTAGTTACGGAGGGTGAGAATATGTATGGGCACATAATCATACCATGTAGGATAACTAAGTAGACAGTTGTGCTGTTTCATCCCATCTAGCAACAATGCTCTGCACTGTGTGTTTATGTTTATGTTTATATTTATATATCTATATATTCATTCCATCTAGCTACAATGCTCCGCACTGTGTGTTTATATATCTACATATTATTCCATCTAGCTACATTGCTCCGCACTGTTTATATATTTACATATTTTTTCCATCTAGCTGCAATGCTCCGTACTGTGTTTATATATCTACATATTATTCCATCTAGCTACATTGCTCCGCACTGTGTTTATATATTTACATATTTATTCCATCTAGCTGCAATGCTCCGTACTGTGCGTTTATATACTCATGTATTTATGCCATCCAGCTACAATGCTCTACACTGTGTGTCTGTGTGTATATATATATATTTATAGTAATATGTACATATGTATATCAGCTGCTCTTGCTTGCTTGCTTTTTTTTTTTCTTGCCTTCTGATTGTTGCTCTGAGTGTTGCTGTCCCTGTGCTGTTGCAATCCTGGAATTTCCCCGTTGTGGGACTAATAAAGGCTTATCTTATCTTATCTTATCTTATAATTTGCAAATAAATTCTTTAAAAATCAGACAATGTGATTTTCTGGATTTTTTTTTTTCCTCATTTTGTCTCTCATAGTTGAGGTATACCTATGATGAAAATTGGAGACCTCTCTCATCTTTTAAGTGGGAGAACTTGCACAGTTGGTGGCTGACTAAATACTTTTTTACCCCACTGTATGTACTTCAGTCGGCAATCCATTCAATGACCCAGCAGTGCGTGACTGGCAAAAGGCACGTAAGTACACGCACTGCTGGTGATGATGTAATTAGGAGCACCTGGGCAAAGACCGGGAAAGATGATCAACGGGGCTGGGAACAGCTGATGGTAATAAGTGAGGGGGTGTGGTCAGTCCGGCAGGCTGTCAGCAGTACACACAGCTGCCGGCCCCGGAGCAGTGGCTATGGATACGGTAACACACTGGAATACACAGTAACCATACATACACAGCGGCACCTAAATCCACTGGGGGGTCAGGACCGAGCCGGGGAAACCAAGCCAGCTCAGCTCCTGACACAGTTAATTTTTGCGTGTATTTTGCCACAAATGCAATCTTACTCTGCTGGTCTGAAGCATTTCATAAAGGGTAAAAAAAAAAAACCCTGCAGAAATAGATATAATTTCATCTAATTTTGTATTTGTGCTTTCAGGAAAAACCATACAGTATGTGAAATGTTAGAATTGATTATTCAGTCCCCTTCAAAATAAATATATCAGAATGTATACAGTATTTTGCACTGGGATGTTGTTTAATAATGTTTTTTTTTAACATTTCCTGGAATAATGGTGACTGTCCTTTTTCTGGCAGATATGCAGGATTTCTTCAGGGAATCACCAACACGTTTGGGACCATTCCAGGCGTCATAGCGCCAATCGTAACTGGATACTTTACAGAAAATGTAAGTCACAAAATTTAATCAATTTTTAAATTAATCTTCTTTTGTTACCTTCATTGTATTTTTATGGTGGCAGTTATATTTTATTGATTAATTTGTGCCAGAGTGTGACTTAATAAATTTTTACCATCCTGTGTTTGAACTCTGACCAGCAGGGGGATACCTTATGGCCACTCCTGGGAAAAAACAAAACCATGAATATTTCAGTATTTAATAATACTAATTGATATTAATTACTAATATAATTGACTCTTGTAACTTATTTCATTCAGATTTTGAGTCATTAGTCAACCTTCATATGAAATTTGTCTTGTTTTTAGTTTGCTTCCTGAAAGTAAAGTTTGATTTTTAAACATGAGTTAAACATTCTCCCTTGTGCAAAATCATTTATATTTCATCATGATTTCTAATTAAAAGCCCAGAAAAGGCCACAGGAAGGTAGAATTCATTGGGTAGGGCAGGTGGTGACATGAGTTGTGTCTGTGTGGGAAAGAGGTGTCAAACTTGCAGCTCCAGAGCCACATGTGGGTTTTTGTGCATATAAATGTAGCCAGGGGGAGTCCTTTGGCCTTTAACAAAAAAGGTGCAAACTGCTGCAAATCTATGAGGAAAAAATTTGGACATTTTCAAGAAAAAAAGTTGTAAGTTTGTGACAGAAAAGTTACATATTTATGAGGAAAAAAAAAACACCTATTACTTACTAGGGCTGTCCCAAATACCAGGCCTGGAGCTCTCAATATTTGCATTTGATCTGGAGTGAACATCTGAACATTCTGTACAGTCATTCTTCTTCCTCAGTAAACTGTTGGCATCAATGTTTTTTTTTAGAACTGTGACTTTTCTTATAAATTTGGAACTTTGTCATGCAAATATGCAACCCTTTTCCATAAATGAGCAACTTTTCTTCTAAATTTGAAACCTTTTTTATAAACTTACTCCATTTTTCATATAAATCTGTGAGAAATTGCAACTTTTTTCTTATGAGATTTTCTCCTAAATTTGCCTTTTTTATTAAAGGTTAGTAAAAGTTAATTTGTAGTTTAGCTTTATTAAAATAAAGTAGTTAGAGGGGGAGAAAAGTAATATCTAAATACTGGTGGTAATGAGCAAATATCTGAATAATTGAATATCTGGGTATTATCTTGAAGCCATGGTGACCGAGTGGTGGAGCATCCGCCCCACCAGGTCATACCAAAGACCATATTAAAAAATGGTACTTCCTGCCTTCTTCCTGAATAGCTTCTTGCTTAATAGAATGAGGAGCAGCCAGCCACAGGAGGGCATAGGCCTGTGCCAGTACCAAGCCTGGATAAATGGGGAGGGTTGCATCAGGAAGGGCATCCAGCGTTTTAAGAAAAAAATTAAAAATCCTTGCCAAATCGGCATGCAGATCATCGCGATATCAGATGATACACTGTGGCGACCCCAAAAGGGAGCAGCCAAAAGAAAAAAAAATAACAATAATGATCTTGAAGCCATGGTGATCAGAGCCCAGCTGCAAAGGGTAGAGCATGTTATCAGGATTAAGGATGCCCCACCAACTGCTGTGTGGCATGCAGGAGACCAGGAAGAGACAACAGGACCACCCAAGTATACGTACCATCAAGGAACACCCAAATGTGTGCAACGTAAGGCTCAGAGAACTGGAGGCAGCAGCTAGTGACCGAACGCACTGGCAGTCAACAACCCAGTCAACTCTGGTTGTAGTTTATTTAGGCCAAAGATTGCTCAAAATGACTGTTTTCATAGTGAAGGATGTCAACCCCTGCTGAGGGTAAGGAAAAAAAAGGCACTCACAGGATGTTAATTTTCTCTCAGAAGCATCAGGATACGTTGAGATGCTCGAGGCTAAATTCCTGTTTCTGGTCTTCCTGGTTCTCAACTGAAACATTGCCTTCAGGAAAAAAATGTGGACCCTTCATTTGAGATGGCTTCAAACTTCTTTTTAGCACTGATGATTCTCTACAGGAAAGTTGGGTTTGAAAGAGACATTTTATTAAAATCTCTGCTTAACATCAGCCAGATGTGAGTGAGTACAATCGCCAAAAATTGTTCTCAAGTGGGATTACTTTATAAGTACTCAAGTAGAAGTCAGAGTAGTCACCAAAGAAATCACTTAAGACTGTATCTGCTCAAAAGTTGCTTGAGTAGTGAGTAACAACTTGACTTTCACCAATCTGAAGTTTTTCTGATTTTTTTTTCTTTTAGATTTACTAGGTTTTGTTGTTGTTTTTTTAATAAATTTTGCACTTTTTCCCCCTCATAAATCTGTTTGCCAGTTATGTTTTTTCGGTTTTGTGACATTTTTTCTGTATTTTTTTTGTTTTTCCTACAATTATTTTATTTTTTTCCATTTATAAATTAATTACATTTTATTAATATAGTTATAACTTTTTTTTTACCACTTGACTACTTGCTGATTCTGCATCTCCTTTAATGTTTGTTACCTTGTAGGAGGAGGGTTGGATGCGCAGATTGACTAAAAATATCGTTATTCCCTCCTGAAAACGCTCAGTTTTTCCTTATAGCTCTGGCGCTGGGTTTCCCGCTGCTGGCTCGTGGATTTTGAGGGTCTCTGTGTGGACCACGTTTGAGCCTTGATTCTTTCGATTGGGTCTGCTGCGGGTTTATACACCGTTACCGGGAGCCCTCTTCTTGCCATATCCGTGGTTGCTTCTTCCGCCGAGTTGTAGAGACACATCTCAGCCCCGTAAAAAATCCGCAGCTTCGCCGGAAATGGAGTCTGAAAGCGCAGTTTCTTCTCTCGTAGTACCTTTTTAGCGTTGTTGTATTCCCGACGCTTTTTAAGGACCTCCGGGGCGTAGTCGTGCTCCACAAAAACTTTTCTCTCTTGGTGCATAAATCCTTTTTTCTGCCAAGCCAGTCTTACAACCTCTTCTTTTATTCTGGAGTTGGAGAACTTCACCACCACCGATCTTGGTGGCGCTTCCGCCGACGGCCTTGGGGCTAATGTACGGTGCGCCCTTTCTATCTTCAAGTCGGTGGATTGGGGAATTTCCAACTTCTCTCTCAGTATGGATTCCACGCATGCAGCCATTGTGGTGAAACCGTCCTCGACTCCTTCTTTCAGACCATGGATTGTTATGTTGTCTCTTCTTAGTCTTCCTTCTTGGTCAGTTAGCTTAGCCTCCAGTCTTGACTGTCGTTTAAGTAAATCCAGTACGGTTTCTTCCAGCCCTTTTATTCTTTCCTCTGCTTCCATGATTCGGTCCTCAGCCTGGTCCACTCTGCTGTTTGTCCTTTTTATTTCGTCTTTAATTTCATGAAATTCAGCCCAACACTCACGGTGAAATTGTCTTAATTCTTGAAGTACCATTTTTAAGCTAACCTTGTTGCTAGCTTCATTCAGCTCCTCCGCTTCTGAGGGGATGTCCTCCGGATCAGATTCTCCGGCCGATGTGTGTCTTGGCCCGGTAAATGTTGATCTCTGTGGGGCAACCCCCACAACAGACTGAGACAGACACAGCGCTTGGCTAGGGCAAATAACAGAACAGTGAAATGTGTCTATTAATGTCTACAGGCAGCCCCGCTGTGTCTGGCTTGTTCCGGCTCAGTATTGTGATGTTAATGTCCCACTCATGCATTGTGTTCATGCTTCCTGTTCTCACTGTGTCTCTCAAATGCAAATGCCATACCCACGGCTGTGAATGCCTTTCATACATTGTCTGTAACTGGTATAAATACCGCACATATTCTGTAACTCATGCTCTCTTTGACTGCTGCTGCTGACACACACATCTTGTGTCTCTTTGCTGGAGAGCCTGAGGACCCCGCTCCAGTCTGCTCACACTTAGGGCTGGAGCGGAGTTCCTATGATGGCGGTGTGATTTAATAAACCTGCTTAAAACCTCTCATCGCTGCCATTATTTTACCTTCCGCCATATTGGTGACCCGACGCTGAAAAAAACACGCTGCCAGCGAACGCAGCACCCGGCGGTGATGCTCCGACGACAAGCGAACGCAGCAGCTGCCTTCTGTTTCAGTGAACTCTCAGGACATCACCCACGACCGGGAAAGCCGCAGCAAACTTCATGGTGGGATCTGCACGCCTAGATCGGCACATCCACGCTGGACCGGCCGCGCTCACAGCCCCTGCACATGAGAGCGCATGCACCTCGTCCCCTCTCCATGACGGCGACCTCCATGGCCGACGGAGAATGCAGCGCGTTGACCTGAACGCACCATGGCCGAGCGAGTGACAAAGATCGTCTCCTCCCTCTCACCACTCCAACGCATCTGCACGAGCGCGAGGGATAAAGATTGTCTACTTCCTTTCACCGCTCCAACACATTGAACAGAGATGATTACGCTCCCTGACCCTGTCTCCTCTCCAGCTGGCCCAACAACACATGGAACCCCGGCACACGCACCGGGGAGTTATGCGGACAGCGCACCAGGCACGGGACGCATACGGCTCTGCAGACCCACATCCTCCTTCGCCGCTGCACACAGGCCCTTCAGGGTTGCTCGTACACCGGAGGCACGCACGCAGCATGCTCGAAGGAGTTGCTAATGGTCTCAGCCACGGCACACATAGGGAATTCGACAGTCTGCGGTTCCCAGAAGGCTTTAAGGTTGTGCCCGCACCTAAAGTCAACACGCCAAGTCCCCTTGCTTTTGTTTTTTTCTTACAGCCCCCCTGCTTTTCTTCACGGCCACTATTAATCCTTGCAGGACTTAATCGCGGGAGGAGTCAGTGACTAATTTTTCTTCTTGTGGACCTCTGCACACTCAACGGGACAGCCCTTCGACATCGCGGACCCACAAGCAATTTTTGCGCGGCTCAGATGTTTTCACCGTCTCCTGCCGGCACTTACTACCCCCCACCCCCCTCCACCTCCGCCTGCGCAGAGCTTTCCCTGCTCGCTGCCAAAGCTACACTATCGAGGCCTCGGCCCCCTGCCGAGCCCTCTGGGGGGGAGCGTGTGGGGCAACCCCCACAACAGACTGAGACAGACACAGCGCTCGGCTAGGGCAAATAACAGAACAGTGAAATGTGTGTATTAATGTCTACAGGCAGCCCCGCTCCGTCTGGCTTGTTCCGGCTCAGTATTGTGATGTTAATGTCCCACTCATGCATTGTGTTCATGCTTCCTGTTCTCACTGTGTCTCTCAAATGCAAGTGCCATACCCACGGCTGTGAATGCCTTTCATGCATTGTCTGTAACTGGTATAAATACCGCACATATTCTGTAACTCATGCTCTCTTTGACTGCTGCTGCTGACACACACATCTTGTGTCTCTTTGCTGGAGAGCCTGAGGACCCCACTGCAGTCTGCTCACACTTAGGGCTGGAGCGGAGTTCCTATGATGGCGGTGTGATTTAATAAACCTGCTTAAAACCTCTCATCGCTGCCTTTATTCTATCATCCGCCATAATCTCTTCTGTTTTCCTTTAGGCATAATGACTTTGTCTTTTGATTTTCACTCTTCCAAAAATCCGTTAAATCTGATTTTCAAGGTATTTTCACGGATCGGGTCTGGGAGCTTCAGCGTTAAGCTGCTATCACCATGGTGTCCAGACCGGAAGTCGTTATAACTTTTTTTTTTTTTAAATTTAAGTTTTTGTAAAGGGTATACATGTCATTACAGCATTGCATTGTTTACATTTTCATCACATGTTCCCTTTTTTTTGTTTTTTGACAACATTGGAAGAATAATTCTTACAACACCCTTTTTTTAAGTGAAAGAAAAAGAGAAATTAAAGAAAGAACAAAAAAACAAACAAAAAACAAAACAAGAAAAAACAAAAACAAAACAAAAGAGCAAAAAACAAAAAAAATAAAAAAAAAAATAAAAGAGCATCTGAGTAGCATTGGAACAAAGAGAGGTGCCATTATTGAAATGGTATTTGTCAAAGATTAGAACTGATGGAAGACACATATGCGTTCCAGGGTTGCCAAAAGTTCAAGAATCCATCCATGTCCTGTCTCAGTGCGAATGTCAACTTTTCCATCAAGTAAATGTCTTGAATCACGTTAATCCAATCTTCAGGTGTAGGACAATCCTTCAACATCCATTTTTTAGTTAGAGCTTTTTTACTTGCCAATATTAAAACAGTGAATAAGTATTTTTCTCCTCGTCTTTCCAGTGATTCCGGTAGTAAACCCAAATACAAAGTTACAAAAGAAAAGGGGACTGTTATTTTGAATATTTTCCCCAATATTGTCTGTACCTTGGTCCAATATTGGTGGATAACTGGGCATGACCAAAACACATGAAAATGATTTGCAGTCTCTTCACCACACAAGCGCCAACAATTCAACCCCTTACGAGTAAATTTGTTTTGTGCAGGTGTTCTGAAAAATCTTACCAAATTTTTCCATCCAAATTCTCTCCACTGCAGGGATGAGGTACTTTTCCATTGTTGTTTATTTAGCTTTTCCCATATTTCCAGTTGTAAAGTGAAATTCCCCTCTTTTTCCCAGCTCTCTTTTATATATGATGTGTTGTCTCCTTTTAAGTCTTGAAGACCTTGGTATATTTTAGAAATGTATCTGATCCCTGGGATCCCTTTATATGCCATTAAGAAGACCCTCAGAACACCTGACTGGGCCCTTTCTAAATCCTCCTTTTTAAGTATTTTGTTTATGTGGTATCTAAGCTGAAAGAACCTGTAAAGGTCTTGATTTATTAGACCTTGTTTTTTCAAATCTTCAAAACTTCTTAAAATTTGCCCTTTAAAAAAATCGTAATATTTTATCAGTCCGTTCTCTTTCCACTTTTTAAATCTAGTGTCTGTTTTATTAGGAGTAAAGTCTTGATCATAGGCAAGCCATTGCAGTAATCGATAGGGTTCTTTAGTTTGATTCTCTCTGACTATCTTAAACCAAATTTTTAGCGGGGTCTCTATCCACGGGTTAGTGTTATTCAAAAGTTTAGGTAAGGCATTGTTCCCTATTATCGCCTGTAGGGGGATGTCACTTGTTATTTGGCATTCCATCTCCTTCCATTGTGCAGTGTAGACTGGGTTACATATCTCTACTAAAGTTTTAATTTGTGCGGCTTTAAAATAGTCCCTGATATTTGGCAGCGCGAGCCCACCTTTGTCTTTGTTTAGCTGTAGGGTTCTATATCTGATTCTAGGTCTCTTGCCCTGCCATATGAATCTTGAGATCCTTCTGTCCAGTTCTTGCCATGTTTTTTTGGGAGGTTCTACCGGTATTGTTTGGAAAAGGTATAGAAGACGTGGAAGTATATTCATTTTGACTGCTTCAATTCTTTGTGCAGTACCCAAGAATGGTATCATATTCCATCTTGCGAGATCAGATTTTATTTTTGCCATCAGTGGATCATAGTTTAGTGTTATAATTTTGTTGAGTTGTTTCGGGATATTGACCCCCAGATATTTCATAGATTCCATCTCCCAGTTAGTTTTGAGTTTGCTTAGTAAATATTGATTTGGGTCATAGTTGAATGTTAAAACTTGGGTTTTATGCATGTTTAATTCGTACCCCGATAAATCTCCATACTCTGAAAAAACTGAGATTAGTTCTGGAAAAGAGGTGTCCGGCTGCCCCAGGTATATTAAAATGTCATCAGCAAAGAGTGCTATTTTATGTTCTTTCTGACCAAGTGTAATACCTTGAATTTTTTGATTCTGTCTTATCCATTGGCTCAGAGGTTCTATGAAGATTGCAAAGAGCAGTGGAGACAAGGGGCAGCCCTGACGACATCCTCTTTCCAGTTCAAAAGATGATGATAATTTACCGTTAATCCTTATTTTAGCTGTTGGTTTTTTATATAATGCCTGGATAGTTCTAATGAAGTTGTTATGAAAATTGAAACTGGATAAGATTCTATATAGGAAAGACCAGTCAACCGAATCAAATGCTTTTTCAGCATCTAATCCCAATATGGCTGCATTTAAGTTATATTTTTTTATATGATGAATTATGTGTAAAGTGCGTCTAATGCTGTCTTGTGTCTGTCTTTGTCTTATAAAACCTGTTTGGTCTAAATGAATTAAGTCTGTCAGTATATTTTCTAACCTTTTGGCAAGGATAGTGGTAAAAAGCTTATAGTCCTGATTTAACACACTTATTGGTCTGTAGTTGGAGCAGTCTAGTTTATCCTTTTCAGGTTTAGGTATGACTGCAATGACCCCTTCTCTCCAGGAGGGGGGGATTTCCCCTGTGTGGAGGACATAGTTAAATGTTTTCAGGAGGAGAGGAGATAGTTGCTGTTTAAAGGTTTTGTACCACTCTGCTGTATAACCATCTGCTCCTGGGGATTTGTTAGCTTTAAGTTTCATAATTGCTTTTTCTAATTCTTTAGGTTGTATTTCTGACAGTAGTGTTTTATTTTGTGACTCAGTAAGTTGGGGAAGGTTTAATGTGTTTAGGAATGCTTCGGATGCGTTTTTATGTTCTTTGAGGGAGTACAAGTTCTTGTAGTAGTTCTCGAAGCTTTTAAGAATATCCTGAATTCTAAATTTTATTTCCTTTGATACTGGGTCTCTGATTTTGTAGATTGCTCTCTCTGTTTGTTGTTTCCTCAATTTGTAGGCTAGTAATTTTGCCGATTTGCTGCCTGCTTCATAGTATTTTTGTTTCAGAAATGTAAGTTTCTTCTGGATTTCTATTGTGTAGATCTCATTTATTTGTTTTTTTAATTTCCTTAATTTTGAGCGAGTCATTAGAATGAGTGTTGTCTTTGTGCTCTTTTTCTAGACTCTAATGTGATTAGTTTTTCTTGTCTCAGTTTCTTTTGGATTGCCAGTTTTGCGATAATCTTTCCCCTTATTACAGCTTTGCATGCGTCCCACAGTATTAAAGGGGATACTTCTCCATTATCATTTTCTTCCAAATATCTGAGAATATCTGATTCCAATTCATCTTTCAGTGGTCCTTTCAGGAAATTTGAATTTAACCTCCAAGAAAATGTATTATTTGTGTATTTTTGGATACTTAAGTCCATATAGATCGGACTGTGGTCAGAGAGATCCATCAGTCCTATTTTACATGTTTTTACTCTTCCAATGTCTCTATTAAACATAAAAAAAAATAGTCAATCCTTGAGTATGATGAATGTGGTGCTGAATAAAATGTATAATCTTTTACACTGGGGTTGAATTCCCTCCACACGTCACAGATTCCCATTTCTTTTAGTAGCATCCGAGTTTTCCTACTTGGAGTGTTATTTTGATGTGGAGAATTACCTGATGCATCCCAGTATGGATTCAGTCTTAGATTGAAGTCTCCACCACATATCACTAAACCTTGGGCTTTAGTTATCATTAGGTCAAATACATTTTTATAAAATTTCCAGTTAGCCTCTGGAGGTGCATATACATTCAGCAGGGTGATATCTTCTCCCTCTAGCAGCCCAAGTACCATACTGTATCTCCCTTCTTTATCTTTGTGTTCTGATTTTTTTTTTTTCAAATATAATTTTGGTTGAGATCAATGTCGCTACTCCCTTCCTCCTCCCTGACTTATATGAAGATGAACAGATCAGTTTAAACCCTTGTCTATTGAGTTTAATATGCTCCACGTCTGTTAGGTGGGTTTCCTGTAAAAATATTATTCCTGCTTTGTCTTTTTTCATTTTGCCTAGAATCTTGGATCTTTTAACTGGATTCAGGATCCCTTTTACATTATATGAGATTATTTTGGTTACACCCTGTTTCTCCATTGTGTTGTCTTATTTAGTATAACAGTGTGGTGGCCCTCTTTTATGCTACTCAGAAACTGAAAGAACATTAAGAACATAAAAAACATTGAGAACATAGTATATAAAACTTTAAAACAAAAAACTGTCAAAAGATCTTCCTGAGCTGAGGTCTTTTTAGTGACCTTAGAAGAGCCTTGATGGTGTGTTGGCTCTGAGGGAAATTCCTCAGATTCCGTTACGTGCTGAGGGCCTCTCTTACCGCTGTAAGTTGTCCCATGTTTTTAACCTGAATTTCAGATCCCAATCCGAACTTGTAATGATTTTTTTTTTTATGCCTATACCCTATGAAATTGTGCGCAACCTCCCACCACCATCACAGCAAACATTCACGTTAATACAGTATTTGTTAGTGTGGAGAGATCATGTGGTTCATTGTCACATTTCTATTTTAACAAGTTTTTTTTTTTTTTTAAAGACTTATTTGTTTCTATTATGTCTGTTCCATGAAATGTTTTACCACTTGCAGATTCTGCATCTCTTTTAATGTTTGTTACCTTGTAGGAGGGGGGTTGGATGTGCAGATTGACTAAAAATATCGTTATTCCCTCCTGTAAACGGCCAGCTTTTCCTTATAGCTCTGGCGCTGGGTTTCCCGCTGCTGGCCCGTGGATTTTGAGGGTCTCTGTGTGGACCATGTTTGAGCCTTGATTCTTTCGATCGGGTCTGCTGCGGGTTTATACACCATTACCGGGAGTCCTGTTCTCACCATATCCGTGGTTGCTTCTTCCGCCGAGTTGTAGAGACACGTCTCATCTCCGTAAAAAACCCGCAGCTTCGCCGGAAATGGTGTCTGAAAGCGCAGTTTTTTCCCTCGTAATACCTTTTTAGCGTCGTCGTATTCCCGACGCTTTTTAAGGACCTCCGGGGCGTAATCGTGTTCCACGAAAACTTTTCTCTCTTGGTGCATAAATCCTTTTTTCTGCCAAGCCAGTCTTACAGCCTCTTCTTTTATTCTGGAGTTGGAGAACTTCACCACCACCGATCTTGGTGGCGCTTCCGCCACCGGCCTAGGGGCTAATGTACGGTGTGCCATTTCTATCTTCAAGTCGGTGGATTGGGGAATATCCAACTTCTCTCTCAATAAGGATTCCACGCATGCCGCCATTGTGGTGAAACCACCCTCGACTCCTTCTTTCATACCATGAATTCTTATGTTGTCTCTTCTTAGTCTTCCTTCTTGGTCGGTTAGCTTAGCCTCCAGTCTTGACTGTCTTTTGTGTAGTTCCAGCACGGTATCTTCCAGCCCTTTTATTCTTTCCTCTGCTTCCATGATTCGGTCCTCGGCCTGGTCCACTCTGCTGTTTGTCCTTTTTATTTCGTCTTTGATTTCACGAAATTCGACCCAACACTCTTGGCGAAATTGTCTTAATTCTTTAAGTACCATTTTTAAGCTAACCTTTTTGCTAGCTTCATTCAGCTCCTCGTCTTCTGAATGGAAATCCTCCTGATCAGATTCTCCGGCCGATGCGTGTCCTGGCCTGGTAAATGTCGATTTCTTCTGTTTTCCTTTAGGCATGATGACTTTGTCTTTTGATTTTCACTCTTCCAAAAATCCATTAAATCTGATTTTCAAGGTATTTTCCTGGTTCGGGTCTGGGAGCTTCAGCGTTAAGCTGCTATCATCATGGTGTCCAGACTGGAAGTCGTTATAATTTTTTTTTTAAACTACTTTTTATCTTTACTTACTAATTTTGGAGGTTATTATCTTTGATGTCTGTGGAGAATGACTAACACATCGAACCCTTTCCCCTGTAATTCTTCAAAATGTACTCAAGTAGGAGTAAACAGTATCCTGCATTAAAACTTCTCTTGAAGGTACACTTTTTTAGAAAGTTGTTTAACCTAAAACATTAGGTTCAAATACATCAGATACAGAAACTGTCAGAATTTAGCAGAGTCAAATCCACATTTATACCCACTTGTTCTCCTCTGTGTGTGTAACAGCACACCCTTGCAGGCTGGAGGAAGGTTTTCTGGGTTGCTGCGGGGCTCAACATCAGCGGTGCTCTCGTCTACTGCATATTTGGCAGTGGGAAGCTACAACCGTGGACCCTCACAGAAGAGGAAAGAGCTGAAACAGAGAGAAGGAGGAGCAGGACCATCTCACAGTAGCAGCAGTCATGGGTGTAAAGCCATAAATACAGCAGGATATATTTTAAATGAACATGTTTAGAGTTTTACCAGAAAATGGGCTTTGTTTACACTCTATAAATTGATTTGTAAAGTATGGAAATATATACATTAATAATACATTATGAGACAGGAATTACATTGCATTTATATCATGGAACCAGTTTTTTTAAGCTATAATATGTTAAAACTGGAAAGTAAAAGGTTTTGACTCATTATAAAATTTTATACAAGGGAAATTGTTCTTGACAACTGCAGTAAACATATTATAGATTATGCAGAGTTTTCTACAACAAATTCTTATTATATACTACTAAAATCCTGCAAGTGTATACATTTTTTATGATTTAAATACATAAAGGCTCAAGATTCAAAAAGTGTAAGCCATTTTAAAGGTAATAAATTGATTTTTTTCAAAATCGAGTTTTAGTGACACCTGTGGACACAAAGTGAACTGTATCCCTATTCGTGAATGGGGCTGCAGTTCACTTTAGCTACGTTCCGATCCACAGTGTACTTCAAATGTATTCCCTACTCCCTGCTCTGTTCTCAGGGAATATCAGTGAAGTTAGCTGCCCTTCACAAAATTTCTCCATTTGAAACACCCTGTAACCATTGGCTCCCTCCTCCATGCATTACCACAGTAACCATACTGTAGACACGTACTGATACTATGGTGGATAATTTATATTTCCTAAATAAAATATTAATATAAATATATTTTTATTATAATCAGTTGATATAAACAATATCCAACATCAGTTTAGCTTGTTAATAACGTTACCAACAATGGTTTGTTTTACTCGTATTTGAGGCGCAGTGGCTTATGGGTAATCTTCTTGTCAACTTCTGGTGAACTGATGTCCGGTTGTTCACTTCTTCCCTGCACAGTTCTCAGTTCCCTTTGAACTGAAGACCGTTCGCTTCCTTCAATTTGGAATCTCAGTTAATATTGCGGATACCTTGTGCAGTCCACTTCGGAGTATATTATTGGGCGATCGGAATGCAGCTTTTGTGACCAACAGGTGTCACCAAGTTTCCAAAAATTACATACAGTAGCTTTACTCATAGCAGTTTCCTACAGTGCAGACCACCATTTATTGTCTTTTTTATGCTGATGACATGAGTCAGTGTGAACTGGCTTAACAAGCAGGGAACGTGTTTGCTGTTGTAGGTGAAGTTTGATTTTTACTATATGACCAATATCATCATGTGTGAGACCAAAAATATCCATCAGGTATGTTTTATATTATTTTTATGACATTTTGTGAACTATCTGAACACTTTAAACAGCTGAATATCAGTGTTTTGAGATGAGAGATGAGATGAGATTCAACTTTATTGTCATTACACATGTATGAATACAAGGTAACGAAACGTGACTTGGCATTTGGGCACGCTCTGCAGAGCGCATCCAAGGCCGGGGCAGCCGCTAGGCGCCAGTCATAATACACTTAAAATACAGTGTGGACTTTGATCTGCTTTGTTTTTAACCACTTCTACAGACTGTTCAGAAGAACACCAACTGCCTTATAATTCCTAATTTGCACAGCATTACGGATGGATTTGAGCATTTGTTAGACATGAAACACATTGAAAAATGTCAGATTTTTGCTTAATGATGAATTTGTATGAGTGAGTTCATCATAAAGATGCTGCCTTTATTAATCTCATCAACTGCAGTAATGCTGTAGTAAGGAAAATCTTACCTTTGTCATACAGTATATTGTATCATAAAGTGCTGTGACTGTAAAGGAATGATGCAGTGATTTATTTTCCTTCTTTGTGTTTTTGAAACTATGTAGAGTTGTGAAGGTGTCTTTTATTATAGAGGTTTTACTTTGAAACGCTAAAATAAAATGAACAGTATGTAAGAAAATGTCCATTTTCATTATTTCTGTCAATTATCTACAGTCAGGAAGGATGTAAAAATGTGATATTATTATACAGAAAAGGGAAAATATCTTTACTATCTTTTTGAGAATATAAAAGTGGAAGACTGTTTCCAACTATAAGGGATAAGGACCTGTACTTATATAGCGCTTTTCCTAGTCTCAAAGACCACTCACAGCACTTCACTAGTATTAACCCTCTATTCTAAGGACCTATAGGAGACAGATACTGTATCTAGGGACAATTTTAGAACAACCAATTAACCTAACATACATGTCTTTGGATTGTGGGAGGAAACCGGAGCCCCCGGAGTAAACCTACGCAGCACAGGGAGAACATGCAAACTCCACACAGAAAGGGTCCTACCCCTGCCAGCCTGGGGATTCGAACCTGGAACCTTCTAGCTGTTAGGCAACAGTGCTAACCACTGGACCTTAACATTTTGCATATTTTAAACTAAAATACTAAAATACAGCACGGTGGTACAGTGGTTAGCACTGTTGCCTAACCGCTAGAAGGTTCCAGGTTCGAATCTCCAGGCTGGCAGGGGTAGGAACCTTTCTGTGTGGAGTTTGCATGTTCTCCCTGTGCTGTGTGGGTTTGCTCCGGGAGCTCCGGTTTCCTCTCACAATCCAAAGACATGCATGTTAGGTTAATTGGTGATTGTCAATTGTCCCTAGGTAACTGTCTCCTATAGGCCCTTAGAATAGAGGATTAGTGCTTTGAGTGGCCTTTGAGACAAGAAAAAGTGCTACAGCTGTGGACAAAATTGTTGGTACCCCTCTGTTAATGAAAGAAAACCCACAATGGTCACAGAAATAACTTGAATCTGACAAAAGGGGTAATAAATAAAAATTCTATGAAACTCAGACAATGCTTTTGAATTGGGGTTTAACAGAATTACTTGAAAAAACAAACTCATGAGACAGGCCTGGTGTAGAAGATGTGTTTAAAGGATGAGGCTGAGTTTTATTTCTCAGGTTCAGCTTTATTAACAGAACACATCTCTAGCATTCTCAAAGCAGGAAAAGAGACAGAACACTATCACATCACGCTCTTATACTTCTGGAGTATCGAAACTTAAGTCACATGGTGCTTTAGCAAACATACAGTCACATGGTACTTAATCCCAGTCACAATGCAACTCTTTGATCATTCACCATTGTCTCTTATTCTTCAATGATCCGGAAATCCCTCTGGGGCATCTTCTCTGAGACAAAGGCTGAATCTCACACCTCCTCGTTATCTCCTGCAGATCCAGACTTCTTTGTCCCTCGAGACGTGAAGCACCAATAAACATACAGCCATACATTTGTGGAAAATATGAACCCAACATATGCGCCACATGACCCCCCCCCCCAAACGTCTACTATGGGACAAAACATACTCAGAGATGCATGACATGAAAACATTATCACATAACCAAAAATCAATCCACCCGTTGCCTAGGTCTTAACCTCCTGCCGAATCTGCTGTAAACCGGCTTTGCTACTTCTGCAGCGTCTTCCTGCACCTGTGGATTAGAACTGTTAGCACATCTCTGTGGGAGCTCTGGGGGATGCCTTCTCGGAGGCCTGCCATGGCGGGGGGTCCTCGCCAACTGCACGGGTTCATCAGCCAGAACAAAAGCGGGTTTGAGTCTGTTTATGCAAATCAACTCCTTTCTCCCACCTAAATCTAGCAAAAAATGCTTCTCACCTGTTTCCAGCACTCTGAAAGGTCCATCGTAAGGCGGGCGCAAACCTGGGTGTTGCGCATCATGTCTAACAAAGACAAACTCCGCATTTTTTAAAGCCTTCGGCACAAAAACTCATGGGAAACTGTGATGAACCAGACCAGGGAGCGTGTTTGACCCTGTGCCGCTCTGCAACAGCTGAGCGGGGGGCAATTTGGTGCAGGGTTGTCGGGAAGAAATTCCCCTGGCAAACGGAGAGGTTGTGCAAAAACTAACTCAGCTGGAGAGGCCTGCAAAGCCTCCTTAGGTGCAGAACGCAACCCCAATAAAACCCATGGAAGTTTGTCTACCCAATTTGTATCCGTAAGTGACGCTCTGAGGGCTGCTTTCAACGACCTATGAAAGCGTTCGCACAAACCGTTAGCCTGGGGGTTATACGCGGTAATGCGGTGTATCTTCACCTCTAAGCTGCGGGCCATCGACGACCATAATTCGGAAATAAATTGAGGACCTCTGTCGGACGTTATGTCCGACGGAACTCCAAAACGCGCAACCCAAGCCGTTAAAAACGCTCGTGCAACTTCTTCTGCTGTGGTTGACGCCAGAGGAACTGCTTCTGGCCAACGCGTGGTGCGATCCACCATCGTCAAAAGGTGTGTGTGCCCCTGTGACGACGGAAGGGGGCCCACCAAGTCAACATGCACATGATCAAAACGCTTAGCCGGAATGTGAAAAGGCTCCAAAGGAGCTCTAGTGTGCTTGTGTATTTTGGCTCGCTGACACGCTACGCAGGCTGCTGCCCATTCCTTGACCTGTTTGCGCAACCCGGGCCAAACGAATTTCTCCCCCACCACCTCAATTGATGCCCGCACCCCCGGGTGCGCGAGAGAATGGATCGAGTCGAAAACGCGGCGGCGCCACGCAGCTGGAACCACGGGGCGGGGCCGTCCCGTAGAGACATCGCAGATTAGGGGGGGCATACCAATTTGCTGCACCCTGTGCTCCAGCCTTAACCCTGTTGGTCCAGACTGGAGCGCGCGCACGTCCGCATCGCTAACCTGCTCCGCGGCCATGGCTGCATAATCTAAACCTACGCGGACCGGGGCTGCGCGCGCTTCCACGTCGCTGCCCTGGCCCGCGGCCACAGCTACAGAGTCTGCCCCCACGGGGCCTGGCGTTGCTACGGTACGCGAGAGACAGTCTGCCACTACATTATGTTTACCTGCGACATGCTGGATATCGGTGGTGAACTCCGATATCGCGGCTAGCTGCCTTTGCTGCCGGCCTGACCAAGGTTTTGAAGTCTTGGCCATCGCAAAAGTTAGCGGCTTGTGGTCCACAAACGCAGTGAAACGGCGCCCTTCCAGCCAGAACTGGAAATGGCGGATGGCCAAGTGTAGGGCCAAAAGCTCCCTGTCGAATGCGCTGTATTTACGCTCACTATCGCGCAAGGTTTTGCTGAAAAACGCGAGCGGCTGCCAGGTCCCTGCCACGAACTGTTCAACAACCGCCCCCACCGCTAAATCGGAAGCGTCAGTAGTGAGCGCCATGCGGGCTGTTGGAACTGGGTGTGCTAACAAAACGGCGTTTGCCAGGGCTGATTTGACCTGGGCGAAAGTGCGCTCTCGCTCCGGAGACCATTCGACCTTATTTGTGGGCTTTTGTTTTTTTAGTGCAGTGTACAATGGTTGCATGAGCCGCGCTGTGCTTGGGAGGAACCGATTGTAAAAATTAACCATTCCCAAAAATTCCTGCAGCGCTTTGACCGTTTGAGGCTGGGAAAAATTTGTTATTGCGCGTACTTTATCAGGCAGAGGGATCGCCCCTTCTGGCGAAATGTGATGCCCCAAAAAATTGATTTGCGCCACCCAAAACTGGCACTTCGCTGGGTTAATTATTAACCCATGCTCTGCCAGCCTCCGAAAAACTGCTGTAAGGTGGCTTTCGTGTTCGTCTTCGGACGTGCTGGCTACCAAAATGTCGTCCAAGTAGACGAACACGAAAGGGAGGTCTCGTAAAACTGCATCCATCATGCGTTGAAAGGTCTGCGCAGCACCCTTGAGACCAAACGGCATGCGCAAAAACTCAAAAAGCCCGAAAGGAGTTATTACCGCTGTTTTGGGTATATCCTGAGCGCGCACTGGGACTTGATGGTACCCACACACCAAATCAATTTTAGAAAAAATGCGCGCCCCCGCCAAATGAACTGAAAAATTTTGGATGTGCGGAATCGGGTAGCGGTCGTGTGCTGAAACGTTGTTCAACCTGCGGAAATCACCGCAAGGTCGCCACGAGCCGTCAGCCTTTGGGACCATGTGTAGCGGTGAAGCCCAGGAGCTTTTAGAGCGTCTAATGATGCCCAGTTTTTCCAGGTTGGTGAACTCCTCTCGCGCTATAGCCAGTTTAGCTGAGTCCAAGCGGCGAGCTTTTGCAAAAACGGGCGGCCCAGTAGTAGTGATAAAATGCTCCACCCCATGCTTAGCCACCGTTGCCGAAAACGTTGGGACTGTGAGCGCTGGAAACTGAGTGAGCAGTGCATGAAACTTACCACCTGCAGCTGTGACGTTGGCCAGTGCAGCAGGCGGGGCCACCCGAGCTGTGCAGGGAAGAGAACGGAAAGACAGTGCATTAACCAGATGTCTATTAGCAAGATCAACCAATAAACCATGTGAGCACAAAAAATCAGCCCCTAACATGTTGAAACTGACTGCCGCTACAATAAAGATCCACTCAAATGAACGGCCCTGTAAGGACAGAAGCATAGTCCTCTCACCGAAGGTCTTAATCGCTGAGCCGTTCGCTGCTGATACTGACACCCAGGGAACTTCAGACGGCATCAGCCGTTCCGCGTAGGTAGGCGTGACGAAACTCAGCTGGGAGCCCGTGTCCACAAGGAATTGTTTCCCTGAGTGTGCTCCCCGAGGGTCGCAGCCGCTACCGACCCCCGGTCTTGGCGTTTCCCGGACGCTTGAAGTGGCACGGTGGGAGGCACCTGTGTGCCCTCTCTGCAAAATGGCGATGGTAGAAGCACAGGCCATCATCAGCTCCGCGTCGCCTGGTACCTGTCGCCGCCGTCGTCAGTGCGTCTGGCGCCGCAACCACTGGCCCCAAGCTGTCTCCGGGCGTCGTTCCTAGCTCAGCTGCCGCGGCCGAAACCGCACTCCACTTGTGGACATCGACGAGTCGCTGCGCCTCCTTGCTCAACCCATGGTAGTCTCGCTTGGCCAATCGGGGTGAATCTGCCAGGGTCACTCTCACCGCTCGCGGCAGGGTCCGGAGGAAAAGGTGGGCGAAAATAAATTTGCCGTCCTCGGAGTATTTCAGCCTCAGCATCTTCACCATTAGGTCCGCAGGTCTATCGTTCTCCGACTCCGTCAACGTAAGGAGCCCCTCTGCTCGCTATTGCACAGAAGGGGTGAAATGGCTGATCAGCGCGTCCTTCAATGCGCTGTACTTGTCGCTGTCCGGTGGGTGGTTGAACAGATCTTCCACCCTCTGGACCGTGTGGCTGTCCAGCTTCGCCACCACATGGTAGAATTTTGTGTCGTCCTTCGAGATTCTCCGGAGGTTGAACTGCGCCTCGACTGCGCTGAACCAGGAGCACGGGCTATGCTGCCAGAAATCGGGCAGCCGGAGTGTGGAGGCAGCCATCAGGCTGGCTTCCGCCGAGCTCCGCTCGGGAGAATTCTCTCTGCTCATTCTTTGTCGTAGGGTCACCAGTGTAGAAGATGTGTTTAAAGGATGAGGCTGAGTTTTATTTCTCAGGTTCAGCTTTATTAACAGAACACATCTCTAGCATTCTCAAAGCAGGAAAAGAGACAGAACACTATCACATCACGCTCTTATACTTCTGGAGCATCGAAACTTAAGTCACATGGTGCTTTAGCAAACATGCAGTCACATGGTACTTAATCCCAGTCACAATGCAACTCTTTGATCATTCACCATTGTGAAAGCAGAAATACAAGCTACCCAACAAGCAGAAATACAAGCTACCCAACTAATATTCCAAAAAATAATAAAACGACTCAGAGTGTGAATATTGCTTCACCTGCAGATGAATTTAATAATTTTTTTGTTAACATTGGACCTAAACTGGCCCGAGAAATACCCACTACGGTGCCAACAGGTGATACAATATGCAATAACACTGCTGTAAAAGACTCCATCTTCATAAAGAACACAGACGAAAGAGAGGTCATTGAAATTGTTAAATCGTTCAAAAGTAAAATATCTACTGACTGTGATGGTATTGACATGCTACTAGTCAAAACTGTTATCGAATGCATAGTAAAACCACTGACGTATATCTGCAACCTGTCTCTCCAATCAGGTATATTTCCCAATGCAATGAAAATAGCTAAAGTAATTCCGATATACAAGACGGGCGACAGAGGGGAACTCTCAAACTATAGACCAATTTCACTATTACCGCAATTTTCCAAGATACTTGAAAAAATATTCTATGAGAGAATTGACAACTTCATACTGAAGAATGATTTACTATGTGAGCAGCAATATGGGTTCAGACACAAGAGGACAACTGCATATGCCCTAATGGAATTTACAGAAAAAATATCAACAGCCATTGAAAATAAAGAGTATTCAGTTGGAGTATTCCTAGATCTTAAAAAAGCATTTGATACAGTAGATCATAATTTATTATTAAAGAAACTACAAAATTATGGTATTAGAGGGGTAGCACTGTCCTGGTTAAGTAGTTACTTAAAGAATAGATATCAGTATGTATGTGTTAGCAACAAAAACTCAGAGTTGCTGAAGGTCACCTGTGGAGTCCCACAGGGTTCAGTTTTGGGACCATTATTATTCAATATGTATATAAACGATATATGTAAAGTTTCAGAAAAAATGGACTTAATATTGTTTGCCGATGACACTAATCTGCTATGCAGTGGAAACAATTTGGAACAACTTCTGGATACACTCGGGAAGGAATTAGAAAAGCTTAAACTGTGGTTTGATTCAAACAAATTAACGCTCAATTTAAGTAAGACAAAATTTATAGTCTTTAACAACCATCACAACAATCCAGTACCCAAACTCAGTGTAAATGGTGTAGAGATTGAAAGGGTATCTGAAACTAAATTCCTTGGAGTAATAATTGATAACAAACTGTGTTGGAAGTCACATATTAATTATATTAAAGGTAAAGTTTCCAAATCATTTGCAATATTACACAGAGTGAAATATTTGCTGAATCAACCCACACTATACACCTTGTATCATTCATTAATACTCCCATACATGACATATTGTAATGAAGTATGGGGAAATACATACAAAACAAACATATATCCACTCTTTATGCTTCAAAAGAGAGCTATTAGAATAATAAACAAAGCAGCTTACAGGGAACCAACAAACCCACTTTTTCTTAAACAAAAAACTCTCAAGTTGAAAGATCTGGTTGACTTTAAAACCACAATAATAATGTTCAAAGTGAAGAATTTATCACTGCCCGCAAATATCCAAAAGTTGTTTCAAACAAGGGAGAAACGATATCACTTCAGAGGAACATGTATATTTCAAAAGCCTACAGTGAGAACAACCACCAAGCAACACTGTATTTCAGCGCAAGGAGTCAGATTATGGAACGATTATGGACCTGAATTAAAATCATGTACAACGCTTGGACAATTTAAACAAAAACTAAAGGAAGAAATACTCCAAACATATTTACAAGACGACATGTAAACTCACATAAGGATTGACATATCCAGCCTGTGTTGTGTTGTAGCTTAGTTTTTTTTTGTTTTGTTTTTGTTTTTTTTTTCTCTCTGTGACATTCTGTCTTAGATTTGTCTTGAATAGTAACCGCTTAACCTAGCTTAGCTTAGTTTTCTTTTTTTCTCTCAGTCACACTTTGTCTTAGCTTTGTTCTAAATTGTAATCACTCTTGTCTTGTTTACTCTTTTTTCTTTTGAATTCTTGGATGGAATATGGGTGGGCAATATAAGCTGCGGCTTCAGCCATCACCCATTTCGGATAACTCACGTGGAATTGTTTAGTAGAAGGAGTCTTTGTCTAAGTTGACCTTGTTGTTATATTATACAGTTTCTTTTAACCTGTACTGTATTATCCAAAATAAATAAATTCATTCATTCATTCATTCATTCATTCATTCATTGTCTCTTATTCTTCGATGATCCGGAAATCCCTCTGGGGCATCTTCTCTGAGACAAAAGCTGAATTTCACACCTCCTCGTTATCTCCTGCAGATCCAGACTTCTTTGTCCCTCGAGACGTGAAGCACCAATAAACATACAGCCATACATTTGTGGAAAATATGAACCCAACATATGCGCCACATGACAAAAATGATGGTACCCCTAGAAAAGACTGAAAATAATGTGACCATAGGGACATGTTCAACCAAGATGTGTCCTCTAATTAACATCACAGGTGTCTACAAACTTTTAATCAGTCAGTCGGCCTATTTATAGGGTGACAAGTAGTCACTGTGCTGTTTGGTGACATGGCGTGTACCACACTAAACATGGACGAGGAAGCAAAGGAGAGAGTTGTCTCAGGAGATTAGAAAGAAAATTATAGACAAGCATGTTAAAGGTAAAGGCTATAAGACCATCTCCAAGCAGCTTGACGTTCCTGTGACTACAGTTGCACATATTATTCAGAAATTTAAGATCCATGGGACTGTAGCCAACCTCCCTGGACGGGGCCGCAGGAGGAGATGGATAATACGAATGGTAACAAAAGAGCCCAGAACAGCCTCTAAACACATTCATGGTGAACTCCAAGGTCAAGGTACATCAGTGTCAGATCGCACCATCCGTTGTCGTTTGAGCCAAAGTGGACTTCATGGGAGACGACCAAGGAGGTCACCACTGTTGAAAACAAATCATAAAAAAGCCAGACTGGAATTTGCCAAACTGCATGTTGACAAGCCACAAAGCTTCTGGGAGAATGTCCTATGGACAGACAAGACAAAACTGGAAGTTTTTGGCAAAGCACATCAGTTCTATGTTCACAGACACAAAAATGAAGCATACCAAGAAAAGAACACTGTCCCTACTGTGAAAGATGGAGGAGGTTCTGTTATGTTGTGGGGCTGCTTTGCTGCATCTGGCACAGGATGTCTTGAATCTGTGCAGGGTGTGGGGAGACTTGAATAACGAAACCGAATTGTCTTTCATTTCAGTTTATTCAAGAAATCATTCCACTGTCTGCTCTTATTCTTGAGCAGCGAACAAAGAGGGTGAACACACCAAAGTTCTCTCATTTAAACCTTCTCACATCAAACCATTTCCCTCGCGGGGGAAATCACACATCTATATCAAAGTCTCTTTATTCACATTCATTAGCCTTTTATTTACATAACTCCCCCTTCTCTCTTCCCGAGCCTCAGTGGTCAGGAAGTCTTCTGTCCCCTGTCCTCCGCAGGGGGTCCAGGCTCTGTGGCTCCGCACCGCAGGGGGCTGGCTCTCCTTCATCGTGGTTAAATCACATATGCAGTGTCCAACATATACATGTCTCACAACACAGCCATATAACCCCCCCCCAAACGATGAAGAACAGACTAATTCCCAAAATTTAATAGCACCTTACTCACTACTGAATAATCAACACCAACATTCAGTCTGTGCGCCGCTTGGGCTTCAGCCGTCTGCCGAATCTGCTGTGCGTTGGCCCCGCCTTGCCTGCGGTGCTGTTCTGCTTCGGGTCTGTTGACTGAGGAAGAGAGTGGTTAATTGCCCTCTGCGGGGGCCTGCCTCGTCGAGGCGCCACCGCGACCGGTACAGACACGTCCTTCATGACAAAAGCAGGTTTTAGTCTGTCAATACTGACTGTCTCTTTTCTGTCCCCAAAATCTAGCACAAATTGCTTATCACCTGCCTCCAGCACTCGAAATGGCCCTTCGTAAGGTGGTTTGAGCGTTGCTTTAAGGGCTTCGCGCCTGACAAAAACGAAATCGGCATTTTTCAAAGCCTTGGGGACGAAAACTCGTGGAAAAGCGTGATGAACCGGACCCGGGAGCGTGTCTGCCCCCGTGCCAACTAGCGGTCCCAGAGCAGAGAGAGGTGGGGGCTCTGGGTGCTCTGGTAAAAACTCGCCCGGCAGCCTCAGAGTTTGTGCGAATACCAGCTCCGCTGGGGAGGCGTCTAAGTCCTCTTTAGGCGCAGAACGCAACCCTAATAAAACCCATGGGAGTTTATTTACCCAATCTGCATCCGTGAGCGACGCTCTGAGTGCTGCCTTCAAAGACCTATGAAAACGCTCGCATAAACCATTAGCCTGAGGGTGGTAAGCCGTAGTGCGGTGAATTTTGGCTCCTAAGCCGTTGGCCATCGCTGACCACAGCTCAGAGATGAATTGCGGTCCTCTATCGGACGTAATGTCCGACGGAACCCCGAAGCGCGCCACCCAAGCCGTTAAAAAAACGCGAGCCACCTCCGCGGCCGTGGTCGTCGCAAGTGGGACCACTTCCGGCCAACGTGTGGTGCGGTCCACCATTGTCAAAAGATACGTGAACCCCTGTGATGCCGGTAGGGGGCCCACAAGGTCGACGTGCACATGGTCGAACCTTCTGGCCGGAATGCGGAACGGTTCTAACGGGGCTCTTGTGTGCCTGTGAATTTTGGCCCGTTGACAGGAAATGCAGGTTTTTGCCCATTCCTTCACGTGCTTGCGCAGGCACGGCCAAACAAACTTTTCCGCCACTAGTTTCACCGACGCGCGCACCCCCGGGTGCGCCAGTGAGTGGACCGAGTCAAAAACACGGCGGCGCCACGTGGCCGGAACCACCGGACGCGGGCGCCCCGTCGACATGTCGCAGATCAGGGGGGGCATACCGGTTTGTAAACACTTGCTCTCCAGCCTCAACCCTGTTGGTCCAGACTGGAGCGCGCGCACGTCTGCGTCCGCCCCCTGGTCCGCTGCCATGGCTGCGTAATCTATACCCACGTGCACCGGGGCTGCGCGCGCCACCGTGCCGCTCTCCTGCGGCGCGGTCACGGTGGCCCGTTCTGCCTCTGCGCGTGTCGGGGTCGTGAACGCGCGTGAGAGACAATCCGCTACTACATTGAATTTGCCCGCGACGTGCCTAATGTCAGTGGTAAATTCCGAGATTGCGGCCAGCTGCCTCTGCTGCCTGCCGGACCACGGATCTGAAATTTTGGCCATGGCGTATGTGAGCGGCTTGTGGTCCACATAAGCGGTGAAGCACCGTCCTTCCAGCCAGAACTGGAAATGACGAATAGCCAAATGCAGCGCCAACAGTTCTCTGTCAAACGCGCTGTATTTTCGCTCAGCCGCGCTTAAAGATTTGCTAAAGAAAGCCAAAGGCTGCCAAACTCCGGCTACCTGTTGCTCAATAACGGCCCCTATGGCTAAATCTGAAGCGTCTGTCGTCAGCGCGATACGTGCTGCAGGGTCTGGGTGGGCCAGGAGCGCAGCGTCAGCCAAGGCTTTTTTAACCTCTGTGAACGCGCGCTCCCGCTCCGGGGACCATTCGACCGCCTGGGTCGGCTTTTGTTTTTTGAGCGCGGCATATAACGGTTGCATGATTTGAGCTGCGTGGGGCAGGAACCGGTTATAAAAATTCACCATCCCCAAGAATTCCTGTAGTGATTTGACCGTTTGTGGACGGGGAAAATCCGCTACTGCGCGTACTTTCTCTGGTAACGGAACCGCTCCCTCCGGGGAGACGCGGTGACCCAAAAAATCAATCCGCTCAACGCCGAACTGGCACTTGGCTGGGTTAACTATTAAGCCGTGCTCTCCCAGCCTCCTAAAAACTGCTGTGAGGTGCGTTTCGTGTTCGTCCTCTGAAGTACTCGCGACCAAAATGTCGTCGAGGTACACAAACACGAAAGGGAGATCGCGTAACACGGCATCCATCATCCGCTGAAATGTTTGCGCCGCCCCTTTGAGACCAAACGGCATGCGTAAAAATTCGAAAAGTCCGAACGGGGTTATTACCACTGTTTTAGGAATGTCCTCCGGTTGGACCGGGACTTGGTGATAGCCGCGAACTAGATCAATCTTTGAAAAAATGCGCGCCCCCGCCAGGTGCACCGAAAAATCCTGAATGTGCGGGATGGGATAACGATCGTGTGCCGTAGCGTTGTTTAGCCTGCGGTAATCCCCGCACGGTCTCCAGGAGCCATCGGCTTTCGGTACCATGTGCAGCGGCGAAGCCCACGGGCTCTTCGACCTACGAACGATGCCCAGCCTCTCCAGGCTGGCGAACTCCTCGCGCGCAATGGCGAGCTTAACTGCATCCAAGCGCCGAGCTTTTGCAAACACGGGAGGACCAGAAGTGGGGATGAAGTGTTTCACCCCGTGCTTCGCGACCGTCGCTGAAAAAGTGGGCACAGTGAGCGCTGGAAATTGGGTGAGGAGTGTGTGAAACTTACCACCTGCTGTAGCGACGTGGGTCTGTACTGGTGGCGGGGACACTCGAGCTGAACAGGGGAGAGAGTAAAAAGAGAGTGCATTTACCAGCCGTCTATTAGCAAGATCAACTAACAGATTGTGTGAACACAAAAAATCCGCGCCCAACATGTTGAAACTCACCGCCGCTACTACAAAAGTCCATTCATATGTGCGGCCATGTAAGCATAAAGGCAAGGTCCTTCTCCCGTAGGTGTTGATGTTCGAGCCATTTGCCGCTGTAGCTCCGTCGCCGTGGGGTCCAGCTACCCGGTCCACGTATGTTGGGGTGATGAAGCTCACTTGTGCTCCGGTGTCAATGAGGAACACTCGTCCGGAGCGCGCATCCGTGATGTAGAGCAGCTTGTTGCGTTCTCCGAGGGTCGAAGCTGCTAGCGACCCCCGGTCTTGCCGTTTCCCGAACTCCTGAAGATGCAGGGCGGCACACACCTGCGTGCCTTCTCTGCGAACCTCCGATGGTAAAAGCAGAGATCTTCTCCTCCGCTGTGTCGTGCCCGCGCCTCTGTCGCCGGGCTATTGGCTCCCCCTCGTCGCGGCCGTGTTGCCGCCATCGTCGGCCAGTCTGGTTCTGCCGCCTCTGGCTCCCCGCTGTCTCGGGTCGCTGCTGTGGTTGCTTGCCCGCCGCAGGCGTCCAGGATCCCGTCTGCCTCCTGGGCCAGCTCCCGGAACTCCTCCAGGGTGTGACACTTTTTGCCGGCCAGCGTGCTTCTCGCATGCGCCGGGAGGTTGGAGAGGAAGATGAACTGAAAAATGAAATCATCGTTGTCCAACCCTCTCAGCTGTATCATCTCCTCCATCAGGGCGCTCGGCCTGTGTCCACCTTGGTCTAGCAAAGACAGGATCCTCCTCGCCCTCACTTCAGCCGAGGGGGTGAAAAACTTGATGAGGGTGGATTTCAGCTTGCTGTACCTGTCGGTCGCGGGTGGCTGCTCCACCAAGCTTTGCACGCACCGAGCTGTGCTGTTGTCCAGTTTAGCGATGACATGGTGGAACTTAGTGTCATCCACCGTTACTCCTGCGAGCGCGAACTGCGACTCTGCTTGCAGAAACCACGACCGTGGGTTATCCTGCCAGAAATCAGGCAGCTTAACGGCCACTGCGCTCGCCAGCTCTGAGCGCTGTGAGTCCGGGACCCTGAGAATTTCTTCGTTCATTCTCAACGTCGTCAGTCACCAATGTGGGGAGACTTGAATAACGAAACCGAATTGTCTTTCATTTCAGTTTATTCAAGAAATCATTCCACTGTCTGCTCTTATTCTTGAGCAGCGAACAAAGAGGGTGAACACACCAAAGTTCTCTCATTTAAACCTTCTCACATCAAACCATTTCCCTCGCGGGGGAAATCACACATCTATATCAAAGTCTCTTTATTCACATTCATTAGCCTTTTATTTACATAACTCCCCCTTCTCTCTTCCCGAGCCTCAGTGGTCAGGAAGTCTTCTGTCCCCTGTCCTCCGCAGGGGGTCCAGGCTCTGTGGCTCCGCACCGCAGGGGGCTGGCTCTCCTTCATCGTGGTTAAATCACATATGCAGTGTCCAACATATACATGTCTCACAACACAGCCATACAGGGTACAATGAAATCTCAAGACTATCAAGGTATTCTAGAGAGAAATGTGCTGCCCAGTGTCAGACAGCTTGGTCTCAGTCACAGGTCATGGGTCTTGCAACAAGATAATGACCCAAAACACACAGCTAAAAACACCCCAGAATGGCTAAGAGCGAAACATTGGACTATTCTAAAGTGGCCTTCTATGAGCCCTGATCTAAATCCTATTGAACATCTGTGGAAGGAGCTGCAACATGCCGTCTGGAGAAGGCATCCTTCAAACCTGAGACAACTGGAGCAGTTTGCTCATGAGGAGTGGGCCAAAATACCTGCTGAGAGGTGCAGAAGTCTCATTGACAGTTACAGAAATCGTTTGATTGCAGTGATTGCCTCAAAAGGTTGTGCTACAAAATATTAAGTTAAGGGTACCATGATTTTTGTCCAGGCCTGTTTTATGAGATTGTTTTTAAAACAATTCTGTTGAACCACAATTCAAAAGCATTGTCTGATTATCATTGGTTAATTTTCATAGAATTTTTATTTATTACCACTTTTGTCAGATTCAAGTTATTTCTGTGACCATTGTGGGTTTTTCTTTCATTAACAGAGGGGTACCAACAATTTTGTCCACGTGTGTATATAAATATAAGTACAGGTCCTTATCAACAGTATAGATAAAAGAAAAAAGACATACACTACTCACAAAAAGTTAGGGATATTTGGCTTTCAGGTGAAATTTATGTAAAAAGTTCACTACAGTGATATTATATCATGCCCAGGTAAATAGGGAAAATGTGACAGCTGTCTCCTTGTAGAAAAAGCTTATAACATGCTGTGGACGGAAGGGTTGCTGATTAAATTAAATCAATTTGGTATTGAAGGTAAATTATACAATTGGGTATTAGATTTCCTGTATGATAGAATGATTGAGGTAAGAGTTGGTACAGAGTACTCCAAAATATATCAAGTTGAAAATGGTACCCCCCAAGGCAGCGTGTTTAGCCCTGTTTTGTTTAATATTATGATTAATGATATTTTTGAAGGAATCGATAGTGGAATAGGGAAGGCCTTGTATGCAGATGATGGGGCGTTATGGGCAAGGGGACGTAATCTTGTGTACATTCAGAGGAAAATGAAGGCAGCAATAGACCAAGATGTACAATGGGCAAACCAGTGGGCTTTTAAATTATCGGTCTCAAAGACACAAATAATTTGCTTCTCTAAAAGTCACAAAGAAATTTCTTTAAAACTTTCGGGCCACAAGTTAGAGAATGTAAAAGTAGTTCGGTATTTAGGTGTGTTGTTTGATGAAAAATTAACTTGGTGTCACGACTCGCCGCTCATCATCTGCCTCAGCTGCGCGCACACCTGCGCCTCGTCAGCCGCGGGCTATTTAGCCCACTCAGCCCAGTGCAACGGTCTGGAGCCGTCTGTTCGCATCGGCACATCTTCACAGCTGGATCGTCACTCAACGACAGCTAAGCCACGCTTCTACGTAAGCATCTTATCCCTTACTTTTTGCAAGTCTTCTCCCCTGTGCACAGGTGGATTCCTTGGCGGCGGATACCCTGTCATCGCCATCCAACCCTCACCGTCGTCACAGGCTCTGCAGGACGCTGTCTCCCGGGCTTCTTCCTTGGCCAACGCCAGCCACCTGTCGCCTACAAGTAAGCAGTGCTCTGCTCATTATACCTGTCTAGGTGTGGTGCCCTTTACCCCTGTCCTCTGTTCTCTCCATAGGGTTGCCCGGCTGTACGGCACACCGCTCTGCTTCCTGTGCATCGGCGTTCACCCTCATCACATATTCATATCTCACACATCCATCCATACAAGCCTGCTTGTGAATAAAGCTGTTAAATCTACCCTGAGCCTGCGTGCGTGTTTCCTGAGCCGGACATTATGTCAGTACGGCTCCAGCAGAGCGGCTCAGCAGACAGCGGGCTCGCACGCCGTCTTTCCACCCTTGAGGCTCGGGTGGATTTAATAGCCCACCAACAGCAGGCGATTTTAAATCAATTGACTAACATCACTCACCGGTTAGACAGCTTGGACCCCCAGCAGGTGTTCCCCCCGGCTCGTCAGGGAGGGGTAGCTCCTGCCGCTCCGGTGGCCGGCCAGTCTGCCGCGGGAACGCCAACCCGACTCACGCCAATCCCAACCCCCGCCCGCTTCAGCGGTAAGCTCGGCGGAGCGCGGGGGTTCATCATGCAGTGCGAGTCGGTGTTCCTGCGCGTTCCCGGGGATTTTCCCTCGGACCACAGCCGAATTGGCTATATAGGCAATCTCCTGGAGGGGCGAGCGTTAACTTGGGCTTACGCCGTCATGGCGAAGCCCAGTTACGCAAACCTCTCCTACAGCCAGTTCGTGCAGAGCTTTCTCAAGGTGTTCGATCATTCCCGGCGTGATAGCATCCTCGCTGACCGTCTCCTTGGTCTCCAACAGGGAAGCCGGTCAGCGGCGGATTACGCTATTGACTTCCGGGTCGCAGCGGAGGAGGTGGGCTGGGGTGAGGCGTCACTCTGCAGCATCTTCCTCCGCAGCCTCAGCTCTGATCTGAGGGATGAGCTGGCCAGCCGAGATCTTCCGGAGACGCTCTCGGAGCTAATCTCCTTAACAATTAGCTTGGATAACAGGCTGCGTGAACGGCCCGCCGAGCGGAAGTTAATCGGCTGCTCACGTGGAGGTTCCGTCCACACGCCTCAAGCTCGCCCCCTGGCGTTACCTCCTCCGGAGTCTCCCGAGGAGTCGGAGGCAATGATAATTGGTCGGTCAAGGCTACCCCTAGCGGAGAAACAGCGCCGCTGGGAGCTGGGCCTCTGCATGTATTGCGGAGGCGATCAGCATACCGTGGAGCATTGTCCGGAAAAGCCAAACGGGGGGATCCGCGAGTCACTTGTAGGGGGCCTCGTGGACTCTAACCGGTCGAATCCCCTCACAAGTCTATCTCTGCCCATTCGATTCTGTCACAATGTCACGGGGCACCTCACACACGCACTGGTGGACTCAGGAGCAAAGCAGAGCTTCATTTCAAAGAGCCTGGCAACCCAATTGGGCATCCCCTGCCACCTTCTGGCCGCTCCTCTCAACCTGGTCACCCTCTCCCGTGCGCCCCTTGGACAAGTGACTCATCGCACCCAGCCGGTCCCTGTGATAATCTCAGGTAATCACCGGGAGGATCTTACCTTGTATGTCCTATCGTCTTCTGTGTTGCCTGTCATCTTAGGCTACCCCTGGTTGCACCTGCACAACCCAGTGCTGGATTGGCAGACAGGAAGAATCGCTGCCTGGAGCTCCTTCTGCATGGGCACCTGCCTTTAGTCCGCAGCCTGCGCCCCATCCTCTCCCCCTCCGGCCTCGGACGCCGCGCCTCCGGATCTCACCTTGGTGCCCTCAGAGTTCCATGACCTGGGCCTCGTGTTCAGTAAGTCCAGGGCGATGTCTCTCCCTCCTCACTGGCCTTACGACTGCGCCATCAACATCCGCCCGGGGGCTCCCTTGCCATCCGGACGCCTTTACAGCCTGTCAGCGCTGGAGCGGGAGGCCATGGACAGCTACATCAAGGAGTCACTCAACGCTGGAATCATCCGCCCTTCTTCATCTCCGCTCGGCGCAGGCTTTTTCTTCGTCTTGAAGAAGGATGGGTCACTCCGCCCCTGTATTGATTTTCGGGCCCTTAATGACATCACGGAGAAGGACCGCTACACCCTGCCATTAATGGACACCGCTTTCCACTCCCTCCAGGAGGCGACCTGGTTCACCAAGTTGGATCTCCGCAGTGCTTACCACCTCGTCCGGATCCGGGAGGGGGATGAGTGGAAGACGGCCTTTCGAACACCTAGTGGTCACTTCGAGTACCTGGTTATGCCGTTTGGGCTGACCAACGCCCCCGCTGTGTTTCAATGCCTCATTAACGACGTCCTACGTGATTTCCTAGGCCTCTTCGTGTTTGTGTACCTGGATACATCCTCATCTTCTCCAGGTCACGGGAGGAACACCAGGTCCACGTGAGGCAGGTCCTACAACGGCTGCTGGAGAACAGGCTGTACGTCAAGGCCGAAAAGTGTGAGTTTTACGCCAAGACCATCTCCTTCCTAGGATTCGTAATCTGGCACAACCAAGTCCTTCCCGACCCCGCGAAGGTTAAAGCGGTGGTCGAGTGGCCCACGCCGACCTCCAGAAAGCAGGTGCAGCAGTTTATTGGGTTTGCCAACTTTTACCGCCGTTTTGTGCCCAATTTCGGTGCCATCGTTGCCCCTTTGACCCGCCTCACTTCTCCCAAGACCCCCTTCCGGTGGACCGAAGAGGTTGCAGCGGCTTTTCAGGCGTTGAAGACGAAGTTCTCCTCCTCCCGGGTCCTGACCCAGGTTGACCCCGTGCTGCAGTGCTTGGTAGAAGTCGACGCGTCTGATACGGGAGTGGGGGCGGTGCTGTCCCAGCGATCACCCACCGATGGGGTCAAGCGACCCTGCGCCTTCTTCTCACGGCGCCTGTCTCCGGCTGAGCGCAACTACGACGTCGGGGACAGGGAGTTTCTCGCCATCAAGCTCGCCCTGCAGGAGTGGCGCCACTGGTTGGAGGGGGCTGCCCTACCGTTCGTGGTGTTAACGGACCACAAGAACCTGGAATATCTAAGATCTGCCAGACGACTGAATGCCCGCCAGGCGCGCTGGTCCTTGTTCTTTGCCCGGTTCCGTTTTACCATCACCTACCGCCCTGGTTCTAAGAACGGCCTGCCCAATGCCCTGTCCAGGCAGTTTGCCCCTGAGACGTCGGAGGAGCCGGGTCATACCATCCTGCCTAGCTTGTGTGTTGTGGGGGCGATTTCCTGGTCCATCAGGGACAAGATCCGGAGGGCGCAGGAGACCGAACCGGACCCTGGCGGCAGACCGGAAGGGAAGCTGTTTGTTCCATCAACTGTCCGGGGGGAGGTTATTCATTGGGTTCACACCTCCAAACTCGCCTGTCACCCTGGTGTCTCCCGGCTTGTGGATCTCCTCCAGCGTTCCTTTTGGTGGCCGGGGCTTCAGAAGGATGCCACCAACTACGTCCGGGCATGCCCTGTGTGTGCCACCGGCAAGTCAGGTAACTCTCCCCCCGCGGGTCTGCTCCAGCCCCTGCCGGTCCCTGGCAGGCCCTGGTCTCACATAGCCCTCGACTTCGTCACCGGTCTTCCGGTCTCCAACACCTACGACGCTGTGCTGACCATCGTGGATCGGTTCTCCAAGGCTGCCCATTTCGTGCCGCTCCGGGGCCTCCCTACGGCACGGGAGACAGCGGACCTTCTAGTCCAGCACGTGGTCAGGCTGCATGGAATACCGGTGGACGTCGTCTCTGATCGGGGGCCCCAATTTGTCTCTGAAGTATGGAGGTGTTTCTGCAATGCCCTGGGGGTCACGGTAAGCCTCTCCTCCGGCCACCACCCGCAGTCCAATGGGCATTGTGAACGTGCCAACCAGGAACTGGAAGCTGCCCTGCGCTGCGTCACCTCCTCCAACCCGTCGTCCTGGAGCGCGCACCTGGCCTGGGTGGAGTGTGCCCACAACACGGCACGGTCTTCTGCCACAGGGATGTCCCCCTTTAAGGCGTCCTTGGGGTACGACCCACCTTTATTCCGGGAGCAGGAGGGCGAGCTGGCCGTTCCCTACATCCAGGCGCACCTGAGACGCTGTCGGAGTCTGTGGACCAGAGCGCGCGATGCGCTATTACGCACGGCGGCGCGCAACAGCTCCACAGCGATCTGCCACAGGAGACCGGCCCCTGCCTACCAGGTGGGCCAACGAGTCTGGTTATCTTCTCAAGACATCAACCTCAAGGCTGAGAGGAGGAAGCTGGCCCCACGCTTCATTGGCCCTTTTTCCATCTCAAAAATCATCAACCCGGTGACTGTGTGTCTGGCCCTCCCCCCCTCCCTCCGCATATGTCCCACCTTCCACGTGTCAAAGATCAAGCCCGTGGTCTCCGATTCTCTCTGTCCTCCGCCCGCGGTACCGCCCGCGCCTCTGATGATCGACGGCCATCCGGCCTGGAGAGTCGCCTCCATCATGGACTCCCGGCGCCGAGGTCGTGGGCTGCAGTACTTGGTGGACTGGGAGGGATTCGGCCCTGAGTGGAGGTCTTGGGTGCGCTCTTCCTTGGTGTTGGACAGGAGTCTCATCACGGAGTTCCACCGGGTGCACCCGGACAAACCAGCGCCAGGAGGCACTGCTGGGGGGGGGGAATACTGTCACGACTCGCCGCTCATCATCTGCCTCAGCTGCGCGCACACCTGCACCTCGTCAGCCGCAGGCTATTTAGCCCACTCAGCCCAGTGCAGCGGTCTGGAGCCGTCTGTTCGCATCGGCACATCTTCGCAGCTGGATCGTCACTCAATGACAGCTAAGCCACACTTCTACGTAAGCATCTTATCCCTTACCTTTTGCAAGTCTTCTCCCCTGTGCACAGGTGGATTCCTTGGTGGCGGATACCCCGTCATCGCCATCCAACCCTCACCGTCGTCACAGGCTCTGCAGGATGCTGTCTCCCGAGCTTCTTCCTTGGCCAACGCCAGCCACCTGTTGCCTACAAGTAAGCAGCGCTCTGCTCATTATACCTGTCTAGGTGTGGTGCCCTTTACCCCTGTCCTCTGTTCTCTCCATAGGGTTGCCCGGCTGTACGGCGCACTGCTCTGCTTCCTGTGCATCGGCGTTCACCCTCATCACATATTCATATCTCACACATCCATCCATACACGCCTGCTTGTGAATAAAGCTGTTAAATCTACCCTGAGCCTGCGTGCGTGTTTCCTGAGCCGGACCTTATGTCACTTGGAAGCAGTACATTGAAAAAACTAAAGGAAAATATGAGAAAATAACATTTTGAGATGTCTGGCAGGACGGGACTGGGGGGCCTCTAGGGCCTCTCTGTTGAGGGTGTATCAAGGTCTAATGAGAGCTACACTAGACTATGGATGTGTTGCATATCTGGTATTAAAAAAAAAAAAAAAAAAAAAAAAGGTTCAATAAAGATATTGTGGGAAAAAAAAACCACTAATTTTTTTGTAAAGTATAAAAATGTTTTCCACATGAAACAGTGAATGTCATGGTTCGAGCGCCGATCCCGTCCGCGCTCGAGCCACGCACTATCTTTGCCCATCTGATGGCTGTGTGCCCCTTTTGGCTCTCCGAGCTTTTATTGTGACAGCGCTCGGAGGGGCTTCCGGCTGTCAGAGCTGTCAGCTGAGTCACATTTTGCCTCATCGGCTGCTCCCTACTTAAGAGGGCAGTTGGGAACGAAATATACGGCAGTCTCGTCAAAAACTTTCCCTTGGTCAGACGTTATTGAGCATCCCGCTGTTCAGACATAGACTATCCTTCATCTATATTCGTAAGTGTGTCTCCTTGAGTATCCATTTTCCATTGTCATTGACTGTATTTCGTTGTAGTGTGTTTTAGCCCCCCGTGGCTTGTTATTTTTGTTATGACCCGAGCGCTGGTTCTGATCGCGCTCGGGCTAAGTTATTCTCGCTGCCGGTCTTGACAGCTGGTCCTTATTTTTCCCCATGTGTATTTGTTCTCTTGTGTTTATCTGAGTTCTTTTTTTTTTTTTTCAGGTCATCACCCTGTTTTTTTTGAATATTTGGTGTTTTTGTTTCAGTAGTCTGTGATGTTGGTCTGAGTTGTTGCCTTGTCATTGTCTTGTATGTTTTTTTTTTTTGTCTTGTTCATGGGTTGGGTTCTCTCCCTCCGCACCTGTCCCCCAACCTCCCACCCTGGGGGGGGGGGGGCAGGGTGGTTCCTTGGGGCGTTCGGAGTCCGCCCGTGGAGGGAGGGTACTGTTATGACCCGAGCGCCGGTTCTGATCGCGCTCGGGCTAAGTTATTCTCGCTGCCGGCCTTGACAGCTGCGGGCTGTATTCTGGCCTCGCCGGGCTCTTATTGTGAAAGTGCTCAGTGGGGCTTCCGCCTGTCAACGGCCGGTCAGCTGATTGTCATTACCGTCGTTAGTGCTTCGCCCTTTATACTGTCATGTGGTGATCCGCGAGGATCACCACATGACAGTATACTCCTGCCAGGTCGCCTAAACGGAGGCGCCGCATCGAGACGCCGTTTCACCGGGAGTTTGTGCCATAACTGGACTGTTGTTTCTTCTCGTTCGGGTGTCAACATCTGGGAGAATGCCATCATCCAGGGGCCGCGGTCGGCGCTTGGACAAGGAGCTAGCGAGCGCGCTGGAATAAGCCGATGGGGCGCTCCTCGCTGCTACATTCGACGACACCTCCAGTTACATGCGTTGGCATCTGGGCGTCGCTGAGGAGTATCTGGACAGCCTTCCCCTCGACTACGACGATCATCCGGAGGTAATATCGAGGTGGGAGGAACTCGCCGCTCAGTGCGAGGTTCTTCGTGGGCTGGAGGAGGAAGAGAGCGGGAAGCAGAGGAGGAGGCATCCTCGCTCTCCGCGTTGGTGTCCCGTTCCCGTCCCGGAGCAGGTCCAGGAGTACGCGCCGTCTGGGGGCCGATGAGGATGTCGGCGTAATGGCGCGGGCAACCCTCAGCGGAATCCCCGGCTGGACTCGCTGCCGGCGTATCCCGTCAGCGAATCTCCGAGAGCGGCCCCACCTCGTTTTCCCAGGGGGCCCTCTGTCGCCATCCAGCGAGGAGAAGGAGGAACGACGTCCCCCACAGCAGGAACTATCTCTGGGTTCCGTTGCTACCGGTGATGCTGATCCCGGTTTTCCTGTCCCTGAGCTTTGTTTTAGTGTCGCCGGCGGGGAACGGATCGGTGTCACCGAGGTGGAGGTCCCAGGCTCGGGGGTGGAGTTCGTCAGCGGAGCTGCTCCGGAGGCCCAATCGGGTCCCACCGCAGGGGCGGTTTCGGCCCAATCGGGGTCCGACGTGGGTTCGTTGGAGGCCCAATCGGGGTCCACCGCGGCTGCGGTTCTGACCCATTCGGGGCCCAACGTGGGTGCAGCTGGGACCCAATCTGGGTCCAGCGGTGATGCAGCGCGAGCATGGTCCATTGGCGGAGGAGGAGCTGCAGACCCTTCTTCATGGAGCGGATTCTTGGCTCGTCCTGCTCATCAATCCCCTCAGAATCACCGCCCCTTTTCATCATCGCTGGGGGCCATGGGGGTCCCTGTTCGCTTGCCCCGGTTCTCCCGAGTTTTGTTCTCGTCAGGGAGGCTGCTGCGGGTTGTTGATGCCCTGGACTGGTGGCTGAGGGACACGGGTCGGCCGCCGGAGGGACTGTTTCGCCGGTTCGGCGCCTCGGTTCAGCCACCCGACCTGTTATGTGTGCCATGGGGCTACCTAGTTCGACCACCAGAGAAGCGGACGTGCGGGACTTTGGACTCCGGTGAGCCGCCTGGTCCGCCTCCTTTGACCATCGGTCGACATGAACTGTCGGGGGGTGGTAGTGGTCCCTGGGTTTGTCTCTGTATTTGTGCCTTTTTTTTTTGCGCTGTTTTTGTTTCATATAGTCTGGTATGAGCGGGTAATGCTCTGTTTTTGTTTTGTTTTTTTTGTCTCATGTTAAGTCTGGTATGAGCGGGTAATGCTCTGTTTTTGTTTTGGTTTTTTTGTCTCATGTTAAGTCTGGTATGAGCGGGTAATGCTCTGTTTTTGTTTTGTTTTTTTTGTTTCATGTTAAGTCTGGTATGAGCGGGTAATGTTTTGTTCTTGTATTTAGTTTATCTGGCTCTGTAGTTCTGGTCCTTATTTTTCCCCATGTGTATTTGTTCTCTTGTGTTTATCTGAGTTCTTTTTTTTTTTTCAGGTCATCGCCCTGTTTTTTTTGAATATTTGGTGTTTTTGTTTCAGTAGTCTGTGATTTTGGTCTGAGTTGTTGCCTTGTCATTGTCTTGTATGTTTTTTTTTTTTGTCTTGTTCATGGGTTGGGTTCTCTCCCTCCGCACCTGTCCCCCAACCTCCCACCCTGGAGGGGGGGGGGGGGGGCAGGGTGGTTCCTTGGGGCGTTCGGAGTCCGCCCGTGGAGGGAGGGTACTGTTATGACCCGAGCGCCGGTTCTGATCGCGCTCGGGCTAAGTTATTCTCGCTGCCGGCCTTGACAGCTGCGGGCTGTATTCTGGCCTCGCCGGGCTCTTATTGTGAAAGTGCTCAGTGGGGCTTCCGCCTGTCAACGGCCGGTCAGCTGATTGTCATTACCGTCGTTAGTGCTTCGCCCTTTTAAGCCCGGCACTGACGACGGTAAGGGGCAGGTGTTTTGGTCTACATTCTGTCAACGTCTCGTCTCATTTTGTTTGTCAAGTCTGGGTCTACGCTTCATCATGTTTGAGAGTGTCGTGAGACCTTCATGTCAGGTTTGTCTTCATAGTTTTGTCACAGTTAGCTCGTAGCGGCTGGGTTAGCCCTACGAGCCCAAGTCTAGGTCTTGTGTGTATTTGCCCTAAGGGGTTCATAGTTGTGTTTTGTCACGTCTGAAAATAAATAACATCTTAGCCAAACTCCCTGGTGAACTCTGTGGCGTCTCTTGGTGATCCGCGAGGATCACCACATGACAGTATACTCCTGCCAGGTCGCCTAAACGGAGGCGCCGCATCGAGACGCCGTTTCACCGGGAGTTTGTGCCATAACTGGACTGTTGTTTCTTCTCGTTCGGGTGTCAACATCTGGGAGAATGCCATCATCCAGGGGCCGCGGTCGGCGCTTGGACAAGGAGCTAGCGAGCGCGCTGGAATACGCCGATGGGGCGCTCCTCGCTGCTACATTCGACGACACCTCCAGTTACATGTAGATTGATGAGGAGGAGGACTGTGACGTGGCTTTGAGTGCCTAAAGGGTTTGAAGTATTGGTCTCATTATAGATGAGACCAAAAGGGGGAAAGTGATGGGAAAAAGTGATCAATATAATCATATAACAGTTATTTGTGTGACTCAAAATATGTGTACTCTGCTTATGTTTAGGTAATATAACCAATATACCATAATGGAAATATATTGCCAACTGTGTGGCTCATTACCTGCAAAAAAGGAGTGGACCTCTGTCTCAGCACTGAGAATAACAACGTCTCGTGTGATCTATGGGAGGATACAAGGAACCGGTTGTAATAAGGAGTGACCGAAGCTCAGCCACTTTGACCCAGGATGAGGAACGGCCTTCAGTGGTTACACCCGGTGCAAGGAACGGACTGCTTACTCCCACGGACCGCTGCAGCTGCTCTTCTGATAATGCATGCTTGGACTTTTGCATAAATATACTGGGTCAGGGACAGCATAGCCAGTCAGACTTCACGACCTGACATTACCTGTTGTTGTCAGGGAGAGAACATTTGACCCAGCGCTGTAATTGCTATATTCAACTTGCTTAAATAAATACATGTCTTCCAAGTAAATTGATCTCTTCCTTGAAAACAAATCTGGGTGAACCATCTACACACATAGACAATCTTTGAAGGGTAGACTTAGATGGTTTTTTATACACTAAATTCCAACAATGTAAATGTTATTTTTTTGTAAATATGGGACTTAGATTCTTGCAAATGTTGTCCTTTTTTAACTCATAAATTTGCAACCTTTAATCCATGTTTATTTGCAAAATTTCGTCATAAATTTGCAAGCTGTATAAATTGGAAATTTGTTAGGTTTTCTTTGTTATAAATCTGCAACCTTTCTTGTAAACTGCTTAATCTCATTTAAATGCAAAACACTTAATTTTTAAATTTATGACTTTATTCTTGCAAATTAGTGTTTATTCTCTTAACTTTGCGCTTTGCTAATGGCAATTTTTCTTTTTTTCTTCTAAAATAATGGTGACCATAAATACATTACTTTTTAAATGACTGTAATATGTGTATTAATTCATACAGCTGTGGACAAAATTGTTGGTACCCCTCTGTTAATGAAAGAAAAACACACAATGGTCGCAGAAATAACTTCAATCTGACAAAAGTGGTAATAAATAAAAATTCTATGAAAATTAACCAATGAAAATCAGACAGTGCTTTTGAATTGTGGTTCAACAGAATTACTTTTGAAAAACAAACTCATGAAACAGGCCTGGACAAAAATGATGGTACCCCTAGAAAAGATTGAAAATAATGTGACCATAGGGACATGTTCAACCAAGACGTGTCCTCTAATTAACATCACAGGTGTCTACAAACTTGTAATCAGTCACTCGGCCTATTTAAAGGGTGACAAGTAGTCACTGTGTTGTTTGGTGACATGGTGTGTACCACACTAAACATGGACCAGAGGAAGCAAAGGAGAGAGTTGTCTCAGGAGATTAGAAAGAAAATTATAGACAAGCATGTTAAAGGTAAAGGCTATAAGACCATCTCCAAGCAGCTTGATGTTTCTGTGACTACAGTTGCACATATTATTCAGAAATTTAAGATCTACGGGACTGTAGCCAACCTCCTTGGACGTGGCCGCAGGAGGAGACGGATAATACGAATGGTAACAAAAGAGCCCAGAACAACCTCTAAACACATTCATGGTGAATTCCAAGGTCAAGGTACATCAGTGTCAGATCGCACCATCCGTCGTTGTTTGAGCCAAAGTGGACTTCATGGGAGACGACCAAGGAGGACACCACTGTTGAAAACAAATCATAAAAAAGCCAGACTGGAATTTGCCAAACTGCATGTTGACAAGCCACAAAGCTTCTGGGAGAATGTCCTATGGACAGACGAGACAAAACTGGAAGTTTTTGGCAAGGCACATCAGCTCTATGTTCACAGACACAAAAATGAAGCATACCAAGAAAAGAACACTGTCCCTACTGTGAAACATGAAGGAGGTTCTGCTATGTTCTGGGGCTGCTTTGCTGCATCTGGCACAGGGTGTCTTGAATCTGTGCAGGGTACAATGAAATCTCAAGACTATCAAGGTATTCTAGAGAGAAATGTGCTGTGCAGTGTCAGACAGCTTGGTCTCAGTCGCAGGTCATGGGTCTTGCAACAGGATAATGACCCAAAACACACAGCTAAAAACACCCCAGAATGGCTAAGAGCCAAACATTGGACTATTCTAAAGTGGCCTTCTATGAGCCCTGATCTAAATCCTATTAAACATCTGTGGAAGGAGCTGAAACATGCCATCTGGAGAAGGCATCCTTCAAACCTGAGACAACTGGAGCAGTTTGCTCATGAGGAGTGGGCCAAAATACCTGCTGAGAGGTGCAGAAGTCTCATTGACAGTTACAGAAATCGTTACATAAAACAGGCTTTAATTCTCCAGCAACATAATCTTGCGTTGGCTGAGAAACCTGAGTGAACTTAAAATAACTTCATCAACAGTAAAACACATGAGGCCCATGCTCGTCAGCAAACAGAAGACGCTGAATGAGCATTGTTATGATGCTAGCTAGTTAGCTCATGATTGTTTACATCTAGGTTAAACGGTCATCTTAGAAGGTTTAAGACAACAAACGATTACAACGAGTATGTGTGGAAATCATATCCGTCAAGTGATACGGTTTCGCCGTATTTTAATATGGGGAAAATGCAATTTTAGCAAATATGGGCGTATTGCCATTTCTGTACCGGTACGCCAAAAAGAAAAATATACAGCGAAAAAAAAAAATTATTGAGAGAACCTAAAATCAACTGAACAGTAATTCGATGCTTGGCGAAATTGAGCGCACCTAAGCAGTCTTTTTGTGATTTTCAAAATGGCTTCATGCAACGTGCCACCGGAGAAGAAAACAAAGCTTGAAGAAAAGGGAAATCGAGGGACTGGACATCAACGAAAAGAATGGGAGAGTCTGAGCTTCGAGAAGGGAAAATACGCTGGATGAATAAAGGCTTCTCCAGAGGGCCCTACACACTCCTTCTGTGTTCCATGTAGGAAGAGCATAAAAGTGACTGCATCGGGGATTTTCAACCTGAAGTCGCACTTTGCTACACAGGGCCACAAAATCTGTGTAGCCAAATCGAAAACGTATCGATCGATGGATGAACATTTTCAGCCAGTGAGAGAACCAACGCCTTCCAAATCCAATGCATCACTAGCAGAAGTGATGTTTTGTCATTTTGTGCAGAGCACAATCTACCCCCAACGGTGGCAGATCACTTCAGTGATTTGGTGTCAACATTGTTTCCTGACAGCAAGAGCGCTCAAGACTTTGCTTGCAAAAGAACCAAAACAACCATGATCATCAAAGAGAGTCTGGCGCCTGCCTACACAGAACAAGTCATAGAAGCATGCAGGAAGGGGCCTTTCTCAATCATGGTCGATGAGAGCAACGACAAGAACACCAAAAAGTGTCTCGTCATCCTTGCAAGAATTTTTGATGGGGAGATGTCCCAGACCAGGCTGCTGGACATGCCCATTCCAGCATCAGGGAAAGCCACCGACATTTTTGCGGAAATTGACAACTTCATGAGGTACGAAATGGATTTTTTTTTTTTTTTGCTTGCATACAGACCACTTTTGACCAAATTATTTTATTTATTATTTATTATTTATTTATTTATTATTATTATTATTATTATTATTTATTCCATTGTAGAGCTTGCTGCTGCATTTTGCCCCACTGTTGATACAGAAGAGCTGAAAGAAGAATGGGAGGACCTGCAACTGCTGCCAGAAAACACAGTGCCTCTACAAGACAAGGATGGCAAGCCTGTCCGTGTTGATGTCTACTGGGGTCAGGTGATGGCCTTGAAGACAGTCCTTGATGTGCCCCGCTTCCCCCAGCTCCTCAAAGTGTACTCAGCACTGCTTTGCCTTCCTCACAGCAATGCTGACAGTGAGAGGGCTTTCAGCATGGTCAGGAAAATTCACACCGACTTCAGAAAAAGTATGCTCCCAGAAACTCTTGACTTCTTTCATGCAAGTGAAAATGAATTGTGACACTCCATGCTTCAAGGTCAAGCCTTCAAAAGAAATGCTAGAGTCAGCAAAGGCTGCTACTTGGAACTATAACAAGCAGCATCAGTGAACATTTTCTTGTTTCAAGTTCATCCAAGTGCATTAGTGTAACAAAGCTGACAATTGAAAACTCTTTAATTCCAACTGTATATATCTATTCTCTTCCTGCCCTTCAGAGAGAGCAGTCGCTTCTCTTTTCTCTCCTGCTCCCTCCTCCTTCCTCCCCAACTGACTGAATCCCAGCTTGCTATTGTCTGTGTCTGTGTCGCTCTCGCTCTACTTCTGCTGAATTGACCCGAATGGAAACTATGGAAATTGGATTGTGGCTTAATGCTATTGTCACCACTTCTCAACAAGAACCGGGCCAGGGGGGAGCCCAAGAATTGGAACTTGCGTGATTCGACTGAGGATTGGCATGAGCACAGGATTCTGTTTGGCCTTGGAGTTCCTGGTGTATCAAAATTATTTGGGAGAGCTAATCAATGCGGACCCCGGCGTAGCTCCCCCAACAACAATTTCCAGCTGGGGGGAGCATGGATAGCGGCAAATGGGATTAACATGGAATTTACCATCTGGCATGCATTGAAGAGAGAATGGACTCTCTTGGACATGTTACCTATGTTTCGGTAGGTGGATAACATCTGGAGTCGCTGAGTGCTTTCCAGAGAATGACTTAAAGCCTGTAAATTGTGATGCACAATCGCTGAGAGATGAAATTTTTTACTCTAAGTGAACTGTGCCTTTCGACCTTGATTCGGCGCCCTTGAAGACTTCACTCATTCCTCCTGGGAAGATAAGGCTGAAGGGAGTTAACCCAAACATTCGACAATTGTTGTTGTTTCAGCAGACCGAGCTCCCGGACAGCGTTACCATGTGTCTGGACTAAAGAACACATGACTGAATAACATCTATCCGTTGCCAGAGGGTGCCCTCTGCTGTTCACCAGCAATGACACACCTACACTACACTTTGCATACAACATTACATGACTGATACATGTAAACTGACACAAATATACAGTACATACACTAACTCTTTCAACCCTCCTGTTTTTGTTAATGTGTGATCTATTGTCTGCTAACTGTGCATAGAGATTTTTTTTCTGTGTAATCAAAATTTGGCTCATTGAGCTTTATATGAGCTTATACGAGCGTTATTCTGATAACTATGTTTTTTCTCTCTGCCTATTGTGTTTTCCTCCCCCCCATTCCCCTCTTTACCCTCACTGCATGACAGGCGCCTTCATGGCTGCCGCGTCATTGGATGCGCCTAACGTGCGCGCCCAATGTCAAGTCAAATTCCTCGTATGTTTACTTGTAAATATACTTGGCAATAAAGCTGATTCTGATTCTAGCTGACAAATGAGAACTATATTCAGAATTATTCTTATTGTGTACTTTCAAATTAAGCAATCTACCTTGTGCTAATGTAAATTTGAAAAATATTGTTTTTTTATTTTTTATTTATTTATTATTAATATTATCATTTATTTTTTTACTTATTTTTTTAACTTATTTTTTTTAATTTATTTTTTTTTGTGCTACTTGGCTTATTATTTTCACATTACCAAAAAGTTATGGCTCAAGATTGTGCCCATATAAGTGTACATTTGAATAAATATGTTTGAAATAGTTCATGTTGCAATTGTTGTTGTTTGTTTGGTTTTTGTTTGTTTGTTTTTGTTTTTTGCTTCAGTTTTCTTTCATCTGCTGATAAATACAGTTTTTAAGTACTCAGTACAGGTGTGAAAGCCCCCCAATAAGGGAGGCATGAGGTATGCCTTGACAGGTATGGGAAATACTTACTCTATAGTTGGTCATTGAAGTGATGATGTTTTTGTTTCCCCTGTGAAACAATAATTATGTCAAACTAACTGGATTCATGCTGCACCTCTGCTGTCCGTGTACGTGTAACCGGAAACCACGTGTGACGAATTTTACGTCATCGTCTCCACTCCGTTAGTGTCCGCAGTGCTCGACCGCGGACGACCGCGTGCAGCCCAAATTTTGTGACCGCGCCGTCTGCTCACGACCTGAAAGCATTGAAAAGTGCAGGCGCAAGCCTGAACATCACACTCCACGAGGTGGCGATATCGGCACAGAATACCAAGATAAAGTAGACGAAGAAGACAACAAGCACGCAGAAGACGAGAATAAACATACATGAATCATACATAAATACTTCAGCAGCAGCAGCATCTTCGTAGAAAAGGAGTGAAAACCGGGAAATCAAGCAGCAGAAAGCAAGCAGCGTTTCTTCGTTTGTGAAAATCCTGGTGGATCAGCGCATTGGCGCTATCTATCGAGCGGGAGTGAAACTACAAATGATGGTTGTGCGCATGCGTCAACCGCTTGGCCTGGGTAGACGAAAAAAGTGAGCATGAACAGCGCCGCGCGCGTGCCGGTCCAAAGCGCACGCGGACCAAAGCGGACTAGAGGGGAAATGCAGCATGAAGGCGACTGCTGCGCGTGTGTTTACACAGGCGGTGAGTCCGTTGCCATAACAACAACAACAACAAATCAAATCAGTCGCCTATATCTGGAAATGGATGTCTCTCCATAAAATAGTTTTGAATCAGAAGTAGTGAAAATGTGTTATGAAGTGTTATTTAGAGTATTTATATTTTCTAATAAGCTGTGGTTAGTTCACCAACCGCAACTGCCAGGCTCAGCAGGGTGAGCAGGAAGAAAGAGACGATAGAGTAGAGGAAGAGGCTGCGTTGCCAAGTTTGAATGATAAAAGACATGTATACATTGGCTTGTAAAACTGTTCACCCCACTTTGCAGTTTTCCTTTTTTTTTTTTGCCTTACAAGCTGTAATTAAAATGGCTTTTTGGGGGGGGGGGTATATCAGTCGATTTACACAACATGCCAAAAACCTTGAAGATCCATCCATCCATCCATCCATCTTCTACCGCTTTTCCGGAGGTCCGGGTCGCGGAGGCAGCAGTTCAAGCAGAGAAGCCCAGACTTCCCTCTCCCCAGCCACCTGCTCCAGCTCTTCAGAGGGGATACCAAGGCGTTCCCAGACTAGCTGGGAGACATAGTCTCTCCACCGAGTCCTGGGTCTGCCCCGGGGTCTCCTCCCAGTGGGACGTGCCTGAAACACCTCAAGTGGGAGGCGTCCAGGAGGCATCCTAATCAGATGCCCATACCACCTCAACTGACTCCTTTCAATGTGGAGGAGCAGCGGTTCTACTCTGAGCCTCTCCCGGATGACTGAGCTCCTCACCCTATCTCTGAGGGTGAGTCCAGCAATCCTACGGAGAAAGCTCATTTCAGCCGCTTGTATCCGCGATCTCGTTCTTTCGGTCATTACCCAAAGCTCGTGACCATAGGTGAGAGTAGGAACGTAGATTGACTGGTAAATCGACCAGTCATGGAAGTCCCTGGATCCTGGAAGTCCGGTGCTATGTGGATTAGGTGGCAGTCAAAGGCGGAGACCTTGGCGGACTGATCCCAAGCTTTCTAAACTGGCTTTTGGTACGTGGAAAAAAACCTTGAAGATGCAAAATATATTTTTATTGCGAAGCAAACAAGAAATAAAAAAGAAAAAAAAATTTGAGCATACATAACTATCTTCCACCGAAGTCAGTACTTTATAGAGCCACCTTCTGCAGCAATCACAGCTGCAAGTCTCTTAGGATGTGTCTATATGAGCTTGGTACATCTAGCCACTGGGATTTTTGCTCATTTTTCAAAGCAAAACTGCTCCAGCTCCTTCAAGTTGGATGGGTTCCACTAGTGTACAGCAGTATTCCTGCCAATTTCCAGCCAATGTCCAGCCAATGTAAAACACCCCACGGGTGGAACAGCAGAATGGCTAGGCCATCTCAATACATGTAAACATTTCCCTCAAACCACTCAAGTGTTGCTTTAGCAGTATGCTTAGGGTCATTGTCCTGCTGAAAGGTGAACCCCCATCCCATTATCAAATCTGTGGAAGACTGAAACAGGTTTTCTTCGAGAATTTCCATGTATTTAGCAACATCCATCATCCCCTCGATTCTGACCAGTTTCCCAGTGCCTGCTGATGGAAAAACTTCCCCACAGCATAATAACGCAACCACACTTGTATTCACTCTTGCTTCTACTGACTTTTATTTCTCTTCTCTTCAGTGCATACCGCCACCTCTCTAGGTTCTCTCCCACCTGCTCCCTACTCTTGCTACAGATTACAATGCTGTCTGCAAACGTCATGGTCCACAGAGACTCCTGCCTGACCTTGTCTGTCACTGTCCATCACCATGGCAAATAAGAAGCTCAGAGCCGATACCTGATGTAATCCCACCCACACCTTGAACACATCTGTCACTCCTACAGCACACCTCACCACTGTCTCACTGTCCTCATACGTGTCCTGCACCACCTTCACATGCTTCTTGTCCACTCCTGACTTTCTCATACAGTACTAAATAAAAGCTTATTTGTTTGCTTGTTTTGTTTGTGTTTTTGTTTGTCATCTTAGTTGAGTAGTTACAGTTGTATAGTACCATTAGTAGTTGCAGTAGTGGTAGCAATTTTAATAATAGCAGTTGTAAGTTGTTGGGTTTTTTTACATTTTGGAAGAACAAATAAACTGAACTTGCTGACCTGGAGTAGTGGACTAGTGGTAGAACATTTGCCCTAGCAACCAGGAGGTTGTGGGTTCAAGTTCCGATTGGCTCATACCAAAGGCCATATAGAAATGGTACTCCTTTCTAGCTTGGTGCTCAACATAACAGAATGGGCAATGAAAGTTGGTTGCCAAACTTCAGGGGGAGCACAAATCCCAAACCTGGATAAATGGGGAGGGTTGTATCAGGAAGGGCACCTGGTGTAAAGTAAAAATCCTCGTGGATCATTGTGATATCAGGTGATGATAAGCTGTTGTGACCTGAAAGCAGCTGAAAGAAGAAAATAGATCTTTTTTTCGGGGGGGGGGTGATCTGGGTACAATTTGTCAAAAAGTAACTAAAGTAGATGTAACTACTAAGTTTTAGTAGTATGAAAAGCTAAATAGACAAATGTGTGATGAGTTACCAAATTCTTAATTTAGCAGGAGCAGTAAACCACATCTGGCAACACGAGTAAGAGGCGGGGCCAAAGGACTAGCCGGCATCACGCGCTTTACGTCATGTCTGTTATTGGAACAAAACAAAACAACAGCGGCGGCGCTCTCCCGTATTTTATTACTTTGCCGACTGAAATGAGACAGTTTTTTAAAATTTAATATATCCTCTAAAACAACGGAGCCTACCCGTCCATCTGTGGTTTTAAATCTTTTACAAGGTAAGTGAACCCTGGCTTTGTCAAACTCTAACTCAGTAGTTATTGCTAGGTGATAGTTAAGGAACTAAGTAGGAATGTTTTTCTACATTTACCAGCTTGTTTAAGACTGGTTTGACTGGTTTAACGTGTTTGTACATGTCTGATAGCTGATTTAAAAAAGGGAAAAAATAATATTTAATAATAATAATTTAATAATTATTAATAACCGAAGTGGTGGCTCAGTTGGTAGAGCAACAGCCCCACCCCCGGAAGGCAGGGGTTCAAATCCCGGCCGGGTCATACCAAATACCATATAAAAATGGTACTTTCTGCCTTCTAGCGTGGTGCTCAGCATAATAGAACGGGGAAAGGAAAGTTACGCACAGAGCCACCAGAGGACTGACCCCCCACTGTAGCTTTCAATCCTTACAGTAGCTGTGTGGCTTAGGGTCAGAGAAACGGAGATAGGCGCCGCCCCATACACCAACATGCTGTGGAAGGGAATTAACTAACTATTCACTGCATAAATAGTTAAATTCTGACATTTGTGGTAGCCGTGGAAAGTCAAGCCACCTCACGATTCAACTGGATTGTTACTGTTCGTAGAGAAACGATGCAATAATAACACAGTTATTGGTGTATGGTGATACACTTTTTAAATTCAGGATTTCTTTTATTTTTTCTTCACTGACTGCTTGACAGAGGTGGGTAGAGTAGCCAGAAATTGTGCTTTAGTAAAAATATCCTCATCTTATATTAATTACTAAAGTACCACCAAAAAAAGTTACTTGAGTAGTGAGTAAAAACAGTGGCTAATTTGTGAGATTTTTCTCCGAAATTTTTCAAGTTTTTAGGATCTTTTCCTGTAATTTCTAATGTTTTTTTTCCCTAAAAGAAGTAATTTTTATCACATAAATTTGTAACTTTCCCCCTATATTTTTTCCTCATAAATTTGTTATCGTTTTCTCATATATCAGGCATTTTTATTTTCAATTTACTACTATTTTCTTGATAAATTTGTTGCTTTTTATATTAATTTTCAAGCTTTTACTTCTAAATTTGCCATTTTCAGTTAAATTTGTGAGGAATTTCTCATACATTTCAGATATTTTTCTTTTAACTGTATTATATTACTTAAATTTTTTTAAACCTTTTTGATAAGATTGTGACATTTTTTTCTGGTACAGAAAGACGTGGACGAAATTGTTGGTACCCTTCTGTTAATGAAAGAAAAACCCACAATGGTCAAAGAAATAACTTGAATCTGACGAAAGTGGTAATAAATAAAAATTTTATGAAAATTAAGCAATGAAAATCAGACAATGCTTTTGAATTGTGGTTGAACAGAATTATTTTAAATAACAAACTCATGAAACAGGCCTGGACAAAAATGATGGTACCCTTAACTTAATATTTTGTTGCACAACCTTTTGAAGCAATCATTGCAATCAAATGATTTCTGTGTCATGGTTCGAGCGTCGATCCCGTCCGCGCTCGAGCCATGCACTGTCCTTTGCCGATTTGATGGCTGTGTGCCCCTTTTGGCTCCCCGAGCCTTTATTGTGACAGCGCTCGGAGGGGCTTCCGGCTGTCAGATTTGACAGCTGAGCCGCTTTCGCCTCATCAGTGGCTCTCCACTTAAGAGGGCAGCTGAGAAGGGGAAGTCGCGGCAGTCTCGTCAAGAACATTCCCATGGTCAGACGTTATTGGAGCATCCCTCTGTTCAATCGTTGACCATTCTTCTTCAGTGACTGTAAGTGTGTTACCTTATGTACCCGTTATTCCCTGTCTTTGATGGTTATTGTCACAGTGTGTTTTAGCCCCCCGTGGCTTGTTATTTTGTCCCTTTGCTGTTCCTTTAATAAACTGTGCAAACTCACTGGTGATTTGTGGCATCTTATGATGGCTCACGAGGGCCATCCTTGACAGTAGACTGCCGCCAGACTGAGACGCCTGTCGCTGTGAGTTTTGCCTAATTGGACTTGTTCTTTCCTGTCTGGGTGCTCGCGTGCTGGGAGGATTATGTCGTCATTCAGGGGCCGCGCTCGGAGCCTGGGCTACGAGCTGGTGGAGGCCCTCGACTACATAGATGGAATGCTTTTCACCGCAGGTCTCTATAACACTCCTAGCGATGTACACCGGCACCTGGACCTCACTGAGGACATTATTCAGCGCCTTCCTCGCTACTCCAACCACCTGGAAGTCACGGCGAGGAGGGCTGACATCGCTGCACACCGTGAGAGACTCCGTGGGCTGGAGGGAAACTCCGGCAGGAAGCCGAAGGGAAGGCACCCTCGCTCCTTGCTTTGGGATCCCGTTCCTGTCCCCGATCCAGTCCAGGAGGTCGCACCACCCAGGGGTGGTCTTCCCCGAACGAGCTTGACGTCAGTCGGGATTCCCCCAGAGAGGCTGCAGCTGACAGCAATCTCCATCTGGGACCGAGTGGCTGCTGCTCGCTCCGCCGGCCACCGGCCACAAATCATGAAGCACGTGACGGCGGCTGTCAGGCTGGTTGAGAGGAATCCCGAGCTGAGTGACTATCCGGAATACGCTGACCTGCTTGCCTCCGTTTCCGCACAGGAGCAGTGTTTTCCGAACCTCACCTTTGCCTCGCCATCAGCCAGTGAACGTCGTCGCCACGCTCCTAGCAAGCCTCAGCAAGAACCCCGTCTGGATCCGTTTCTGGGTCGTCAGAGGAACTCTGCCTTCCAGCCAGCTGCTCCTTCTGCATCACGACAGGAGGGAATTCCCGCAGCCTCTCCCCCCAGGTCACCTGTTCCTGCTGTCCCGTCAGCTCATCGTGCCCGGATCGTCTCGGCTGTTGTCCCCTCCTCCTCGACGTCATCTCCGGCTGCCGTGAGAGTTTTGAGTTCTGCTCCGGCGAAGCCTATTAGTGGATCATCACGAGCAGCTCCTCCTCGTCCTCCCAGGGGGCCCTTCGTCACCATCCAGCGGGGAAAGGGAGGAACAACATCCACTACAGCAGGCACCATCCATCCTCTGGGAAACAGGCAAGTGCAAGTTCATTTATTTCCCCGTAGTTGTGATTTGCCTTGTCTGACTCCTGGGGGTGGAGTTCGGGGTTCGCAGTCCCCCGAGCTCCCACCCCCTGCTGTAGTTTCTGTCACTAAACCTGCTGCCTCTGTGTCTCCCTCCGCTGAGTGGTCCACGATGCCAGGCCTACGTCGCTGAACGAGGAGGGGGCCTGCGACTCTGGAGAGCCTGGTTCCAGCCCCACAGCCACATCATGGGCAGAGGAGGAGAGCAGACTGCAGCGTGGAGCCTGTACCGACGACGAAGCGTCCCCAGGTCTCCACAGATAAGCGGTCCAATCCAGCGGGTCGAGGGTCCCCTGCCACCACGCCGTGTGGGTCGTCGGCGTGGGCGTCAGTGCCGAAGGGTCCCCAGGCCGCGGAGACCATCATGCCGGCTGCGGAGCCTGCCGTAGCCGAGTGGGAGCCAGACGACGACGACCTTCTTCGTCCTGAGCCTGGATCATCGAAGTCCTGGACGGCGACAGAACCCGAGTGCAGGCAAGTGCTCTACCTTATTTTCCTTCTTTCAATTTCGGAGCATTTTTGCCTGTCTCTCGGGGAGACGAGCCAGGGGCAGCCGTCTGCTGCACCCGAGCTTGTCTCGCTGGGCTCTGTCACTACCGGTGATTCTGATCCTGGTTCTTTCCTTTCTCCTGAGCCTTCTCCCAGGGTTACCGGTGCGGCGCAAATCCCGGTCGCTGTACTGGAGGTTCCGGGTTCGGGGTTGGAGGTTGTCACTGGTACTGTGCCGACCCAGTCGGGGTCCATCGCGGGTGCAGCCGTGACCCAATCGGGGTCCATCGCGGGTGCAGCACCAGTATAGTTTAAGGTCTGTGAAGGAGCTGCAGAACCTCTGCCACCTGACATTGTACTGACTCATCGTCATTATCATCCCCCTCATCATCATCGTCGTCACCATCCCAGCGCATCGCCACCGGGGACCGTTGGGGTTCCCTACGTTCGTCCCGGCTCTCCCACGTCTTTCCCCTCACCAGGGAGGCCGTCGCCAATTGTTTCCCCATGGTTCTGGTGGCTGAGGGATGCGGGTCGGCCGCCTGAGGAACTTCTTCGCCGGTTCGGTGCCCTGGGTCGGCCACCCGACGTACGGTGCTTTCAAGTGGGCGACCTGGTTCGGCCGCCGGAGGTTCCGACTTTCCAGGCCTGGGACTGGGGTAGGCCGCCCGAACATTTCCTTTTTCCCCAGTTCACCAGCTGGACAGTGGACGCAGGGAGACCACCGGAATAGTCCCGGCTTTATTGGACTCTGCCTGCTGTCATCCTCGGGTGTCGCTTATTTTCATTTAATATTAAGGTTACTCGGGTGCATTGTTTTGTCCTCTAGGTTGATCTGTTGCCTCATTTGTTCCCTGTCACCGTCATGGTTGTTTTTTTCTTGCCCTGGTCTAAGCATCATTTGTGCGCTAAGGAGTATTGTGTTTTTCTTTTAACCATACTCTGTATTACCTCACTTATGCCCTGTTCCTAATTATCATTTGTGCGTTACAGAGTATTGTGTTTTCTGTTAACCATACTCATTTGTGCCCTGTTCTAATTATCATTTGTGCGTTATGGAGTATTGTGTTTTTCCTTTAACCTTACTCTGTAAATTACCTCATTTGTTCCCGGTCATCGTTATGGTGTTTTGTTTTGTTTTTTCTCTCTTAATGGTTCTCACCCTCCAGGCCTGTTCCCCCATCCGCCCACCTTGGGGTGGGGTGGGGTGGGGGGCTTGGGTGTCATAGGGTTCTCGTAGTTCGCCCTTGGGGGGGGAGGTACTGTCATGGTTCGAGCGCCGATCCCGTCCGCGCTCGAGCCATGCACTGTCTTCGCCGATTTGATGGCTGTGTGCCCCTTTTGGCTCCCCGAGCCTTTATTGTGACAGCGCTCAGAGGGGCTTCCGGCTGTCAGATTTGACAGCTGAGCCGCATTCGCCTCATCAGTGGCTCTCCACTTAAGAGGGCAGCTGAGAAGGGGAAGTCGTGGCAGTCTCATCGAGAACCTTCCCATGGTCAGACGTTATTGGAGCATCCCTCTGTTCAATCGTTGACCATTCTTCTTCAGTGACTGTAGGTGTGTTACCTTATGTACCCGTTATTCCCTGCCTTTGATGGTTATTGTCACAGTGTGTTTTAGCCTCCCGTGGCTTGTTATTTTGTCCCTTTGCTGTTCCTTTAATAAACTGTGCAAACTCACTGGTGATTTGTGGCGTCTTATGATGGCTCGTGAGGGCCATCCATGACATTCTGTAACTGTCAATGAGACTTCTGCACCTCTCAGCAGGTATTTTGGCCCACTCCTCATGAGCAAACTGCTCCAGTTGTCTCAGGTTTGAAGGGTGCCTTCTCCAGACGGCATGTTTCAGCACCTTCCACAGATGTTCAATAGGATTTAGATCAGGGCTCATAGAAGGCCACTTTAGAATAGTCCAATGTTTGGCTCTTAGCCATTCTTGGGTGTTTTTCGCTGTGTGTTTTGGGTCATTATCCTGTTGCAAGACCCATGGCCTGCGACTGAGACCAAGCTGTCTGACACTGGGCAGCACATTTCTCTCTAGAATACCTTGGTAGTCTTGAAATTTCATTGTACCCTGCACAGATTCAAGACACCCTGTGCCAGATGCAGCAAAGCAGCCCCAGAACATAACAAAACCTTCTCCATGTTTCACAGTAGGGACAGTGTCCTTTTCTTGGTATGCTTCATTTTTGTGTCTGTGAACATAGAGCTGATGTGCCTTGCCAAAAAGTTGCAGTTTTGTCTTGTCTGTCCATAGGACATTCTCCCAGAAGCTTTGTGGCTTGTCAACATGCAGTTTGGCAAATTCCAGTCTGGCTTTTTTATGATTTGTTTTCAACAGTGGTGACCTCCTTGGTCGTCTCCCATGAAGTCCATTTTGGCTCAAACAATGATGGATGGTGCGATCTGACACTGATGTACCTTGACCTTGGAGTTCACCATGAATGTGTTTAGAGGTTGTTCTGGGCTCTTTTGTTACCATTCGTATTATCCGTCTCTTCCATTTTTCATCAAGTTTCCTCCTGCGGCCATGTCCATGGAGGTTGGCTACTGTCCCGTGGATCTTAAATTTCTGAATAATATGTGCAACTGTAGTCACAGGAACATCAAGCTGCTTGGAGATGGTCTTATAGCAGGGGTGGGCAAACTACGGCCCGTGGGCCACATCCGGCCCGTTGGTCTTTTTAATCCTGCCCCCCAAAGATTGGTACATAATTGCCAAAATCATATCATAATTATGACTGCATTCATTTGACCTTGTCCTGTAATGCCTGGTAATTCCACCAGGTGGCACATTAGGTGCAGCAAAACACTTGATTTTGCAGAGCCTTGGCTACTCTTTGTTATTACTCTGCTACTGCTCTGACAGCAGAACCCATTTGCAACAATGAGTGGGCCAAAGAAAAGAAAAGTCGACAGCAAGTGCCGAGTGTTTAACAAGGAATGGACAACTAAATACTTTTTCACTGAAGTCTGGTCAAAGACTGTATGTCTTATTTGCCAAGAAACCATTGCGGTTTTAAAGGAATACAACGTCAGTCGTCACTTTTCCACCAAGCATGCTAATTACGCTAACAACCAGTCAACGCAAGAATGGACGGCTACCACTCAGAGGTATGTAGCTAAATTGCATGCTCAGCAAAACACCTTTATCTGACAAACTGCCATCCAAGAATCAAGCATGAAGGTAAGTTATTTGCTGGCATTCAAATTAGCAAAGACCAGTAAGCCTTTCTCCGAAGGGGAGTTTCTCAAAGAGTGCATGGTAGAGACAGCAGGTATCTTGTGTCCTGAGAGCAAAAACAAATTTGAAAAAATTAGCTTATCACGCAGGACAGTGACTCGCTGTGTTGAGCTGACTGATGAAGACTTAGCTAGCAAGCTAAACAAAAAAGCAGAGTTATTTACATTATATTCCTTGGCACTGGATGAAAGTAATGACATTAAGGACACCAATCAGCTTTTAATTTTCATCAGAGGGATTAATGACAATTTTGAGATAACAGAGGAGTTTTTGGCCATGGAATCCCTAAAAGGGAAAACGCGGGGAGAAGACCTGTATAACAGCGTGTCAGGGGTCATCATGAGGCACAAGCTACCCTGGAGTAAGCTCGCCAACGTTACCACAGATGGATCGCTAAATCTGACGGGACAAAATGTTGGGTTGTTCAAAAGAATCCAGGAGAGGGTGAAAGAGGACAACCCCAAACAGGAGGTAATTTTCTTACACTGCATAATCCACCAGGAAGCACTGTGCAAATCCATATTTCAGCTTGACCACGTAGTGAAGCCAGTTGTAAAGCTCGTTAACTTTATTCGAGCGAGGGGACTTCAGCATCATCAGTTTAAGTTTCTTGAAGAGACTGACGCCGATCACCAGGACTTGCTTTACCATTCCAATGTCTGCTGGTTAAGTTTGGGGAAAGTATGTCAACGAGTGTGGGAACTGAAACAGGAGATTATCTCATTTTTGGAGCAACTTGAGAAAGCTGATGATTTTCCTGAGCTGAGTGATACCGATTGGCTTTGTGATTTAGCTTTTGCTATGGACATACTGACACACATGAATGAGCTGAACGTGAAGCTACAAGGGAAAGACCAGTTTGTGCATGAAATGTACACAAACGTCAGAGCCTTCAAAACCAAGCTAGCTTTATTCTCAAAACAAATGTCAAACAAGTCATTCACTCATTTCCCCCCGCTGTCTACACTGAAAGAGACCCCTCGACATGTGAAAAAATACAGAAAATCACTGGATGACCTGCATGGAGAATTCTGCTGTCGGTTCTCTGATTTTGGAAAAACTGACAAGTCACTTCAGCTGGTGTCATGTCCCTTCACACAAGATCCTGATACGGAGCCACAGGAGTTGCATTTGGAACTGATTGATCTCCAATGTGACACCATCTTGAAGGAGAAGTTCCACTCTCTTAAACTGGATGAGTTTTATGCTTCATTAAGCCCAGCAAAATTTCCAAACATCCAGAAGATGGCACAGAGGATGCTAGTGTTGTTTGGATCTACGTATGTCTGTGAACAGGCTTTTAGTGTGATGAACACCAAAAAAGCACCCCACAGATCCCAGCTGAGTGATGAACACCTCAGATCTGTTTTGAGAATTGCCACAACAAAACTAACAACAGACTTCGACACACTGGCAAAAAAGGGTGATCAGCAACACTGCTCCCACTAAAAGTGAATGTAAGTATTAACACTTCAATGCCATTTTTATGTTTATTTTTGATATGCTGATACGATATGATATGCTTCGATATACATCTGGTGCTGGCCCGGCCCGTCTGTCAAATTTTAAAAGTCAATGTGGCCCCTGAGCCAAAAAGTTTGCCCACCCCTGTCTTATAGCCTTTACCTTTAACATGCTTGTCTATAATTTTCTTTCTAATCTCCTGAGACAACTCTCTCCTTTGCTTTCTCTGGTCCATATTTAGTGTGATACACACTACGTATGTCAACAAACAGCACAGTGACTACTTGTCACCCTTTAAATAGGCCGACTGACTGATTACAAGTTTGTAGACACCTGTGATGTTAATTAGAGGACACATCTTGGTTGAACATGTCCCTATGGTCACATTATTTTCAATCTTTTCTAGGGGTACCATCATTTTTGTCCAGGCCTGTTTCATGAGTTTATTTTTTAAATTAATTCTGTTGAACCACAATTCAAAAGCATTGTCTGATTTTCATTGGTTAATTTTCATAGAATTTTTATTTATTACCACTTTTGTCAGATTCAAGTTATTTCTGCGACCATTGTGGGTTTTTCTTTCATTAACAGAGGGGTACCAACAATTTTGTCCACGTCTGTAGGTTCATTTTGTCTTCTTAATGATAACTCTGATGTTGTTCTTCTATTAAGACAAAGCAAAGGGGTGTCTCATATCTTTTGACATGTTTCAAATGTTGTCTGCAGTCTTCTTCGGAAAGCATCATCTGACGTCCATGATGTGTCACATCAGCTGTTTTATCCTTTCCGTAGGCATGACCGACCTGACAGATTTGACAGATCTGTCAGGTCAGTCACGCCCCCTACTGTGCGATAGTCTGTGGAGGAGAGAGTCCCAGGTGTGCGAGAGCACATCTCACAAGAATGCAAAAATGCAAAAATGGCTGCACGGTGGCGCAGTGGTTTAGCACTGTGGCAGCACAGTTTACCCTCGGCCAGGGGATTGCAGGGATCATGAGATCGTGGGTTCGATCCCAGCCCCCGACCAACAGTGAGCTGTGTGGAGTTTGCATGTTCTCCCCGTGTTGCGTGGGTTTACTCCGGGATTTCTCCGGTTTCCTCCCGCATACCAAAAACATGTAGGTTTAGGGTGCTCGCGCACGCAGCGACCGGCAGCCGGTGGCTTGTCACCAGACTGCAAACCAAATCTACCTACGGGTACAAATAAGTAACAAAAAAAAAAAAAAAAAAGAAAAAGAAAATTAGAACAGGAAAACCTCAAATCAGCAATATCAGACCACTGCAACATAAACAACCACATCATAAGCCACGGTTACATGTGCAAAATTTCTTCAATCTGATTACAATTCAGATCAGAACTTTACTGTTTACATGGATCCTGAAAAAGTTTGATCCGATTAGGACGTGCGTTTCCATGTATCACATGTTTGAACGGACTAAATCATTTTGACATGCGCACACTTATTCGACATTCTGGAAATAGTAGAAGAAGCAACTTCCGATGTAAGCAAACCCCGCTTCGTGTCTTTCTCTTTTTGAAATGGGCCTGTATTGTGTTATTCAGACTGTCCTTTTGCTTCTGCTGGTCCCTGTAATGAAGCTACAAGCCCGGCAGTACATACTTCTACATATGATGAACAGAGGGAGACAGCAGGACAATACAGACCAGTTTTGTTTCATGTCTTCCGCTAGCTGCTGTAAAGGCGGAAATACGCTACGTTGATGGTGTGGCTGACGTACAGACATGCGCAGTAAACATATTTTCTACCCAAGCTTCGGAATAAGTGTTTATATGTGCACCAATTGGATTAACAATTGGTATATCCCATCCGTCTCAATCGGAGGGAAATTTTGATCTGAATGAGTGTGATCGGGTCAGAATATTCAGATTGGCGTGTTTACATGAAGCATTTCTATTCCGATCAGGCTTTTAATCCGGTTACTTGTGTCCATGTAAACATGGCTATGGACTAGAACAATACAAAAATAACTGGATCAGAGGACAACAAACACAACGCTGGATCAAAGAAGCAATTGAAATCAGGAAGCAAGCCCACAACACCATGAATCAAGATGATGGAGCCTTCATGCTCTCCCACACCTGGGACTCTCTCCTCCAGAGACCATCGCACAGCGGGGGGCGTGACCGACCTGGCAGATCTGTCGAATCGGTCACGCCTATGGAAAGGATAAGACAGCTGATGTGACACGTCACAGACGTCAGATGATGCTTTCTGAAGAAGACTGCAGATGACAGTTGAAACATGTCAGAAGGTATGAGACACCCCTTTGCTTTGTCTTAATAGAAGAACAATATCAGAGTTATCATTACGAAGACAAAATGAACCTATTTGAGATACATAAACTAACGTTAAAACCCATCCATTCTCGCATGAAATTCTGTTACCTGAAATCAACATGTTTCTTTTTTACTTTTGAGAATTAAAAAACAAACACACAAAGAAACATCTCCATATTAGAGGAAAAGAAAAGAAGCCTCAGTGTGAAACTAAAAAACTAAAATTTGCTCAATGGACGTTTCCTGACTTTTAATAAAATAAAAGTTTTTGTTAGTTGAAAATATTTTTTTCAAAATTATGTATTTGAACAACTGAGGAGAAAACTAAAGTCAGACCAAAGTTGCGAGTGTAGTTGGCAGTATTCTCAGTTCCTGTACACCTGACAGTTTAAGATGGGTTCTGAAAACATTGGGGATACCTTCAGTCAACATAAATGGAGGCCTCAATTACAATCTACCATCTACCTATTGTGCATTATTATCTTCTTTTCCTCATAAATTCAGGGGTGTGTCCTGCATCCAACTAGGAGATACCTAGTGTACATATGTATGTGTACTTTTTAAATGTATTTATCTGTTTTGTTGGGCATTGTGCATTTTTACACTCTTATGTTGCAAATTTAAATAGTGGTTATTTTGTTTATTTTTCAAAAACTCGCTGTTTGTTCACCATAGATACGGCAGTCCCTGTTATTATATACCTGTTAACTGACTGACGAAGCCATTTGGATGAATGGTGAAACATTTCAGAGGTAGAAGAGATACTTTAACCCAGTTGACTTAACTGAGCTTTTATAGCTAGAACGAGTTATTACTCTGCATTAATAGAAGAGAACAAGAATAATCCCAGGTTTCTTTTCAGTACTGTAGCCAGGTTGACAAAGAGTCAGGACTCTGTCAATCCTAGCATCCCCTTAGAGCTTACTAGTCAGGACTTTATGAACTTTTTCAATAATAAAATTTCATCCATCAGAGATAAAATCAGTCAGATTCTTCCCACAGTTAACTTAAATACTGTAACTACTACAACTCCTTCTATTGATGTCTGTCTTGATGAGTTTACTCCAATCGACTTTTGTGAGTTAGACAAAATAGTTTCCTCATCCAAACCTTCAACTTGTCTTTTAGACCCTATTCCTACCAGGTTATTTAAAGAAGTCTTCCCACTTATTGGTAGCTTTATTCTTCATATAATCAATTCTTCATTAACTTTAGGCCATGTACCGCAGGCTTTTAAAACGGCTGTAATTAAACCCTTACTCAAAAAGCCAACGCTAGATCCAGGAGCTTTAGCTAACTATAGACCAATCTCTAATCTCCCTTTCATTTCAAAAATCTTAGAAAGAGTTGTTGCTACGCAATTATTTGACCACCTGCAGGGAAATGGTTTACTTGAAGAGTTTCAATCTGGGTTTAGAATCCATCATAGTACTGAAACAGCCTTAGCGAAGGTCACTAACGACCTCCTCATTGCATCTGATAATGGACTAGTTTCTGTACTTGTCCTTTTAGATCTTAGTGCAGCTTTTGATACTATTGATCATAATATTCTACTTGATAGATTAGAACACTATGTTGGACTTAATGGAACTTCGTTGCAGTGGTTTAGATCTTATTTTTCTGATAGGTTCCAGTTTGTTCATGTAAATGATGAGTTTTCTTTCAGCTCAAAGCTTAGTCATGGAGTTCCACAGGGATCTGTGCTAGGCCCTACTCTTTTTAGTTTATATATGCTTCTGTTAGGCAACATTATTAGAAAGCACTGTATACATTTTCATTGTTATGCAGATGACACACAATTATACCTGTCAATGAAGCCAGATGATACTAATCAATTAGCCAAGTTAGAAGCCTGTCTTAAGGAAATCAAAGCTTGGATGACTTGTAATTTCCTGCTATTAAATTCAGATAAGACTGAAGTCATTCTTGTTGGTCCAAAAAACCTTAGAAATTCCTTTCCAAATCCAACTTTCAGTTTGGATGCAGTTACTCTTTCTCTTAATAGCTCTGTGAGGAACCTTGGAGTTATTTTTGATCAGGATTTGTCCTTCAATTCACATATTAAATTTGTTTCTTAGACTGCCTTCTATCATTTGCGTAATATTGCCAAGATTAGGAGCATCTTGTCTCAGAGTGATGCTGAGAAGCTGATCCACACTTTTGTTAGCTCGAGATTAGATTATTGTAATTCTTTATTATCAGGCTGTCCTAAAACATCTTTAAAAAGTCTTCAGCTGATCCAAAATGCTGCAGCAAGAGTTTTAACAGGTACTAGAAAGAGAGATCATATCTCTCCGGTTCTGGCCTCCCTTCATTGGCTTCCCATAGAGTTTAGAATTAAGTTTAAAATCCTTCTTCTTACTTACAAAGCTTTAAACAATCAGGCTCCTTTTTATTTAAAAGATCTGATACTACCGTATCATCCTAACAGAGCACTACGCTCCCAAAATGCAGGATTACTTGTAATACCTAGAATCTCCAAAAGTACAATGGGAGGCAGAGCCTTCAGTTATCAAGCTCCTCTCCTGTGGAATCAGCTGCCAATCTGGATTCGGGAGTCAGACTCGATCTCTGTTTTTAAGAATAGGGCTAAAACCTACCTTTTTGATATAGCCTACAATTTGGGAGGGATCATGTGTTTCTGAACCCTCCCTTAGTTATGCTGCTAATAGGTTTAGTCAGCCGGGGGACCTCCAGTAATGCACTGGGCCTCACTCCTTTCCTCACTCTCTATGAAATATTTTTTTTTTTTGCTGGTCATTAACATTTGTTTGTTCTCTCCCATAGATTGAGTCCCCATTGTGCTGTTTGCTCTCTACATGTCTGTTCTTTTCTTCTTCTCTATCCCCTCACCCCCCAGCCAGTCGCAGCAGATGACTGCCCCTCCCTGAGCCTGGTTCTGCTGGAGGTTTCTTCCTGTTAAAAGGGAGTTTTTCCTCTCCACCGTCGCCAAGTGCTTGCTCACAGGGGATCGCCTGATTGCTGGGGTCTTTCTGCAACTGTGGGGGTCCCCCCTACAGTTGATAGTGCTATGAGATGACTGTTGTTGTGAAATGGCGCTATATAAATAAAGTTCAATTGAATTGAATTGAATTGAATAGAGTACTCTTACCTGCCTGGATGTCTGACAATCTTCATCAGAGTTTAAGAAGGCTTGTAACCAATATTTTCTACCACCACGACCTCACCTCATTCAGGTCAGCAGTGAGAAAGTCAAAGTGGTAAATGACTTTGCTTACCTTGGCTCCAAAATCTCCTGTGACTCCTATCAAACCCTGAGACCATTAGGTGCATTCAGCAGGCTTGCATTGCCTTTGGTCGCTTGCGTAGTGTTTGGAGAAGTGGTAAGATCCATACAGCGAAAACCTCCAGCTCTTCAATACCTGTGTGATTCCCATCCTCCTGTGTGGTTCTGAGACATGGACCCGCTCAGCCATAGCCAATTGCTGCCTTGATGCTTACCACCAAAACTGCCTCTGAAATATCTGAGGCATGCCATGGTTCAGCCATGTCACCAGCGAAGAAGTGTATGCCAGAACTGGCAACCCCATCCCCATCACCACAACCATCAGGAGAGGAAGACTACAGCTTTTGGGCCACATCGCTCTTTTGGGGAATGAGGGCCCGGCCAAGCAAATTTTATCTCATTGTTCCCATCTTTTTTGCAGAGGCTGGTTCCTTCCCTGGGGCCGCCCATGTATCGCAGGTCACATCAACACCCCCTCTGCATGAACTGATCAGCCTGACTCAGAACCACTCTAATTACAAGTGGTGGACTGCTACAGTCATATAAGTGGCCATGCACATCTTGTTGTTGTAACCAACAGCAGCAGTAAAAGTCTGATGTGTGAAAATTCATCATTAACATGAGCCAATCTGATCATCAGTAGCTTTTTTTTTTTTTTTAATTACATTTTCCAGATTTGATGAAGCTTCTTGTAAAATCAGGAAGTGTCAGTGAACATGTCAGCATATTGGGGGGGGGGGGGGTGGCTGAAAAGTTCATAGGCTGAAAAGTTGATAGTGGTCAAATTTGACCAAATGTGGTTTATTTTTCAACTGCAGGGATCAAAGCGCTGCAGCACCGATGGAAGAAGTGTGTGGACCAAAGGGGAGACTATGTTGAAAAATTTACATCACTTTTTTTTGTGTTTTGAATGATTTCCACCTTTGTAGTAGATTTCCACTACCTGCTCCCTTGATACCTTCCCAACAGGTTTTTTTTTAAAAAATGTTTCATATTGTATGGCCTCAGATCTATTACAGATCATAAATATGTCTCTACATTCAGGTGTCTTCCCTCAGTGCTTAAAAACAGCTGTTATCAAGCCACTTCTAAAAAAGAGCAACTCAGACACCTCACTCATGAACAGTTATAGGCCCATACCAAACCTCCCCTTTCTTAGTAAAATAATAGAAAAAAGTTGTTATTCAACAATTGTACAACTTCCTGACATTAAATAACTGTTTTGATGTCTTCCAGTCAGGTTTTCGGCCACACCACAGCACTGAGACAGCTCTAGTTAAGGTCCTTAATGACATCCACTTCAATACAGATAATGGCAACATTTCAGTCTTGGTTCTACTGGACGTCGGTGCTGCATTTGACACGGTCGACCATAACATCTTACTAGGCTGGCCAAAAAACTGGGTGGGACTTTCTGGTACAGCACTTTGCTGGTTTGAGTCCCAGTTAAAAGACAGGGACTATTTTGTGTCTATAGGTAACTACAAATCCGACCGAACAAAAATAACCTGTGGAGTTCCCCAAGGTTCCATTTTGGGACCTTTGCTTTTCAACATCTATATGCTCCCACTAGCTCAAATCATAAAAAACAACAAAATATATCACCATAATTATGCAGATCATACACAAATCTACATAACCGTTTCACCAGGAGACACTGGTCCAATTAAAACCCTGATGAAATGCACTGGTCAAATTAAAGAGTGGATTTGCCAGAATTTTCTTCAGTTAAACAAAGACAAAACAGAAATAATTGTTTTTGGAGCCAAAGAAGAAAGACTCAAAGTTAGTACTCAGTTTCAATCAATGATGCTACAAACCAGCAGCCAAGCCAGAAATCTGAGTGTGGTTCTGGACTCAGACCTAATTTTTTCAGCCACATTAAGACAGTATTGAAATCAGCCTATTATAACTTAAAGAACATAGTGAGGATTAGAGGTCTGCTGTCTCAGCAGGATCTAGAAAAACTTGTCCATGCATTTATCTTCAGTAAACTGGACTACTGTAACGCTGTCCTCACAGGTCTCCCTAAAAAGTCCATCAGACAGCTGCAGTTGGTTCAGAACGCTGTGGCTCAAGTCTTCACTAAGACCAAGAAAGTAGATTGTATACTAACCCCAGTTCTCAAGTCTTTACACTGGCTTCCTGTCTGTCCAAGGATAGATTTTAAAATACTGCTGTTGGTTTATAAAGGTCTGAATGGTTCAGGGCCAAAATACATTTCAGATCTGCTAGTTCATTATGAACCACCCAGAGCCCTCAGATCATTAGGGTCAGGCCTACTATCTGTGCCCAGATTTAGAACCAAACACGGTGAGGCAGCATTTAGTTTTTATGTTCCTCACATATGGAACAAACTTCCAGAAAGCATAAGGGCTGCTGAAACTCTCAGCTGCTTTCAATCCAGGTTAAAAACTCTCCTATTTGCCGTGGCCTTTCAGTAGAACGATTGTTAATCTCCTACAATGCACTGTAAATTTTTGTTTCTGTCGTATTCTGTTTTAGCTTGTTTTTGTTTCTCTTCAATTTACTTTTTAATTTGCTTTTAAATTCTTATGTATTCCTTTTGCAACTTGCTGTAATGCTTTAATGTTTTTATGTAAAGCACTTTGAATTGTCTTGTACATGCAATGTGCTGTATAAATAAACTTGCCTTGCCTTGCCTTGCAGATCTCCTGGATATCATGACTCCCTGAGACTGTTACAAAGACCAAATATTTTATGATTTTTGGTTAAGCTGACTGCAATGTCTCGGCCAAACACCTACTCCATCAACTCAGCTGCTGAGGATGAGAATGAAGACAATGAACCACTCATCAAGAATGATGCAGGTGAGTTCATTTTTGTCAAGCATACTTTCGGATCCTGAGACAACAATTCACTTGAGGCACGAATATTGTTCATAGTTCTTACTTGGGTGAAGGTCAAGGGGCTAGAGGTCCAGTCAGCAAGGAGGTCCACAAAGGGAGAGCCATAGGAGTCCAGATCAAATCAAATCAAATCAAATCAAACTTTATTGTCATATTGCTGTACATACAACTGTAGTGCAGGCAAGATGAAATTGCGTTTCTCTCGGCATCCATATAAATAGAAGCATCATGATTTAAGACACACTCCCACATAGCTCCACCCCCCACCCCCATCCCCCCCATCCATTCACACATCCCTGAGACATACTTGGGAAAAAACTAACTAACTATAATATACAAATAATATACAAAAGATCCAGGGGTTTTAGGGCAAGAAGCCAGAGATCTTAAGATGACAGGGAGTAGTGAGAGAAGGAGGCCACGAGACTAACGAGGAGGGTTCACAGAGAGGAGCACGAGGAGTAGGAGATCCTGGAGCACAGAGGTTAGCGGATTTTAATATTGTGTCATGATTTTTAGCTTCCAGCTCATGTGCAGAGTGCAACAACAACAAAACAACCACACCGGAGAACACGTTTGAGGCTTTTTATTCATTTCAAGGAATAACTCGAACTCTGCTACAGAAAATGTCACTTGCCAGAGGAAGGAGTCCTGTGGAGAGATGAACGAGAGCAGTGTGAGGAGAAATGGAGAACAGGGAAATGGCTGGCCAAATTGCCACTTACGTGAGTAGAACAAAAGCACCAGCAGGGACCCCAGCGGGGAGAGACGAACTAGCAGGATGAAGCGGGCCGTAGGGAGGAGTGACTGGTGGTGCCTGACTGGGTAGAGAATAGCTGCTGAGGAGAGTGGATGGAGGGGCAGGTGAGCACACGCAGTCCCCGAAGATGCGCCTGCACCGATGGCAGCAACCTGAAAATAAGGAGAGCACACAGACGGTGAGTACAGACACTTCACCAACTTATAGAATAATAATTCCACCGTGTCTGCTGCAAGACAGTGTACCCAGACGAGCCAGCACTGAGGCGCTGACAATGTAGTCCTTATCAGCGCTGGCTGATGAGAGGCAGTAGATGCATCCACTCTCCCAGGTGTGCTTATTGCAGGAGAGAAGAGACACGGGAAGGAGGGGGTGAGCGCTCACCGGACCATGACCGTGCCCCCCCCCAAGGAACGCCTCCTGGTGGTCCACAGGGCTTCTCCGGGTGGGTTCGATGGTAGGCCCGGACCATCCCCTTGTCATGAAAGTGTGACTTGGGGATCCATGATTGTTCTTACGGGCCGTAGCCCTCCCAGTGGACCAAATACTGTAGCCCCCGGCCCCGACAGCGAACATCCAAGATCCATTGAACAGTATGGGTAACGTGGCCATCAAGCACTCGGGGAGGAGGAGGCGGCTTGGGGGGAGAACAGAGAGGACTGACAGAGACAGGTTTGATGTTTGATACATGGAAGGTCAGGTTCACTTGCAGGGTCCGTGGGAGCCTGAGTTGGACAGTGACGTCGTTAATCACCCTGGTGATGGGATAAGGACCCAGCAAGCGAGCGGACAGCTTCTTGGAGTCCGTCTTTAGAGGAATCTGGTACGCTGCCAACCAAATCTGCTGCCCCACGGCATGCTTAGGGGCAGGGACTCGCTTCCGGTTGGCCATCTGGCGGTTGCGGTCGGACGAACGAGTGAGGGCAGCACGGGTGGATCTCCATATACAGCGGCAACGGTGAGCATGGGCCCCCACAGACGGCACCGCGACCTCCCTCTCCATCATAGGCAGCAGAGGCAGTGTATACCCCACTGAAGCCTCAAAGGGGGTAAACGCCGTGGCGGTGGAAACAGCTGAGTTATAAGATAAGATAAGATAAGATAAGCCTTTATTAGTCCCACAATGGGGAAATTCCAGGATTGCAACAGCACAGGGATAGCAACACTCAGAGCAACAATCAGAAGGCAAGAGAAAAACAAGAGCAGCGAGTATACATACTGTATGTACATATAAATATAAATATATATATATAGACACACAGTGCGGAGCATTGTAGCTAGATGGAATAAATATATGAGTATATAAACACAGAGTGCGGAGTATTGTAGCTAGATGGAATGAATATGCAAATATATAAACACACACAGTGCGGAGCATTGTAGCTAGATGGAATAAATATACACTACCGTTCAAAAGTTTGGGGTCACTTAGAAATGTCCTTATTTTTGAAAGAAAAGCACTGTTTTTTTCAATGAAGATAACTTTAAACTAATCAGAAATACACTCTAATATCTAATATACATTGCTAATGTGGTAAATGACTATTGCAATATCTACATAGGTGTATAGAGGCCCATTTCCAGCAACTATCACTCCAGTGTTCTAATGGTACAATGTGTTTGCTCATTGCGTCAGAAGGCTAATGGATGATTAGAAAACCCTTGTGCAATCATGTTAGCACAGCTGAAAACAGTTTAGCTGGTTAGAGAAGCTATAAAACTGACCTTCCTTTGAGCAGGTTGAGTATCTGGAAAAAATTATTATTTCAAATACAAATCATTATTTCTAACCTTGTCAATGTCTTGACTATATTTTCTATTCATTTTACAACTCATGGTGGTAAATAAGTGTGACTTTTCATGGAAAACACAAAATAATTGTCTGGGTGACCCCAAACTTTTGAACGGTAGTGTATGAATATATAAACACAGTGCGGAGCATTGTAGCTAGATGGAATAAATACGTAAATATATAAACACACACAGTGTGGAGCATTGTTGCTAGATGGAATAAATATATAAATATATAAACACACACAGTGCGGAGCATTGTAGCTAGATGGAATGAAACAGCACAACCGTCTACTTAGTTATCCTACATGGTATGATTATGTACCCATACATATTCTCACCCTCCATAGCGACCGGTATTTTCCTAGTTGTATACTGGAGGGGACCATTGTGTAAGTCTATTGCGTCTTTTGCATTCAATACTGTTAGGTTGTCACGTCTTTTTGCTATCTCTGCGAGCAGCCCTGCTTAGGTTGTACAGTCTGACAGCTGTAGGTAGGAAGGACCTGCGAAACCTCTCGGTTGTGCACCTAGGATGATGTAGTCTCCTGCTAAATGAGCTCCTCAGTGCATTCAGTATGTCCTGCATAGGGTGGAACTCGGACTCCAGCAGAGATGACAGTTTAGCCACCATCCTTCTCTCTCCCATCTCCTCCACTGGGTCAAGGCGCTGCCCTGGGACAGAGCTAGCTTTCTTGATCAGTTTGTTCAGTCTCTTCCTATCGGCTGCTGTAATGCCACTGCCCCAGCAGACCACTCCAAAAGTGAAGTTATGCACATACTCCACCCAGGTCAGGTGTGTGCTCCAGGTCAGGGGGTTCTTGGCTGCCACACACCGGAGGGCGGCCTCCAAGGACTGGTTGGCACGCTCAGCCTGCCCGTTGCTTTGAGGGTTACGTCCAGAAGTAAGGCTGACGGTGGTCCCAAGAGTGTGGCAAAAGGATTTCCAAACATGGGATGTGAATTGGGAACCCTGGTCAGACACAATGTCGCAAGGAATGCCGTGTTGGTGAATAACATGAGAAGTGAGCAGGTCAGCAGTCTCAGAGGTGGACGGAAGTTTGGGCAGGGCGATGAGATGAACAGCCTTAGAGAAACGATCAACGATGGTGAGAATGACTGAATTACCATGGGAGGGAGGAAGTCCAGTGACGAAATCCAGGGCAATATGGGACCAAGGGCGACCAGGAACAGGCAAAGGATGAAGCAGCCCAGCAGGGGGTGAAGAGTCAGCTTTGCCCCGAACACAGGTTTGGCATGCCTTAACATACTCCTGCACGTCCCGCCACAGTGTGGGCCACCAGAATGCCCACCGGATTAGGTTGGTGATGCAGGCAATACGAAGGTGGCAGACGAAGCGGCTAGTGTGGCCCCAATGAATGACGTCACTGCGGAGGGCGGCAGGAGCAACCAGGTGGTTGTGGGGACATCCTGCTGGTTTGGGCTCCTGAGACTGGGCCTGCCGGACCCTCTGCTCAATATCCCAGGTAAGGGCACCGAGGATATGGGAAGGAGGAACAATTGGCTGGGGAAGGGGGGGGTTATCTGCATGGAATCAAACTGGCGCGATAGCGCGTCCGGTTTGGTGTTCCATGAGCCAGGCCGATAGGTAATAATGAAATTGAACCAATTGAAAAACAAGGCCCAGCGGGCCTGCCTGGGATTGAGTCGGCGGGCCAACCTAAGGTACTCTAAATTTTTGTGGTCGGTCCACACGACTATGGGGTGAATAGCCCCTTCTAACCAATGTCTCCATTCCTCCAACGCCAAATTAATGGCTAACAGCTCTTTATCCCCCACGTCGTAATTTCTCTCGGCAGGCGTGAGTTGCCAAGAGAAAAACGCACGCGGGTGGAGCCTCTGATCAGAGGACAAGCGCTGTGAAAGGACAATGCCCACCCCTGAGTCAGAAGCATCCACCTCCAGGGTAAACTGGAGCTGAGGGTCGACCTGTGCCAAGATGGGTGTTTCAGAGAACAGGCCCTTTAATTTGGAAAAGGCCTGCTCAGCTGCCTCGGTCCAACGAAATGGGACCTTAACAGAGGCCAGCTGTGTAAGGGGCTGTGTTACCCCACTATAGTTCCGAATGAACCTGCGATAAAAATTTGTAAACTCCAGGAAGCGTTGAAGCTCCCTCCGGAAGTGGGGTGTTGGCCAATTCAGCACAGCCTTCACCTTGGCAGGGTTGGCAATCAGCTCTCCTTCAGCCACTATGAAGCCCAAGAAGGAAGTGGTGTTGGTGGAGAACTCACACTTCTCGGCTTTAACGTAGAGCTGGTTCTCCAGGAGCCGTTCTAAAATGGCCCTAACATGGACTTCATGTTCCTCTGGTGAGCGAGAAAAGATTAATATATCATCAAGATATACAAAATCGAACTGATTAATCATATCGCGAAGGATGTCATTGATGGGCCGCTGGAAGACGGCAGGGCCGTTAGTGAGCCGAAACAGCAAGACCAAATATTCAAATTGGCCGTATGAGTTTTAAAGGCAGTCTTCCTCTCATCTCCCTCGTGGATACGAATTAAGTGATAGGTATTGCGGAGATCTAACTTCGTAAACACCTGCGTGCGCTGAAGGAGCTCAAACATGGAGTTAATCAAGGGCAGAGGATATTTGTCCTTAACAGTAATCGCATTTAGTTCACGGTAATCAATGCACAGACACAGTGACCTGTCCTTCTTTCCAACGAAAAAAAACCCTGCTCCGAGCGGAGCCAATGATGGCCGAATCAGGCTGTCGTTCAGAGATTCTTTAATGTATCTCTCCATTGCCTCCCTCTCCGGGCCAGAAATGTTATAGAGCCGGCTAGATGGCAAAAGCGCCCTCGGGACGAGATCAATCCAGCAGTCATAAGAGCGATGAGGCGGAAGCGACAGCGCTCTAGACTTACTGAAGACCTTCCCTAAATCATGATAGGCTTCGGGGACGAGGCTGAGGTCCGGCGGCTCGACCGGAGGAGAGGAGATGGAGAGAGACGGCGAACACTCGGCCGAACTCAAACAGGAAGCCAAACAATACAGGCTCCAGGAGGAGATGGAATTTTGTGCCCAATTAATTATAGGGTTATGCCTCCGAAGCCATGAGTAGCTAAGGACCATCGGAGAGGAAGAATTTGGAAAGATATAGAAAGAAAGCTCCTCCAGATGGTTCCCGGAAAGAAGGACCGCGATGGGTGCCGTGCATTCCACGACTTCAGCGATTTTAAGGCCAGATATGGTGGTAATACTGAGAAGTGGGCAGTTTCCGAGTGGGAATATCCATATCCCGAACGAGCTGAGAAGAAATAAAATTCTCTTCTGCCCCTGAATCCACTAACGCCTTAACCCTCCTCTCGACCCCTGGCAATTGAATGAGGGCCAAAATAGAGAAATTACCGGGGGAATTGGAAGTGGGCCCGCCCAGCAGACCTCCCACAGTGACTGACGGGCCGTGTCTTTTTGGCACCGGGGGCAGTCGTGCACCCTGTGCTCCATCAAATCACAGTAAGCGCACGTGCCGACCCTTCTTCTTCGCCGACGCTCTTCATCGGTTAGATGAAACCGACTGAGCTCCATTGGCTTGGAAGGAGAGTTAGCGCCCCCTGTGTCAGTAGCTGGAGTGGGTGCCTGCTCGGCGAACGGGCGAGAGGAGGATTCTCGCTCCTTCTTATTGTGCTTGCGGTGACGGTTATCTAACCCAACAGCCTGATCAATTAGACCATCCAGAGAGGAATCCAGATTCGGGAGCAGCATATACTGCCAGGTCATCACAGAGATGAGAGTTTAAACCATGGAGGAACGCGCTGCGTAACCAACCTTGTTTCACCCCGAGTCCGCCACTTCAGCCCGAAACTCCACGGAGAACTCGGCTGCTGACCGAGTCCCCTGGTGGAGAGACAATAGGTGGCTCAAAATGTTACCCTGGCTCTCCGTATGGTCAAAAGCACAAGTAAATTGGACCACAAATTGTTCAAACATGTACGCAGCCCCCTTCGGGGCTGTCAAGAATGGACCATGCCCAATTAAGGGCGCGGTCCCGAAGTAAAAGAGTAAAAAGGTGAATTTTAGTGTAATCACTTGGATACTCCCCTCCCACCTGCCCCAAATACTGCCACACCTGAAATAAAAATTCCTTACATTTCCTCACCTCCCCCGCAGACGGGGCAGGCGTGGGAATGGAAGTGGTACGATGAATGATGGTTTGAATAATAGGGGCAGGAAGAACAGGAGGACCCAAGGGAGCCAATTTAGCCAAGTAGTTGGTGACCGTGCCCAGCTGCTGCAAAATTGTCGGCAGCTGCTGCATGAGCGTGGCCACCTGTCTTTCGGTGGCACCTAGACGGTCCAGAGCAGAATGCTCTGCCGCTGCTGCACTCGCTGAGCCGAGGTTCGGGCTGTCTCGTTCTGTCATGATTTTTAGCTTACAGCTCATGTGCAGAGTGCAACAACAACGAAACAACCACACCGGAGAACACGTTTGAGGGTTTTTATTCATTTCAAGAAATAACTCGAGCTCTGCTACAGAAAACGTCACTCGCCAGAGGAAGGAATCCTGTGGAGAGATGAACGAGAGCAGTCTGAGGAGAAATGGAGAACAGGGAAATGGCTGGCCAAATTGCCACTTAGTACGTGAGTAGAACAAGAGCACCAGCAGGGACCCCAGCGGGGAGAGACGAACCAGCAGGATGAAGCGGGTCGTAGGGAGGAGTGACTGGTGGTGCCTGACCGGGTAGAGAATAGCTGCTGAGGAATGTGGATGGAAGGGCAGGTGAGCACACGCAGTCCCCGAAGATGCACCTGCACCGATGGCAGCAACCTGAAAATAAGGAGAGCACACAGACGGTGAGTACAGACACTTCACCAACTTATAGAGTAATAATTCCACTGTGTCTACTGCGAGGCAGTATACCCAGACGAGCCAGCACTGAGGCGTTGGCAACGTAGTCCTTATCAGCACTGGCTGATGAGAGGCAGCAGGTGCATCCACTCTCCCAGGTGTGCTTATTGCAGGAGAGAAGAGACACGGGAAGGAGGGGCGAGTGTTCACCAGACCATGACATACAGTGGGGCAAAAAAGTATTTAGTCAGCTACCAATTGTGCAAGTTCTCCCACTTAAAAGATGAGAGAGGTCTCCAATTTTCATCATAGGTATACCTCAACTATGAGAGACAAAATGAGAAAAAAAAATCCAGAAAATCACATTGAAGGATTTTTAATGAATTAATTGGTAAATTCCTCGGTAAAATAAGTATTTGGTCACCTACAAACAAGCAAAATTTCTGGCTCTCACAGACCTGTAACTTCTTCTTTAAGAGGCTCCTCTGTCCTCCACTCATTACCTGTATTAATGGCACCTGTTTGAACTCGTTATCAGTATAAAAGACACCTGTCCACAACCTCAAACAGTCAGACTCCAAACTCCACTATGGCCAAGACCAAAGAGCTTTCAAAGGACACCAGAAACAAAATTGTAGACCTGCACCAGGCTGGGAAGACTGAATCTGCAATAGGTAAGCAGCTTGGTGTGAAGAAATCAACTGTGGGAGCAATTATTAGAAAATGGAAGACATACAAGACCACTGATAATCTCCCTCGATCTGGGGCTCCACGCAAGATCTCACCCCGTGGGGTCAAAATTATCACGAGAACGGTGAGCAAAAATCCCAGAACCACATGGGGGGACCTAGTGAATGACCTGCAGAGAACTGGGACCAAAGTAACAAAAGCTACATCAGAAACACACTACGCCGCCAGGGACTCAAATCCTGCAGTGCCAGACGTGTCCCCCTGCTTAAGCCAGTACATGTCCAAGCCCGTCTGAAGTTTGCTAGAGAGCATTTGGATGATCCAGAAGAGGATTGGGAGAATGTCATATGGTCAGATGAAACCAAAATAGAACTTTTTGGTAAAAACTCAACTTGTCGTGTTTGGAGGAGAAAGAACACCATACCTACTGTGAAGCATGGGGGTGGAAACATGATGCTTTGGGGCTGTTTTTCTGCAAAGGGACCAGGACGACTGATCCGTGTAAAGGCAAGAATGAATGGGGCCATGTATCGTGAGATTTTGAGTGAAAACCTCCTTCCATCAGCAAGGGGATTGAAGATGAAATGTGGCTGGATCTTTCAGCATGACAATGATCCCAAACACACTGCCCGGGCAACGAAGGAGTGGCTTCGTAAGAAGCATTTCAAGGTCCTGGAGTGGCCTAGCCAGTCTCCAGATCTCAACCCCATAGAAAATCTTTGGAGGGAGTTGAAAGTCTGTGTTGCCCAGCGACAGCCCCAAAACATCACTGCTCTAGAGGAGATCTGCATGGAGGAATGGGCCAAAATACCAGCAACAGTGTGTGAAAACCTTGTGAAAACTTACAGAAAACGTTTGACCTCTGTCATTGCCAACAAAGGGTATATAACAAGGTATTGAGATGAACTTTTGTAATTGACCAAATACTTATTTTACCGAGGAATTTACCAATTAATTCATTAAAAATCCTTCAGTGTGATTTTCTGGATTTTTTTTTTCTTATTTTGTCTCTCATAGTTGAGGTATACCTATGATGAAAATTGGAGACCTCTCTCATCTTTTAAGTGGGAGAACTTGCACAGTTGGTGGCTGACTAAATACTTTTTTACCCCACTGTATTGCTTCAGAGTTCTTATTTGAAAGTTTATTTGGTCAGAGGGTGGGAGAGAAATCCAACTCGGGGAGCCAGTGTAGCAGTAGGCAGAGGCTGGGTGAGCTTGCTTGGTGGCAGGGTGGCAGGCACTGGTGCAATCTGGAGATCATAGAGAGCAGATTAGTAGGAGCGGGAGTCAGAAACACAGAGGCCATGGAAGATTACTGATCCTGAAGTCACAGAGTATAGTTTCATTAGCTTGACGGTCCCACATCAATCCAACAACTGAGTGCCTCTTAAAAAGGCACAGAACCCCTTCAATCAGCTGGATGCAGGGGACGCACCAGTTGCACCTGATTACTTGATGAGATGAAGTGAAATGTGGCAAAATAGTGCAGTACTCACCCAGAACCATGACAGACCTTTGTTATGATTGTTAATAACTCAAAACTGTGGACAGTACAAATGGTTTTTTAATGGCACAAATCAGCACAAATGTAACATCAAACACTGACACTATTTTGTTCACATTGGACAAAGTGGTGGAGCTGTTTTACCTCTGTGTGACCTTTATGATTATTGTTGATGTAATTGAGAACACAAAAGATGTTTTTTTTTAGCAAAAATCAGCACAAATGTAGCACTGGCTAACGGCACAGTTTTTTTTCTTCAAGCACATTATAAAGAGTTAATCTAAGGAAAATAGAACACAGACCACCTAAATGTACTTAAGCAATATTACACAAGCGGGAGTATGGTATCAATGAATATAGTAACTGTGGGGGTGATACATCTAATGCCTTCTGCTATGCATTGGGCATTAGAAGTATCACACTTGTAGTTACTATATTCATTGATACGTATGATCTTGATTATAATATTGCTTTTATACAACTGTTCCACAAGCACAGTTTATTAAATGACAGCAATACTGGACAAAATATTATGATTTGTTTGTTTAACCAGTTATTCTGTGCAGCTGAGAAAAAATAGTCCCTTCTAAATGTAGCCAGTAACTGTCGCTAAACATCTCAATCAGCATAAAGACATCTACTGTCGTTTCATACATGTAAACAAATTAATTATTGTCAAGTCCAAAAGTAAGTGTTTATGAAACATACTGGTCATCTGTTGAGTCGGTACCACAGAAGGGTTGAGATCAAAACGTGACCAATGCCTGTGGCTAGTTAGCATGCTAGCGATTTGTCTTCAGCACATTTTGCTCACTTTTTCTTGGCATTTTCAGATGAAACAAAGAGACCATCATCACAAAGGTATTGTGGTTTGTTAATCGAGACAATAAATCAAACTCTATCACTGCCTATTTTTTTAAACGGACATGAAATAGCTTAATGATGTTTATACAAGGACAGACTTTATAAACTGAATAAAGTTTTTTTCAAAAGGGTGAGCCTTTCGGGTCAGGTAAGCAATCTTTTCAAACAGCACCTCACTGTGGAAATAAAGGTATCCAACACAGTATTGCAATTCTCACTGAGAGCTGAGAGTAAATTACTGTTAGTAATTAACAGTTACATGAACACCTTTGAAGTGGAGTGATACTTATCCAGTGAAATGTTGGAGCGCAATTATTGTGAAATATAGTAACTCCTGAAATCCCTATTGTCCAGTCAAATTGCTCGGTCGGAACTAACTGTTGTATGAACTCTAATATAATGCAATATATTATGCCCTTTTTCCTCATAATTTTTCAAATAAAATTCTCAAATTGGCAACTTACATTTCCTGAGAAGTAAATTTGTAAAGAATAAAAGTAGACTTATTTTTGAGCATTTCTGCCTTTGTTGTCCATCCATCCATCCATCCATCCATCCATCCATCCATCCATCCATCCAGAGGTCCAGGTCGCGAAGGCAGCAGTTCAAGCAGAGAAGCCCACACTTCCCTCTCCCCAGCTACCTGCTTCAGCTCTTCAGAGAGGATACCAAGGCGTTCCCAGACCAGCTGGGAGACATAGTCTCTCCAGCGAGTCCTGGGTCTGCCCCGGGGTCTCTTCCCAGAGGGACATGCCCGAAACACCTCAAGTGTGAGGCGTCCAGGAGACATCCTGATCAGATGCCCATACCACCTCAACTGGCTCCTTTCAATGTGGAGGAGCAGTGGTTCTACTCTGAGCCTCTCCCGGATGACTGAGCTCCTCACCCTATCTCTGAGGGTGAGTCCAGCGATCCTACGAAGAAAGCTCCATTTCAAATCAAATCAAATCAAATCAAACTTTATTGTCATATTGCTGTACATACAACTGTAGTGCAGGCAAGATGAAATTGCATTTCTCTCGGCATCCATATAAATAGAAGCAGCATGATTTAAGACACACTCACACATAGCTCCACCCTCCACCCCCACCCCCCCATCCATTCACACATCCCTGAGACATACTTGGGGGGGAAAAAAAAAAAAACTAACTGACTATAATATTCAAATAATATACAAAATGTCCGTAGGTGCAGTAGTATGTATGAGAGATTCCGGGTCAACTGTTCAGCATCCTGACAGCTTGTGGAAGGAAGCTGTTGATCAGTCTGGTGGTTCTGCCTCTGATGCTCCGGAATCGTTTACCAGATGGAAGAAGTTCAAAGTGTTTATGCAGAGGGTGAGAACGGTCCTTGACAATGTTCAGTGCCCTGCTCCTATAACGGTTATGAAAAAGTTCTTGGACAGAGGGGAGGGAGACTCCAATTACCCTCTCAGCCCCCTTGACTATCCTCTGCAGGGCTTTTTTGTCTGACATACTGCATCTGGAGTACCATGTAGCAATGCAGTACGTCAGAACACTCTCCACCACACCTCTGTAGAAGGTCCTGAGGATGCAGGTGGGGAGAGAGGCCTGTTTGAGTTTCCTCAAGAAGTGCAGTCTCTGCTGAGCCCGTTTCCTGATCTCCAAGGAATTCTTGCTCCAGGTCAGGTCCTGCGAGATCTGCACTCCGAGGAACTTGATGTTCTCTACTCTCTCCACTAAACGGCCACCGATGCTGAGGGGGACGTGCTCAGGCTGTGACCGCCGGAAGTCGATAATCATCTCCTTCGTTTTGTCCGCGTTGAGCACCAGATTGTTCTCCCTGCACCAGCCCTCCAGGTCTCTCACTTCTTCCCTGTACATTGATTCCTCATCCCTCTGAATAAGTCCCACCACCGTGGTGTCGTCTGCAAACTTAATAATCTGGTTCCCCTCGTGTCTGGATACACAGTCATGTGTTAGAAGTGTAAACAACAGTGGACTGAGTACACAGCCTTGAGGGGATCCGGTGCTCAGCGTGACAGAGATGTCATAAAATGGCGGCAGCGCGATCGGACGCAGCGGCCCCTCTTGGCATCAACGAGTGTGAGAGTTTTGAGTGTTTTGATCATCCCAGACGTACATTGACATCCGTCTCCGGCAGTCGGAAGTCACGAAACTTAATGTAGAATCGGTGTGTGACTTTGCAAAAACGATGTCTGCCACTGTAGTATTCTCTGGGCCCCTCCCCAATCTGACCAGTGATGACATGTTTAGTCACTCGTCATCCTTGAACCGCTGGCTGTCTGTGTGGTGTCCTAAAAATGACGTGGGCTACATTGACAATTGGAGCTCTTTTTGGGGAAAACCTGGTCTTATGAGACGAGACAGCATTCATCCCACTTTGGATGGTGCTTCTCATTTATCTAACAATCTGGCATCTTTTTTATCCAAATTTCCAAAACCATGACTACTCAGAGTTGGGACCAGGAAGCAGAGTCGCAGTCTTACACGCCTCTCTGCAGCTCCTCTTCATCCGCCACCCCTCAGCTTAGCCCCTGTCTTCCCCATCAGAGAATCGTTGTCTGCTCCCTCCAAAGTAAATAAAAATATAATGTATAAGCATCCCAAAGTGATAAAGCAAAATATTGGTAAAACTCAAATTAAACATAAAGCCTCTAAATTGAATGATTTGGCCTCTGTTCCTCCTCATAATTTAAAAATTAAATGTGGTTTATTAAATATTAGGTCTCTAACTCCCAAGTCTCTGTTAGTCCATGATCTGTTAATTGATCATCAGATTGATTTAATTTCCCTTACAGAGACTTGGTTAGGACAAGAGGATTATGTTGGTTTAAATGAATCAACTCCCTCTGGTTATTTAAACTGTCAAAATCCCAGAAGTTCTGGTCGTGGAGGAGGAGTAGCATCAATTTACCATTCCAAATTACTAGTTAATGTAAAGCAAAAAACATGTTATAATTCCTTTGAGGGCCTGGTCCTCAGTGTTGGGCACTTTAGCAATTCCAGGTTAAACCCAATTTTATTTGCCATAGTTTATCGTCCCCCATCAACCTATTCAGAATTTTTATCCGAATTTCCTGATTTCTTAGCTGATTTAGTGCTGAAATCTGATAGAATAATTATAGTAGGGGACTTTAATATACATGTGGATGTAGATAGTGACTGCCTTAATGTGGCTTTTAATTCAATATTAGACTCGATTGGGTTTTCTCAGAAAGTAGGAAATTCTACTCATTACCTCCACCATACATTGGACCTTGTTCTGACATATGGCATAGAAATAGAAAATCTTGTAGTGTCTCCTCATAACCCTGTACTGTCAGACCATTGTCTGTTAACCTTTGATTTTACTATTTCTGACTATTTGGCTCCTAAAGAAAAATATTATCACAGTAGATGCCTCTCAGATGATGCTGTTTCCAAATTTATGCAGATTGTTTCCTCTATGCCATGTGTCAACACAACGGAAATAAGCTATAGACAGCTTGCTCCTTCTGTAATTGATAACATGGTGGATAGTGTTTCAGCTTCTCTGCATCAGGCTCTAGACTTGGTGGCCCCCTTAAAAAAGAAAAAGTCTAATCAGAGATTTTTAACTCCTTGGTTCAACACAGAAACTCGTAGCTTAAAACAGAAGACTCGTCAATTAGAAAGAAAATGGCGCTCTACTAATTTAGATGAAATCTATTTAGCTTGGAGAAATCATCTTTTAATTTATAAAAAATCTCTTAGAAAAGCTAGAACGAGTTATTACTCTGCATTAATAGAAGAGAACAAGAATAATCCCAGGTTTCTTTTCAGTACTGTAGCCAGGTTGACAAAGAGTCAGGACTCTGTCAATCCTAGCATCCCCTTAGAGCTTACTAGTCAGGACTTTATGAACTTTTTCAATAATAAAATTTCATCCATCAGAGATAAAATCAATCAGATTCTTCCCACAGTTAACTTAAATACTGTAACTACTACAACTCCTTCTATTGATGTCTGTCTTGATGAGTTTACTCCAATCGACCTTTGTGAGTTAGACAAAATAGTTTCCTCATCCAAACCTTCAACTTGTCTTTTAGACCCTATTCCTACCAGGTTATTTAAAGAAGTCTTCCCACTTATTGGTAGCTTTATTCTTCATATAATCAATTCTTCATTAACTTTAGGCCATGTACCGCAGGCTTTTAAAACGGCTGTAATTAAACCCTTACTCAAAAAGCCAACGCTAGATCCAGGAGCTTTAGCTAACTATAGACCAATCTCTAATCTCCCTTTCATTTCAAAAATCTTAGAAAGAGTTGTTGCTACGCAATTATTTGACCACCTGCAGGGAAATGGTTTATTTGAGGAGTTTCAATCTGGGTTTAGAATCCATCATAGCACTGAAACAGCCTTAGCGAAGGTCACTAACGACCTCCTCATTGCATCTGATAATGGACTAGTTTCTGTACTTGTCCTTTTAGATCTTAGTGCAGCTTTTGATACTATTGATCATAATATTCTACTTGATAGATTAGAACACTATGTTGGACTTAATGGAACTTCGTTGCAGTGGTTTAGATCTTATTTATCTGATAGGTTCCAGTTTGTTCATGTAAATGATGAGTTTTCTCTCAGCTCAAAGCTTAGTCATGGAGTTCCACAGGGATCTGTGCTTGGCCCTACTCTTTTTAGTTTATATATGCTTCCGTTAGGCAACATTATTAGAAAGCACTGTATACATTTTCACTGTTATGCAGATGACACACAATTATACCTGTCAATGAAGCCAGATGATACTAATCAATTAGCCAAGTTAGAAGCCTGTCTTAAGGAAATCAAAGTTTGGATGACTTGTAATTTCCTGCTATTAAATTCAGATAAGACTGAAGTCATTCTTGTTGGTCCAAAAAACCTTAGAAATTCCTTTCCAAATCAAACTTTCAGTTTGGATGCAGTTACTCTTTCTCTTAATAGCTCTGTGAGGAACCTTGGAGTTATTTTTGATCAGGATTTGTCCTTCAATTCACATATTAAATTTGTTTCTAAGACTGCCTTCTATCATTTGCGTAATATTGCCAAGATTAGGAGCATCTTGTCTCAGAGTGATTCTGAGAAGCTGATCCACGCTTTTGTTAGCTCGAGATTAGATTATTGTAATTCTTTATTATCAGGCTGTCCTAAAACATCTTTAAAAAGTCTTCAGCTGATCCAAAATGCTGCAGCAAGAGTTTTAACAGGTACTAGAAAGAGAGATCATATCTCTCCGGTTCTGGCCTCCCTTCATTGGCTTCCCATAGAGTTTAGAATTAAGTTTAAAATCCTTCTTCTTACTTACAAAGCTCTAAACAATCAGGCTCCTTTTTATTTAAAAGATCTGATACTACCGTATCATCCTAACAGAGCACTACGCTCCCAAAATGCAGGTTTACTTGTAATACCTAGAATCTCCAAAAGTACAATGGGAGGCAGAGCCTTCAGTTATCAAGGTCCTCTCCTGTGGAATCAGCTGCCAATCTGGATTCGGGAGTCAGACTCGATCTCTGTTTTTAAGAATAGGGCTAAAACCTACCTTTTTGATATAGCCTACAATTAGGGAGGGATCATGTGTTTTCTGAACCCTCCCTTAGTTATGCTGCTAATAGGTTTAGTCAGCCAGGGGACCTCCAGTAATGCACTGGGCCTCACTCCTTTCCTCACTCTCTATGAAATATTTTTTTTTTGCTGGTCATTAACATTTGTTTGTTCTCTCCCATAGATTGAGTCCCCATCGTGCTGTTTGCTCTCTACATGTCTGTTCTTTTCTTCTTCTCTATCCCCTCACCCCCCAGCCAGTCGCAGCAGATGACTGCCCCTCCCTGAGCCTGGTTCTGCTGGAGGTTTCTTCCTGTTAAAAGGGAGTTTTTCCTCTCCACCGTCGCCAAGTGCTTGCTCACAGGGGATCGCCTGATTGCTGGGGTCTTTCTGCAACTGTGGGGGTCCTCCCTACAGTTGATAGTGCTATGAGATGACTGTTGTTGTGAAATGGCGCTATATAAATAAAGTTGAATTGAATTGAATTCTGTAAAACTTACAACCGTGAGACCTTATTAAACATCAAGGTACTGCACGCTGCAAGAATCGCGGCGATCGCTTGTGATTTGGACATTCTACGCCAGCATAGAATTCTGGCGGAGTCCCCACTGGAAGCTACCCGAGAGAGGAGGAAGCGGAAGCGGAGCGAACGCAAGAAAAAGCGCGGAAAAAGGGCCGGGATCCATGCTAGGCTAAAGGCTAACCCCTCCAGACCAGCGGTACCGTCGCTTCTTCTCTCTAACGTCCGCTCCCTCGAAAACAAGGTGGACGAGCTGCGTCTGCTGAGAGAAACCCGGAGAGAGTGGAGAGACTGCTGTATGTTTTTTTTCACCGAGACATGGCTCCACGGCAACATTCCTGACGAAGCCATTCAACTGGAAGATATGGCGATGTTCCGTGCCGACAGGGAAACGGCGAGCTCTGGTAAGAGCCGGGGGGGTGGGCTATGCATCTATGTTAACAAGAACTGGTGTGTCAATCCCACGTTAGTGTCTAAACACTGCTCTCCATTGGCGAAGTTCCTTATTGTAAATTGTAGGCCATATTATTTGCCGAGGGAATTCAGCAACGTGTATGTAGCTGGTGTTTACATAGTGCCGAGCGCTAATGCTAAAGCTAATGCTAAGAATCACTCGGGGAACTGCACAATGCGATTAGTGAAATCCAAACTTCACACCCGGACAGTTTTGTGGTGGTTGCGGGGGATTTTAACCACACCAGCCTAAAGACTGTGCTCCCCAAGTTTAAACAATGTGTAGACTTTAAGACCAGAGGAGAGAATATGTTGGACTTAGTGTACACAAACACAGATGCATATAAGGCGATACCCCGCCCCCATCTCGGCCTTTCTGATCACATGTCCGTGATGCTGCTGCCTGCCTACAAACCTTTATTGAAGCGCAGCAGGCCAGCAGTGAAACAAATCAGGATTTGACCAGAGAGTGCAACCTCTGCACTGAAAGACTGTTTTCTGCACACAGACTGGGAGGTCTTCAAAATAGCAGCCTCCCAGGAAGACAAGACAGATGTGGAGGAGTATGCTGATACAGTCACCAGCTACATCGCGAAGTGCACAGAGGATGTCACTACAGTGAAAACCATCACTATGCGGAGTAATCATAAGCCCTGGATGACTGCAGAGGTGCGCTGGCTGCTTACAGCCAGAGATGCAGCCTTCAGAGGGAAGGACAGGATCGCCCTCCGCTCAGCCAGGTCTGCGCTCTCAAAGGGAATTAAGGCGGCAAAGCGTGCCTATGTGGAGAAAATCCAGGGACACCTCTGTGACACTAGGAACACCAAGCAGATGTGGCAGGGAGTTCGGACACTGACGGGCTATAAGTCTAGGCAGGGGGTCGATGATGACGACGCTTCGCTTCCAGACAGGCTTAACGACTTCTTTGCACGTTTTGAAGCATCAAACTCAACAATCAGAGGGAGGGCTGGCCCACCCCCACCATCGGTCGGAGCAGCTTTTACCATCAACACAGCGGACACACGGAGGACCCTAACCAGAGTCAACCCACGCAAAGCTGCAGGTCCAGACAACATTCCGGGACGTGTGCTCCGAGACTGCGCGAGCGAGTTGGCGGATGTCCTGACTGACATTTATAACATCTCCCTGAGTCAGGCCATCGTTCCCAGATGCTTCAAGACCTCTATCATTGTACCGGTGGCAAAGAAACCGCGATCTCATTCTTTCGGTCATTACCCAAAGCTCGTGACCATAGGTGAGGGTAGGAACGTAGATTGACTGGTAAATTGACAGCTTTGCCTTAGAGCTCAGCTCCCTCTTCACCACAACCGACTGGCACAACATCCGCATCACTGCAGATGCTGCTCCAATCCGTCTGTCAATCTCTCGCTCCATTCTCCCCTCACTCGTGAATAAGACCCCAAGATACTTAAACTCCTCCACTTGTGGCAGGAGCCTGTCCCCAACCCGGAGAGGACAAGCCACCTTTTTCCAGCGGAGGACCATGGACTCGGAATTGGAGGTACCGATTCTCATCCCAGCCGCTTCACACTCAGTGGCAAACCATCCCAGTAAGACCTGTAGGTCATTGTTGGATGAAGCCAGCAGGACAACATCATCTACAAACAACAGGGATGAGATCCTGTGGTCACCAAACATGACACCCTCCGTTCCCTGGCTGCGCCTAGAAATCCTGTCTATAAAAATTATGAACAGGATCGGTGACAAAGGGCAGCCCTGGTGGAGTCCAACTCTCACTGGGAATGAGTCCAGTCGAGTGTTGGCAATATGAACCAAACTCTCACAACGGTTGTACAGAGACCGAATAGCTCGTAACAACAAGCCTGATACCCCACTCTCCTTTGTTGGACAGATACAGCTAAAAGAAAGACAGGAGATGGGGAGGGACATGCAAGGGCGATGTCTCTGGTTGGGACTCAAACCAGGGATCATTACTTTTGAGCAACATGCCACCCTGATATAAGTCATAATCGCTAGGCCACAGGGCAGCCACAGGGAGTGAATAGTTTGTGGCAAAAGAGTCGCATGTGGCTTTTGGACCACAGGCTGCAAAAAATTGTTTATTTGATAATTAAATCAGAGGTAAGTGAAGTGGCCACAAATTGTACTCAAGCTCACAGTATATTTCTAACCAGTTCTCTAACCCACATTTTCATCAATAACCATGTTAACCCTATGAGTGTGTATGTTGCCAAACTGTGGCATAACCCCTAGTGGTCAAGAGTGATAAATACTTTTTGTCAATAAAATAGTTCAGATTACCAAGGCTATAACTTGAAAGTGGTAAGAGATAATGGCTTACTGTCAATTAGAAAGATGTAAAATATGATCCAGAGTTTCAGATAGGAATAAATTTACTCATCTAATTTGCATAATGTCACAGCACCTCTTTAAATTCCATAACTCAGTCAAAACTGGACTTTGGACGTATTTACACAAAGAATGGTTCAGTCTTTTGACACCATTTTTTGTACAGAGGTACCTCATCATGACAGGGACAGGGACTGCCATTCGTGCATCGGCCTGTTCAGCCACAGGCGGTGCTGTTCCAGCAGAGTAGACGTTTAGGATTCTCTTCCATGGTCATCATAGACCGACGGAGGCCGACGACGACCTCATCATCTTGTCTTCAAAGTATATGATCAAGAAATCAATATATTTAAAAAAAAACAGAAATAAGTCACATACTGTTGAGAAAGGGGGGCTAGCTGGCTGGCTGGCTGGCGTGGGTGCTGTGTTTTCACCCATCATGGTCCATATTTTGCGTTCTGTCGGTCATTTAAAGTCTGTACCACATCTACAAAGTCTTACGATTATCCCACATAAATTTTGCTTGTATCTCTTGGCTATTTTCCGTGTACAAAGCCGAAAAAGTGACGAACCGATCGTGGCCATATTAGCGTTCTGGGATAAATGTTAAAAAGAGGAAAAGGAAATGAGGAGTTCTTCTTCTTTGGTGTATTACGTGTCATCCACTGAGTCCTCCAACGGATGTCTGCCACCTTTTGAAACTGGCAAATCAGTACAAATCCCCAACGGAAGCGATCATGTCAGAGTGAGAAGACAGGTGCAGTGCTGCACTCTGTCACTAGAGGCACGCAAGTTCTCACACTCAAAGGGTTAACCGTAAGGGTTTAATTTTGCTGAACAAAGTGACATTTCTATTTTACTTACGGATTATCAGCAAAACAGGAAAAAGGTGTGTGAACATTTTGATAAATGATATGCAAACAGGATATTTTTATATGTCATAGATCTCTAATGTTTAATCAAAGGGTTAATCAGTAAACTCAAAATTAATTCAAAGAGTAAGAGAAACTATTCTTGAGTAAAAGTAGACAAGTAGCCTTTTCTTCATAAAGGAGTCTGGAGAGAGTACCAGTGCTGTGGAAGACGTCCTGCCTGGTTCCTGTCCCCAAGAAGTCATCACCATTGGACCTGAATGACTATCGACCAGTTGCCCTTACATCACATGTGATGATGGTCCTGGAGAGATTTGATTTAGCCCACCTGAGACCACAGGTGAAGACGTGGCTGGACCCTCTGCAGTTTGCATATCAGCCCCATTTAGGAGTTGAAGACGCCATCATCTGCCTGTTGCAACAAGCTCACTTGCACCTGGATGGAGGAGGAGACACTGTGAGAATCACGTTCTTTGATTTCTCCAGTGCATTTACACCATTCAGCCGCTGCTGCTGGGTGAGAAGCTGCAGGTGATGGGGGTTGACAGCCCTGTGATCTCCTGGATTATCGACTACCTGACAGGTAGGCCACAGTTTGTCCGGCTGGGCAGTGTTTTGTCTGATGTGGTGACTAGTGATATGGGAGCTCCACAGGGGACTGTGCTTTCTCCTTTTCTCTTCACCTTATACACCACCGACTTTCAGTACAACACCGAGTCATGCCACCTGCAGAAATTCTCTGATGACTCGGCTGTTGTTGGAGGGGGAGTACAGGGCACTCACAGACAGATTTGTAGACTGGACCGAGCAGAATCACCTGAGACTGAACGTCAACAAGACCAGAGAGATGGTGATTGACTTCACAGCCATTGCAGATTAAGGGGGAGGTGGCGGGGGTAGTGGAGGACTACAAATACCTGGGTGTCGCGATCAGCAGCGGACTGGACTGGAAATCCAACACTGATGCTGTGTACAAGAAGGGAATGAGCAGACTACTTTCTGAGGAAGTGGAGATCCTTCAACGTGTGCAACAAGATGTTGGAGCTTTTCTACCAAGCCGTTGTTGCCAGCGCCATCTTCTTTGCTGCTGTCTGTTGGGGTAGCAGTATCAGAGCCAGCAACACCAATAGACTTGACAAGATTATCAAGAAAGCTGGCTCTGTGATTGGTCTCAGGCCAGAGACCTTTGAATCTGTGGTGGAGAGGAGGACACTGAACAAACTGCAATCCATCATAGACAATCCTGATCACCCCCTCCACCACACACTGGACTGTCAGCGGAGCACTTTCTCCAGCAGACTGCTACAGCTTCACTGCTGAAATGGTTAGGTACAGGAAATCTTTTCTGCCACATGCCATTTCACTGTACAGTAACTTACTCTGATGTTGAATTTGGTTATAACAATGCTGCCATACTGCACCTAACAGTGTAATTGGTACCTCGTGTTTCACCCTGTGCCTTTCAATCCTTCTCTCTACAGTCAGTACTATCCATTGACTCATAAGGATCATCATCTATTTAACTTAGCAGTAGCTTATGTTGTACACACGTGGACAAAATTGTTGGTACCCCTCTGTTAATGAAAGAAAAACCCACAATGGTCACAGAAATAACTTGAATCTGACAAAAGTGGTAATAAATAAAAATTCTATGAAAATTAACCAATGAAAATCAGACAGTGCTTTTGAATTGTGGTTCAACAGAATTACTTTAAAAAACAAACTCATGACTTCCGGTCTGGACACCATGGTGATAGCAGCTTAACGCTGAAGCTCTGTTACAACTCGCCGCTCATTAGCGGCGCCAGCTGAGCGCACACCTGCACCTCGTCAGCAGCGTGGCATATAAGCCACTCTGCCCTGGGCCTCGGCCTGAAGCCGTCTGTTCCCTTCGGCTACTTGCTTCAGAGGAACCCCCTCGCCTACCAGCAAGATTTCCCGCATAAGCATACCTCCTCTTGTGTTCCAGTTTCTCCCCTGTGCACAGGTGGATCTTCCCCGGCGGCGGACTCCGCCTCTGCATCACCATCTCGTTGCTGCTGTCAGGTGCATCATCAGGTTGCTGTCTCCTGGACTCGCCCTTGTGCACGCCTGCCACCTGCCCTGCCAAGGTTGTCTGGCTGTACGGTTTCCTGCCTCCGTGCCGGACGCTGACGTCCGCCATCAGTACATCCACATACCACAGACACGCATTCACACACACACTTGTTGTTTAAATAAACTGTTAAACCTACTCTGAGCCTGCGTGTGTGTCTCCTGAGCCGTGCATTATGTCAGTACGGCTTCAGCAGAGCAGCTCGGCGGACAGCGGGCTCACGCGCCGTCTCACCATCTTAGAGGCTCAAGTAGATTTGATAGTTTATCAACAACAGGTGATGTTGAATCAATTGATTAAGATTACTGACCGGTTAGACTGCCTGGACCCCCGTCAGCCGTTCCCCCCCGGCTCGTCAGGGAGGCGCAGCTCCAGCTGCTCCAGCGGCCGTCCAGCCTGCTCCGGGTGTCCCAGCCCGACTCACTCCTATCCCGACCCCCGCCCGCTTTTGCGGTAAGCTTGGCGGCCCTTCTTAGTCGGTGTTCCTGCGTGTCCCCGGAGATTTTCCCTCAGACCACAGCCGAATTGGCTACATAGGAAATCTCCTGGAGGGTTGTGCGCTCACCTGGGCTTATGCTGTAATGGCGAAGCCCAGCTACGCCACCCTCACCTATGGCCAGTTCATTAACCTATTCCTGGAAGTCTTTGATCACTCTCGTTTTGAGAGTGTCCAGGTCGATCGCCTCCTCAGCCTTCAGCAGGGAAGCCGATCGGCCGCCGATTACGCCATTGACTTCCGGGTTACAGCGGAGGAGGTTGGCTGGGAGGAACGCGCCCTCTGTGGCATCTTCCTCCGCAGTTTAAACTCTGGTCTGAGGGATGAACTGGCTGGTCGGGATCTCCCTGAAACATTTGCGGAGCTAATCTCTCTCACCATCAGCTTGGATAACCGGCTGCGCGAGCGCGCCTCGGAGCGGAAGTTGCTTTCTCGCTCGCGGGGTGCCTCGTCACGCCCATCCCAAGCTCGCCCCCTGGCGTTACCGCCATCGGAGGTTTCCGAGGAGTCGGAACCTATGGTGACAGGCCGGGCAAAGCTCCTACTTGCGGAGAAACAACGCCGCCGTGAGTTGGGTCTCTGCATGTATTGCGGAGACAACCAGCACACTGTGGAGAGTTGCCCGGAGAAGCCCAAACGGGGAGGTCCGTGAGTCACTTTAGGGGCCCTCGCGCACGCTAATCAGTCAGTTCCTCTCACACATTTGTCGCTGCCCATCCGTTTCTGCCACAACATCACAGGGCATCTCACTCATGCACTGGTGGACTCAGGCGCGGAAGGAAGCTTCATTTCACAAAGCCTGGCAACCCGATTGGGCATCCGTTGCCAGCCCCTTAAAACTCCTCTCACCCTCATCAATCTCTCCCGTGTATCTCTGGGGAAAGTGACCCACCGGACAAACCCTGTCTCTGTCATCATCTCTGGAAATCACCGGGAGGAAATCTCCTTTTACATCTTGCCATCTTCTGTGTCTCCGGTGATCCTGGGTTATCCATGGCTCCGACTTCATAACCCCGTCCTGGATTGGAAGACCGGAAGGGTGACAGCCTGGAGTACCTTTTGTATGAGCACCTGCCTCCAATCCGCTGCCTGCTCTCCATCTTCTCCTCCCGTGGTCAAGGATGCCGCGTCCCCGGACCTCTCCTTGGTGCCCGCGGAGTTTCACGACCTGGGCACGGTCTTTAGTAAGTCCAAGACGATGTCTCTTCCTCCACACAGGCCTTACGACTGTGCCATAAATCTCCGCCAGGGAGCGCCTCTTCCCTCGGGACGTCTCTACAGCCTGTCAACGCCGGAGAAGGAGGCTATGAACACCTACCTTAAGGAATCTCTCAGTGCAGGTATTATTCGCCCATCATCATCTCCATTAGGTGCAGGGTTCTTCTTCGTGGGCAAGAAGGATGGTTCTCTTCGTCCATGCATCGACTTCCGTGCCCTCAATGACATCACGGAGAAGGACTGTTACACCCTGCCCCTGATGGACACTGCCTTCCACTCCCTCCAGGGGGCGACCTGGTTTACCGAGCTGGATCTCCGCAGCGCATACCACCTCGTCCGGATCCGGGAGGGAGATGAATGGAAGACAGCCTTCCGTACCCCAAACGTCCACTTTGAATACCTGGTCATGCCGTTCGGGTTAACCAACGCTCCAGCCATCTTTCAGCGCCTGATAAATGACGTTCTCCGGGACTTCATCGGTCTGTTTGTGTTTGTCTACCTGGATGATATTCTCATCTTCTCCAAGTCCAGGGATGAGCACCAGGTGCATGTGAGACAGGTCCTTCAGAGGTTACTGGAGAATCGGTTGTATGTGAAGGCGGAGAAGTGCGAGTTCTATGCCAAGAAGACGTCATTTCTCGGGTTTGTCATCTCCCCATGACCAGGTGCTCCCAGACCCAGCTAAGATTAAAGCGGTGGTAGATTGGCCGACTCCTACATCTAGAAAGCAGGTGCAACAATTCATCGGCTTTGCAAACTTCTACCGCCGCTTTATGCCCAACTTTGGAGCCATCGTCGGCCCTCTGACCCATCTCACCTCCCCTAAAACCCGGTTCCAGTGGACTGAAGAGGCCGCGGCGGCCTTCCAGGCGCTGAAGATGGAGTTTTCATCCTCCCGGGTCCTCAGCCAGGTCGATCCCTCTCTGCAGTGCATCGTGGAGGTCGACGACTCGGATACAGGGGTGGGGGCGGTGTTGTCTCAGCGGTCACCTGCTGATGGGGTCAAACGGCCTTGCGCCTTCTTCTCCCGGCGCTTGTCCCCGGCGGAACGCAACTACGACGTGGGGGACAGGGAGCTTCTCGCCATCAAGCTCGCGCTCCAGGAGTGGCGTCACTGGCTGGAGGGGGCCGTCCTGCCTTTCGTGGTGTTAACGGATCACAAAAATCTGGAATATTTAAGAACTGCCAAGCGTCTGAATGCCCGCCAGGCCCATTGGTCCCTGTTTTTTGCGAGATTCCGTTTCACCATCACATTCAGGCCGGGCTCCAAGAACGGACTCCCTGACGCCCTCTCCAGGCAATTCGCCCCTGAAGACTCGGAGGGCACGGAACATACCATCCTGCCCAGGTCGTGCATCGTGGGGGCCGTTACCTGGGAGATCGAGGATAAGGTCCGGAAGGCGCAGGAATTGGAGCCAGACCCGGGCGGCGGACCGGAGGGGAGGCTCTTCGTTCCATCCTCCGTTCAGGGGGAGGTCATCCATTGGCTTCACACGTCCAAGCTAGCCTGCCATCCTGGGACCTTCCGAATGATTGACCTGCTCCAACGCTCTTTCTGGTGGCCAGGTTTGCGCAAGGACGCTGCCCGCTACGCCCGGGCTTGCCCCATCTGTGCCACCAGTAAAGCCGGTAACTGCCCCACTGCGGGTTTGCTCCAGCCCCTGCCCGTTCCTGGTAGGCCCTGGTCGCACATCGCATTGGACTTCGTCACCGGTCTCCCCGTCTCTAAGAGACGGGGAGACCTCGTCCTCCTCGTTCTCCTCTGCCCGGGCAACGAAGGAGTGGCTTCGTAAGAAGCATTTCAAGGTCCTGGAGGGGCCTAACCAGTCTCCAGATCTCAACCCCATAGAAAATCTTTGGAGGGAGTTGAAAGTCCGTGTTGCCCAGCGACAGCCCCAAAACATCACTGCTCTAGAGGAGATCTGCATGGAGGAATGGGCCAAAATACCAGCAACAGTGTGTGAAAACCTTGTGAAGACTTACAGAAAACGTTTGACCTCTGTCATTGCCAACAAAGGGTATATAACAAAGTATTGAGATGAACTTTTGTTATTGACCAAATACTTATTTTACCGAGGAATTTACCAATTAATTCATTAAAAATCCTTCAAAGTGATTTTCTGGATTTTTTTTTTTCTCATTTTGTCTCTCATAGTTGAGGAATACCTATGATGAAAATTGGAGACCTCTCTCATCCTTTAAGTGGGAGAACTTGCACAATTGGTGGCTGAAAATTGTAATCCAAATGACTTTTGACTGATCGGTAAATTACAACTGTGCGTTATCGCAACATGACGGACCCGGACCGCTCCGGTCCGGGTCCGTCATGTTGTGAATGCCCCCCCCCTCTGTAGCGCCCCCCCCCCCGTAGCGGATTGCAGATATTTTAGTCCAACTGTGCGTAGTAGACCGTGGCGCACCGTGACCGCGACCGTGACCGCGGCGCACCGGGCGATGTCCGTCCTCTGTAGCGGGGGTGGGTGGGTGGGAGTTGTTATCTTCTACATTACAGATATTTTAGAATAATTTTTAGTGCTCTGTAGGTTATTTTTTCTTGTAAAAAAAAAGCCACACATTTTTTACGTGGCATGCTTCTTTGTGTGTGGGGGCTTGTTTGTTCATTCATTCATTCATGAATGAGTAAACAACCCCCCCACACACACACACACACAGCCCCGAGTGTCACCTTTCATTAGAGCCCAAGATGAAGCTTCTATATTGAATCATTCAAAAGTTACAGACGTTTTTCCAAACTGTGCCATTTGGCACAATTTGGCACAGTTCAAAAACGCCTGGGAACAACCTAAGAAAAAAGCTGTGTAATATATTCATTTTTTGTGGTATTGTTACAAAATTTTGACCTCAGCTGGATAACACTTGGTTCTACATTTCTGTTGCATTTTCCAGCCAGTATCTGACAGCTGTGTGTTATTTGCAGGCATTTGTATCCAAAAAAACACCCAGGCAAAATTTATTTTCTTCAAGTTCAGTATGTTTAGATGACTGTTACTCAGTGGCCGGAGCACTTAGAGAGAATATGACTGTTTTGCCAAATAATTCAAAGTGTTTTCTTTTAAATGAGACCAGCCCCATGAAGATGCTGCAAAGGGTTGAAGAACAGCTTTTGATTTACTTTGGGTACGTTATTTTTTGGCGTTTTTAGGGAAATTGACCAGAGTGCAAGGGGTTAATTAAGATAAGATAAGATAAGATAGGATGAGATAAGCCTTTATTAGTCCCACAATGGGGAAATTCCAGGATTGCAACAGCACAGGGATAGCAAAACTCAGAGCAACAATCAGAAGGCAAGAGAAAAAACAAGAGCAGCAAGTATACATATGTACATATAAATATAAATATATATATATAGACACAGTGCGGAGCATTGTAGCTAGATGGGATAGATATATAAATATATAAACAGTGCGGAGCATTGTAGCTGGATGGAATAAATATATGAGTATATAAACACACAGTGCGGAGTATTGTAGCTAGATGGAATGAATATGTGAATATATAAACACACAGTGCGGAGCATTGTAGCTAGATGTAATAAATATGTAGATATATAAACACACACTGTACGGAGCATTGTAGCTAGATGGAATAAATATGTAAATATATAAACACACAGTGCGGAGCATTGTAGCTAGATGGAATAATATGTAGATATATAAACACACAGTGCGGAGCATTGTAGCTAGATGGAATAGATATATGAATATATAAACACACAGTGCGGAGCATTGTAGCGAGATGGAATAAATATGTAGATATATAAACACAGTGCAGAGCATTGTAGCTAGATGGAATAAATATGTAAATATATAAACACAGTGTGGAGCATTGTTGCTAGATAGAGTAAATATATAAATATATATATAAACACACACAGTGCGGAGCATTGTAGCTAGATGGAATAAATATGTAAATATATAAACACACACGGTGCGGAGCATTGTAGCTAGATGGAATGAAACAGCACAACCGTCTACTTAGTTATCCTACATGGTATGATTATGTACCCATACATATTCTCACCCTCCATAGCGACCGGTATTTTCCTAGTTGTATACTGGAGGGGACCATTGTGTAAGTCTATTGCGTCTTTTGCATTCAAAACTATTAGGTTGTCACGTCTTTTTGCTATCTCTGCGAGCAGCCATGCTTAGGTTTTACAGTCTGACATCCGTAGGCAGGAAGGACCTGCGAAACCTCTCGGTTGTGCACCTAGGATGATATAGTCTGCTGCTAAATGAGCTCCTCAGTGCATTCAGTATGTCCTGCATAGGGTGGAACTCGGACTCCAGCAGAGATGACAGTTTAGCCACCATCCTTCTCTCTCCTATCTCCTCCACTGGGTCAAGGCGCTGCCCCTGGACAGAGCTAGCTTTCTTGATCAGTTTGTTCAGTCTCTTCCTATCGGCTGCTGTAATGCCACTGCCCCAGCAGACCACTCCAAAAGTGATGGCTGATGCCACCACCGTGTCATAGAATGTCTTCAGCAGCACCCCTTGTACACCAAAAGACCTGAGTCATCTCAGTAGGAACAGCCTACACTGTCCCTTCTTGTAGAGTGCGTCAGTATTGTGTGACCAGTCTAGTTTATTGTTCAGATGAACACCCAGGTACTTATAGGATGTCACCATCTCGATGTCTGTTCCCTGTATATTCACTGGTGCTGTGAGGGGTTGTCCTTGTCTGCAGCAGTCCACCACCAGCTCCTTAGTTTTCCTCGCGTTGATCTGGAGGCAGTTCCTATGGCACCAGTCCACGAAGTCCTGGATAAGCCCTCTGTACTCAGCTTCATCTCCGTTGGAGATGAGGCCAACGATCGCAGAGTCATCAGAGAACTTCTGTAGATGGCAGTGTGTTGTTTTGTGTGAGAAGTCCGCAGTATAAAGGGTGAACAGGAATGGAGCCAAAACCGTTCCCTGGGGGGCCCCCGTGCTACCGATGATCGTGTCGGATACACAGTCCCGGGTTCTCACAAACTGAGGCCGGTTTGTGAGGTAGTCCAGGATCCATGATGACAGGTGCTGGTCCACCCCTGCGCACAGCAGCTTTTTTTTTTTTTTTTTTTTTTTTTGTTACTTATTTGTACCCGTAGGTAGACTTGGTTTGCAGTCTGGTGATAAGCCACCGCTGCTGGTCGCTGCGTGCGCGAGCGCCCTAAACCTACATGTTTTTGGTATGCGGGAGGAAACCGGAGAAATCCCGGAGTAAACCCGCGCAACACGGGGAGAACATGCAAACTCCACACAGCTCACTGTTGGTCGGGGGCTGGGATCGAACCCACGATCTCATGATCCCCGCGGTCCCCCGGCCGAGGGTAAAACTGTACTGCCACAGTGCTAAACCACTGCGCCATGTCCTTCAGGATCATCGGTTGGATGGTGTTGAAAGCACTGGAGAAGTCAAAAGAACATGATCCTCACCGCATTCCCGGGCTTCTCCAGGTGCGACAGAGAATGGTGAAGGAGGAAGATCACCGCATCCTCCACCCCATTGCCATGCTGGTAGGCGAACTGGAGTGGATCCATCGCTGGTCCCACCAGGGGGCGGAGGTGAGCAAGGAGCAGTCTCTCCAGGGTCTTCATCATGTGGGACGTCAAGGCCACTGGTCTGTAGCTGTTCAGATCTTTGGGGTGGGAAGTCTTTGGTACAGGTACCACACAAGATGTTTTTCACAGTTGTGGTACCCTCCCCAGCTTCAGGCTCAGATTGAAGATGTACTTCACAATCCCACACAGCTGGTCTGCACAGGACTTGAGGAGCTTTGCGCTGATGCCGTCCGGTCCCGACGTCTTCCTCGCCTTGATCTTCCTCAGCTCTGTCCTCACCTGGGTCTTAGTGAGGGTCAGGTTGGGGGGCTGTGTGTTGGGAGTGGTGGGGTGTTGGTTGAGTGGGGAGTGGGCAGCAGGACTTGATGTCCTTAGAGGCAGCAGTAGTTGTTGTGCAGTCAGGGGGGAGGGCGGTTGGTCAAACCTATTGAAAAACAGATTCAGATTGTTTGCCCACTCCCTAATTACTGTATCAATGTAGCGTGGCATGGAGGTGATCAGCCTGTGGCACTGCTGAGGTGTTATGAAGGCCCGGGTTGCTTTGGTAGTGACCTTCAGCTCGTCTGCATTGTTGGGTCTGGTGTCTCTCATCTTCCTCTTGACAATACTCCATAGATTCTCTATGGGGTTTAGGTCAGGAGAGTTTGCTGGCCAATCAGACACAGTGATGCCATGGTCATTAAAGCAGGTTTTGATACTTTTGGCAGTGTGTGTGTGTGTGTGGGGGGGGGGGGGTGCCAAGTCCTGCTGGAAAATGAAATCAGCTTCTCCATAATGCTTGTCAGCAGAGGGAAGCATGAAGTGCTCTAAAATTTCCTGGTAGTTGACTGTGGTGACTTTGATCTTGATAAAATACAGTGGACAAACACCAGCAGATGACTTCTGTTCAGATAAAAGTAAATTTTGCATTTCATTTGGAAATCAAAGTCCCAGAGCCTGGAAAAAAGAGTGGAGAGGCACAGAATCTTAAGTTGCGTGAGGTTTAGTGTGACGTTTCCACAGTCTGTGATGTCATGAGCCGAGCCGGCTTGGTTTTCCCCGGCTCGGCCCTGATCTCTCTATGGGTTTTGGCTTCACTGTTTATGTTAATTTTGTGTATTTATTCCATCATCTTAGCCACTGCCTGACTGGCAGCTGTTAGTCAGCTTCTGTGATCTTTTTCCCACGCTGCTGACAGTCTGTCGGTCCAACCACGCCCCCTCACTCTCCTTAATTCCACCAGCTGTTCCCAGCCTTGGTAATCATCTTTCCTGCGCCTCGCCCAGGTGTTCCCAATTTGTGTGATCAGCGGCTTTTGGATTTAAGCAGCTCTTTGCTAGACAAACGCCGCTGGGTCATTATACGAGTCACACTATCGTTCTTCGTCGTGTGACTGTCAGTCAACGAAGGATTATGTTTGCTGAGAGAACTGGACTTTTTGGACTGCTCCTATTCATGAGTAAACTGTTAGCGTTTCTCTGTGTGGTTAGCTGCTACGCTGGACCAGGAGCGTTTCTCCCCTGCAATAATTTTGCTACGCTTCTGGTGGCGTTTCTCCCCGCAGCATAACTGCTATGCTTAGGCTTTTGCCCGGTTTACGTTCCCCCTGAGTAGTTGCACTCCCCGTAGTCTTCCCTGCTCTCCCGAGCGCATCCATATTGTGTTGTCTTTCTACTTGTTCATCCTTATTTGTGAACTGTCTGTCAATAAATATGTGTTTGGTGTGAACCTGCGCTTAAATCCATCCTTCCTTCTTCTCCTCTGTGCACAATGGAAGAGCGCATGGAGAGTTTATGACAGGTGATGATTTGAGGAACCATGTCATCAGCTGGTGTTGGTCCACTCTGTTTTCCAAAATTTGCCCAGACCAAGTATTGAGTGTGTACATGAACATACTTTTCAGTCAGCCATCATTTCTATTAAAAAACTATTATTTAAAATTAATTTTATGTAATATTCTAATTTTTTGAGAAACTGAATTTGGGGTTTTCATGGGCTGTTAGCCATAATCATCAAAATTAAAATAAATAAGCACTTGAAATATATCACTCTCTGTGTAATGAGTCTATATAATATATGGGTTTCACTTTCTGAAATGAGTGACAAAAATATTGAACTTTTTCATGATATTCTAATTGTTTGAGATGTACCTGTATTTCCTGTCTGTGAACAGTTCCACCTTGGTGCTGCTCGGCTCGCCTCAACCTCGCTGTCCTGATGTTCTTGGGATTCGGTATGGTTTACGCTCTCCGTGTCAACCTCAGTGTTGCCATGGTCGCCATGGTAAACACCACAGACCCTGAACCTGTGGTGAACCATTCCAACAATAGAGCTTGTCCTCAGCCATCAGGATTCAACAACACCAGTGACACTTTAGTTCAGCCTGAAGGGGTAACTCTTTTTTTAACTTTACTAAGATTATTTCTTAAATGTTTTCCTTTTTCCTGATACCTTGTCTTTATGTCTTCTTGTACTTAGACTCCGCAGTACCCCTGGGATTCGGAGACTCAGGGCTGGCTGCTGGGAGCCTTCTTCTTTGGATATCTGTTCACACAGATCCCAGGTGGCTACCTGTCTGGTCACTATGGGGGGAAATGCTTTCTGGGTCTGGGTGTTCTGGGAACGGCTGCCCTCACCCTGCTGACGCCCCTCGCTGCCAGATGGGGACCTTACTGGCTGTTTGGGCTGCGGGCATTAGAGGGCTTTGGAGAGGTACAGGGAGATTGAAAAATTTTTTAAATTAACTTTTATTTAAAACAGAAGAGCAATTTTACATTGAAGAAAAGGGATTTGTTCAAAGCTGAGCAACAAAAATAGTCAGCAAATCAAAATAAAAAGATAATAGAAGTTAAATGTAAGAATATACAGTATATCAAATCAAATCAAACTTTATTGTCATATTGCTGTACATACAACTGTAGTGCAGGCAAGATGAAATTGCGTTTCTCTCGGCATCCATATAAGAAGCAGCATGATTAAGACACACTCCCACATAGCTCCACCCCCCACCCCCCCACCCCCCCATCCATTCACACATCCCTGAGACATACTTGGGGAAAAAGAATAACTAACTATAATATACAAAATGTCCATAGGTGCAGTAGTGTGTATGTGAGATTCCGGGTCAGCTGTTCAGCATCCTGACAGCTTGTGGGAGGAAGCTGTTGATCAGTCTGGTGGTTATATATATATATATATATATATATATGTATAATACATTGCATCCGGAAAGTATTCACAGTGCTTCACTTTTTCCTCATTTTGTTGTGTTACAGCCTTATTCCAAAATGGATTAAATCCATTTTTTTTTTCCTCAGAATTCTCCACACAACACCCCATAATGACAATGTGAAAAAAATTTTTTTTGAGATTTTTGCAGATTTAGTAAAAATAAAAAACGAAGAAATCACATGTACATATGTATTCACAGCCTTTGCTCAATACTTTGTTGATGCACCTTTGGCAGCAATTACAGCCTCAAGTCTTTTTGAATGTGATGCCACAAGCTTGACACACCTACCTTTGGGCAGTTTCGCCCATTCCTCTTTGCAGCACCTCTCAATCTCCATCATGTTGGATGGGAAGTGTCAGTGCACAGCCATCTTCAGATCTCTCCAGAGGTGTTCATTTGGATTCAAGTCTGGGCTCTGGCTGGGTCAGTCAAGGATATTCACAGAGTTGTTGTGAAGCCACTCCTTTGTTATCTTGGCTGTGTGCTTAGGGTCGGTGTCCTGCTGAAAGATGAACCGTCACCCCAGTCTGAGGTCAAGAGCGCTCTGGAGCAGGTTTTCATCCAGGATGTTTCTGTACATTGCTGAATTCATCTTTCCTTCTATCCTGACTAGTCTCCCAGTTCCTGCCACTTAAAAACATCCCCACAGCATGATGCTGCCACCACCATGCTTCACTGGTAGGGATGGTATTGGCCTGGTGATGAGTAGTGCCTGGTTTCCTCCAAACATGATGCCTGGCATTTACGCCAAAGAGTTCAATCTTTGTCTCATCAGACCAGAGAATTTTGTTTCTCATGATCTGAGAGTCCTTCGGGCGCCTTTTGGCAAACTCCAGGTGGGCTGCCATGTGCCTTTTACTAAGGAGTGGCTTCCGTCTGGCCACTCTACCATATAGGCCTCATCGGTGGATTGCTGCAGAAATGGTTGTCCTTCTGGAAGGTTCTCCTCTCTCCATAGAGGAATGCTGGAGCTCTGACAGTGACCATCGGGTTCTTGCTCACCTCCCTGACTAAGGCCCTTCTCCCCGATCGCAAAGTTTAGACAGTTGGCCAGATTTAGGAAGAGTCCCAGTGGTTCCGAACTTCTTCCTTTTACGGATGATGGAGGCCACTGTGCTCGCTGGGACCTTCAAAGCAGCAAACATTTTTCTCTACCCTTCCCCAGATTTGTGCCTCGAGACAATCATGTCTCGGAAGTCTACAGACAGTTCCTGTGACTTCATGCTTGGTTTGTGCTCTGACATGCACTGTCAACTGTGGGACATTATATAGACAGGTGTGTACCTTTTCAAATCATGTCCAGTCAACTGAATTTACCACAGGTGGACTCCAATTAAACCAGTGGAAACAGGATGCACCTGAGCTCAATTTTGACCTTCATGGTAAAGGCTGTGAATACTTATGTACATGTGATTTCTTTGTTTTTTTCATCCATCCATCCATCTTCTACCACTTTTCCGAAGGTTTGGGTCGTGGAGGCAGCAGTTAAAGCAGAGAAGCTCACACTTCCATCTCCCTGGCCACCTGCTCAAGGTCTTCAGAGGGGATACCAAGGCATTCCCAGACCAGCTGGGAGACATAGTCTCTCCAAGGAGTCCTGGGTCTGCCCCAGAGTCTCCTACCAGTGGGATGTGCCCGAATCACCTCAAGTGGGAGGCATCCAGGAGGCATCCTGACCAGATGCCCATACCACCTCAACTGGCTCCTTTCAATGTGGAGGAGCAGCAGTTCTACTCTGAGCCTCTACCGGATGACAGAGCTCCTTACCCTATCTCAAAGGGTGAGTCCAGCAATCCTACAGAGAAAGCTCATTTCAGCTGCTCGTGTACGCAATCTCGTTCTTTCAGTAATTACCCAAACCTCATGACCATAGGTGATGGTAGGAATGTAGGTTGACCAGTAAATCGACAGCTTTGCCTTAAAACTCAGCTCCCTCGGACTTCCGGGAAGATGGCGGAGAGGCATAATGCTTAAACAGAGTGCTCTCCCTAGTCGGATTAAAAGTCTTTGGTAAATGGCCAACTCGACATAAATAGATCAATAAACCAAGGGATGAAAACACGAAGAACCCGGGCACACGGACAAAAGCAGAGTAAAACTAAAGAATCCCTCTTCAACAACACTGGAGAAATCGCTGAACACGAGGCCCAAAAAAACGAGGTGACTACAACAGAGAAGATGGAGGACGCCAAACTCGATGTTATGAGCACTGGCTTCACCAATATAAGTAAGGACATAAAAGACTTCAAGCGACAACTCCAACAGGATTTAACGGCTCTTAAGAAAGAACTGAAAAAAGAGATGAAGGAGGAAATTATGAGTCTCCGAAAAGAAATGGACCGCAAGCTAGCACAAACCATGGAGGAACTGCGCACTCAACGGGCATGTATGGCAGAAGCACAGGCTCGAATATCAGATTTGGAAGACTGGAAGACCGAGGCAAGCGAGCGGCTACAGACGCTGATGGCACAAACACAGAGGATGCAGGAAAAAATAACCGACCTGGAGAGCAGGTCCAGGCGGAGCAATATACGCATCTTCGGGATTCCGGAGGGCACTGAAGGCAACTCGATGATGAAATTCATAGATCAATTCTTAAAAAAAGAGCTTGAGCTGCCCGATGAAACAGACCTGCAGATCCAACGAGCGCACAGAGCCTTGGCACAGAACCCTGGCACAGAACCCGAACTCAAACTCTGCACCCAGGTCAGTTGTGGTAAACTTTTTAAAATACGACGTAAAGGAAAGAATCCTGACACAAGCGTGGAAAAAAAAGATACGAGTCGGCGACAAACAGATATTCTTTGACCATGACTACCCAACAGAAATTGTGCAGCAGCGAAAGAAATATGCCAACATTAAAAAAATGCTGAAAGAGAAAAAAATTAGATTCCAAACGCCGCTAACAAAGATGAGAATTCATTGGGAGGACGGCGTGAAAACCTACAACACGGCCAGAGAGGAAGCGCGGGACATGACGGAGCGAGGCTTTGTGGTGAGCGTACCCGAGGAAGCGGCTGGAGCAGCGGCGGCACGGAACACATCGAGACAGCCAGAGTGGAGGCGAGTGAGCGGCAGAGGGCGGGAGATGGACGTGGCGCACCGAGCCCAGGAAAAACTGCAAGGCTTTCAATGGAAAGCCTAGATTATAACAAAGATTAAGAAGGACACAGAAGAAATGAAGGCCAAGAAGACAAGGTAAAAGAGAAACAAACGGCTAGGAGAGGTTAAAGTGATTTTTGTTGGACATTTCTAGACTAATGACTATTACTTGGATAGTAACTACAGGTCTAGGGAGGGCCCCTCACTCGGTGAGGACATTCCCTCCACCCACCAACAGGGACCAATGGGCAGAAGAAAGGCCCAAAGTACGGAGGTCGAGATTCGTTAATGTGTTTTTGTACATATATGTGTTAGTTTTGTTGTTAAAGGGGTTAGGAGCACAAGTTAAAAAATGGAAAAACATGAATATGGTTAAAAATCTTAAGATAATGACATTAAACGTGAATGGTCTGAACTCACCTGTTAAAAGGGTAAGAATAATAAGAAAATTCAAGAAGGAAAAAGCCGAAATTATATTTATGCAAGAGACACATTTGAACAAGACAGAACATGAGAAACTAAAGAGATTTGGCTATAAGAACTCCTACTACAGTTCATTTAAGGGAGGAACTAAAAGGGGGGTTATGATACTAATTTCAAATAAAATACAATTTGAATGTGAACAAGAAATCCAGGATAAAGAAGGCAGATATGTAATAATAAAGGGAAGAATAGATGGTATGCAGATCACATTAGTGAACATCTATGCCCTGTCATATCCCGAGCGCTTTGTCCACGCTCGGGTTATTCCTCATCCCTATCAGGTTTTGACAGCTGGTGTCGTCACACGGGTTTCCCGGGCTCTGATTGGCCAGACGCTCGGGAGCTCTCAGCTGTCAGAACCTGGGCAGCTGTGCCGCGTTTCCAATCATGAGCAGCTGGCTTTAAATGTCAGTGCGAGTGAACTGGACGGCGCGGCTGTCTCGTCAGAAGTCCTATGACTTTCCCCTGTCTCCTTACCACATGCTCCCTGGGTTCCTCGACGTATCCCGCTGCATGTAAGTGATTTATTTGGAACTGTCTTCTCCCTCGCTGACGTTCCTTCCTAATTACGGCAGACGAGAGCTCCTCGTCACTGCCATAACTCTCTATTGTGAATTTATGTTGTGTTGTGTAACGAAGCCTGCGTGGCAAAGTTATGTTGTACACCTAAGTCCTGTGCTTTATAAATAAAAGAACTGAACTGCAACTTACTGAACTGAGGCGTCTTATGCTGGCTCGTGAGGGCCAGCCGTGACAGTAGACAGCCGCCAGAAGGAGACGCCGTTCTCAGCAAGTTGCGTTCTGGGAACTTTGCCCCTTCCTGTCCAGGTACGTGGCGTTGGAAATATGCCATCTCAGCGGAGTCGTTCTCGGGGTTCCCACGTCCTGCTGACCAAGGCGCTGGAGGAGGTAGATGAAATCCTCATTATCGCCTCCGACCTCGATGGGCATCCGGACACCTCCCTCGCCCCTCCTCTCCTCGGTTATCAGCCCCATGAACAGTGGTATTTAGACCGGGCTGAGGAGGTGCTTGACCGTCTGCCTTCCCGCTACAACGGTCACCCCGAGGTCGACGCGAGGAGACTCGACATCGCTGCCCAACGCCAGACAATTCTGATGTACGAAGAGGAGGAGGCTGCAAGGTGGAGTGATCTCTGGCTCCAGCTGCCTGAGGCGCTGGAGGAGGTGGATGACTTCATCAGCGCTTCCGCCAGCCTTGACGACTCATCCGAAGCGCACTACTACCTGGACTGCGCTGAGAGAACGCTCGACCGGTTGTCTCCCCGCTACACCGACCACTTGGACGTCCAAGCGTGGAGACAAGAGATCGCCGTCCACCGCGAGGCGCTCCAGGAGATCGAGGAGGAACGAGGCCAAAGGCGGAGTAACCGGAGCTCCCGCTGCCCGCTCTGGAATCCGGATCCTTTCCTCGATCCAGTCCTGGAGTTCGCACCATCCGGGGCCCGTCGTAGACGTCGACGCCGTGGCCAGAGACGTTCTCAACGTGACTCCCCTCCGGAATCCGCTCCGGTTCACTGGGCTGACCCCATTCATCCCACTGCTGTCTCTTCGGTGTCTCACCTGGAGGAGATCCCAGCAGCCTTTTTCCCCGGGCCTGCTCCCCCCGCTGAGCTGTCAGCGCGTCACGCCCGGCCCGACTTGGCTGTTGCCCCCTCCGCCTCGATGCCTTCTCCAGCGGCTGGGAGTTTGAGAAGTTTTGCTCCAGTGGACAGCGCGGCTACACCATCCCGAGTGGCCCCCTCTCCTCCAAGAGAGTCTCCGGCCACCACCCGGTGGGAGGAGGATGGAATGACGTTCCCAACGGCAGGTTCCACCGCTCCTCCGGGAGCCAGGCAAGTTCAAGTTCACTTTTTTCCATCTAATAGTGATTTGTTCTGTCTGACTCCTGGGGGTGAGGCTCGGGGTTTGCAGCCCCCCGAGCCTCAATTCCCTGCTGATATGTTAATTAAACCCGCTGCCTCTGTGTCTCCCCCTGCTGAGCACGCTTCGACCTCAGAGGAGCGTCACCAGATGAGGAGTGAGCCTGCGGCCCTCGGGCAGAAGACACCAGCCCCGCAGCCATTTTCTGGGCAGAGGAGATCGGACGGTTGGTTGGAGCCTGTGCCGACGACGGAGCGTCCCTGGGACTCCGCAGATGAACAGTCCGGTCCAGCGGGCCGAGAGCCCCCCACCTCCACGCCACATGAACCACTAGCGTGGACGATGACGTCGGGGGGTCCTCGAGCTGCAAGAGCCCCTCTTCCAGGGGCGGATGACGTCGTGACGGAGTGGGAACCGGACGACGACCTCCTCCCGTTTGAACCCGGAGCATCGAAGTCCTGGATGGCGGCAGAACCCGAGATCAGGCAAGTGCTCTATTTTCTATCCCTCCTCTTCTTTCTGGAGCATTATTGCCTGTCTCTCGGGGGGGCGAGCCGGGTGCAGCCGTCTGCTGCGCTCGAGCCTGTCTCGCCGGGCCCTGCCGCTGCCGGTGATTCTGATCCCGGTTCCTTTTGTCCCTCTGAGCCTCTCCCCAGGGTCTCTGGAGGCGAACCTGCTCTTGGTGCCACCTTGGAGGGTCCGGCTCTCGGCATGGGGTCCACCGGGAGTGCTCCGCCGGTTCAAGCGGAGCTTGACGTCATGGAGGTTCCGGCCCAATCGGGGTCCGACGCGGGTGCTGCTCTCGCCCGATCGGAGCTTGACGTCATGGGGGTTCCGGCCCAGTCGGGGTCCGACGCGGGTGCTGCTCTCGCTCGTTTGGAGCTTGATGTCATGGAGGTTCCGGCCCAGTCGGGGTCCGACGCGGGTGCTGCTCTCGCTCGTTTGGAGCTTGATGTCATGGAGGTTCCGGCCCAGTCGGGGTCCGACGCGGGTGCTGCTCTCGCTCGTTTGGAGCTTGATGTCATGGAGGTTCCGGCCCAATCGGGGTCCGACGCGGGTGCTGCTCTCGCCCGATCGGAGCTTGATGTCATGAAGGTTCCGGCCCAATCGGGGTCCGACGCGGGTGCCGCTCTCGCTCAATCGGAGCTCAGCACCATGGTCGTTTTGACCCAGGTGGGTTCTGGAAATTGTGTAGCTGACCCACCGCTGAGCGCCTTCCAGGCCATGCCCCGTCCTCACCATGGCCCCTTCTTCCCCACCTTTGAGACTGCGGGGGTAAGTTCCAGCTGGCCCGGTTCGCCGACCTTTCCCCAGCCATTCTGTTGGCAGGCCAATACTGCCCGACCACCCGGTGACCGGCTCTTTCCTTTTGGCGTCCGGGTCCGGCCTCCTGACAAGCTGGATGGTTCTTTTGGCGCCCTGGTCCGCCCGCCGGAGACATGGTTTCCCTTGGCCCGGGGTTTGGCTGGGCCGTTAGGGCACGTTCCGCTGCTTTTGCTGGCGGCCTGGATGCTGGGTGCTGGGAGGCCTCCTGAGCGGAGTTGTTTTACTCTATTCCCCAATGGGTTTTTTTTCCCCTCTCCTTCTCTTGCCCCACCACTGACTTGTGACTGAAATACCCCACTGGGGATTGGACTTCATGTTTAAGGTGACTGTTTTCCGTTGATGGACATATGTTCTCTTGCCGTGGCTATCATGAGTTTTGTATGTTTCTTTAGGGTGTGGTTGTTTATTTCCTATGTTACTCCCTTACTCGGGTCTAGTTCTTTTTTTTGGCACCTGTGTTGTCTTTTGGTTTTGATGGTTTTCTGTACACATTTACTTGGAGAAGAAGGTATTATTTGTCCTTTTATTTCCTTGTTCCTGCCTTGTGGTATTGACTGGTGTTCCTTGTACCCTCATCTTGGCTTTCTTTTTTGTGGTTATGTGTGAGTGATGTCCATCTAGCGTTGACTTTTCTTTTTATTCATCTTTGTCCCCGTTTATGTACGGTTTCTGTCTTTTTTTTTCTCTCTCCCTCCCTTCCCCGATGTTTTTGTCCCCTTGTTGTGAGTTGGCCCTGCTCCCCCTCCACCTGCTTCCCCCTCCACCCTCCCTGGGGTGGGGTGGGGGGGTCTGGATGTTACGCGCGACCAGGAGTTCGCGTAGAGGGAGGGGCCCTGTCATATCCCGAGCGCTTTGTCCACGCTCGGGTTATTCCTCATCCCTATCAGGTTTTGACAGCTGGTGTCGTCACACGGGTTTCCCGGGCTCTGATTGGCCAGACGCTCGGGAGCTCTCAGCTGTCAGAACCTGGGCAGCTGTGCCGCGTTTCCAATCATGAGCAGCTGGCTTTAAATGTCAGTGCGAGTGAACTGGACGGCGCGGCTGTCTCGTCAGAAGTCCTATGACTTTCCCCTGTCTCCTTACCACATGCTCCCTGGGTTCCTCGACGTATCCCGCTGCATGTAAGTGATTTATTTGGAACTGTCTTCTCCCTCGCTGACGTTCCTTCCTAATTACGGCAGACGAGAGCTCCTCGTCACTGCCATAACTCTCTATTGTGAATTTATGTTGTGTTGTGTAACGAAGCCTGCGTGGCAAAGTTATGTTGTACACCTAAGTCCTGTGCTTTATAAATAAAAGAACTGAACTGCAACTTACTGAACTGAGGCGTCTTATGCTGGCTCGTGAGGGCCAGCCGTGACATGCCCCACCAGAAAGTGACAAGGGTTTTTTTCAACAACTGTTTGATCTCATAGCAACACACAGTGAAGGAGTCCTAATTTGTGGAGGAGACTTAAATACCGTCATGGATCATGAAGTTGACACAACAAGTGTTAAGAAGACAAAAAAACATGTAACAAAGTTCATAAGAACCTCACTGGCAGAAATGGGTATGGTAGACCTATGGAGGGACCTTCACCCACTCGAAAAAGACTATACACATTATTCAGCAGTCCATAAAGTACACTCTAGAATAGATTACTTCCTTATGAATGAAGGTGACAGACACAGGGTGAGAAATTGTCGAAGGGGAGGGGCAGAAATATCAGATTATAATCCTATATACATGGAAATATATTTAAACAATAGAAAACGACAAACAACATGGAAACTTAATGTAGGACTATTAAATGATGAGAAAATGAAAGAAAGAATAAAGGTAAACATAAATGAATATATCGAGGAGAATGATAATGGAGAAGTGGACCCAACAATACTATGGGATACACTAAAAGCCGTGTTAAGAGGTAAATTAATTGTTGAATCAGGAAAAGCAAAAAAGTCTAAACTGGAATCATATGAACAAAGATGTGAGAGACTGAGGGAATTAGAACGTAAACATCAAAACACAGATGACCCAAAAATATATCAAGAAATTAAGGAAGAAAAACTAAAGATAAAAGAAATACAAATAGATGAAATTGAAAGGAAAAATAGATACTTAAAACAAAAATATTATGAAACGGGGCCAAAGGCCACAAAACTGCTGACAAAACGGTTAAGAAAACAACAAACAGTGAATAATGTATATAAGATTAAGGACCCCGTCACAAATAAATCCACAGTTACCCCAGAAAACATCGAAGAAATATTCCATAAATTCTATCAAGAACTATACTCGCAACCTGAAGAGACAAATGTTAAGGATATTAAAAAATTTCTATGCACATTGGACTTGCCATCAATAGGAAACCAACAAAAGGAAAAGCTAACAGCAGAAATAACAACACAAGAGATTAAAGATGTGATTAAGTCACTAAAAAATGGTAAGTCACCAGGTAGTGATGGATACCCATCTGAGTTTTGTAAACTGTTTATAGAAGAACTCACGCCACAGCTCCTAAAGTCATTTAATTGGACATTAAACAACAACAAAATACCTCCATCACGGAACGAAGCCATTATTTCAGTTATTTTAAAGCCAGGGAAAGATAGGGAACAATGCGGAAACTATAGGCCAATCTCTTTATTAAATGTGGATTATAAAATATATACAACAATTATCTGTAAACGAATAAAGACATTCTTGACGGAATTGATAGAGGATGATCAAACTGGTTTCATAGAGGGACGCCAAACACATGATAATATCAGGAGAACAATACACATAATTAATCAAATACGCCACCGTGGGCTGCATGGTGGCGCAGTGGTTTAGCACTGTGGCAGCACAGTTTTACCCTTGGCCGGGGGATCGCGGGGATCATGAGATCGTGGGTTCGATTCCAGCCCCCGACCAACAGTGAGCTGTGTGGAGTTTGCATGTTCTCCCCGTGTTGCGTGGGTTTACTCCGGGATTTCTCCGGTTTCCTCCCGCATACCAAAAACATGTAGGTTTAGGGCGCTCGCGCACGCAGCGACCAGCAGCCGGTGGCTTGTCACCAGACTGCAAACCAAATCTACCTACGGGTACAAATAAGTAACAAAAAAAAAAAAAAATACAAAAAGTGCAGTAATAATGAGTTTAGACGCAGAAAAAACATTTGATAGGGTTAATTGGATGTTCCTATATAATGTGCTGGAACGCTTTGGATTTAACGAAAAGTCAGTGCAATGCATAAAGACACTGTATCAAAAACCTGTGGCAAGAATCAAGATAAACGGTAGCTTAACAGACAAAGTAAATATACAAAGATCAACTAGGCAGGGATGCTGCCTATCGCCCACCTTGTTTGCTCTGTTCATAGAGCCACTGGCTCAAGCGATGCGACAAAATAAGAAATTAAAAGGTGTAACAATAAAGGGAACGGAACACAAGATTGGGCTATTTGCAGACGATATTATAGTTTACCTTGAACAACCAGATGAATCAATAATGGAAATGATGGACTTGATAGAAAATTTTGGAAAATTATCAGGATACAAGATAAACATAACAAAAACACAAATACTGACATTCCACTATAACCCTTTAAACCAGATAACTGATAAGATCAAACTAAACTGGAAACAAAAAGAAATAAAATACCTTGGAGTGAACATACCTAAAGACTTAAGCAAAATCTATAAAGCAAACTATGATAGGTTAGAACAAGAAATAAAAAAAGATATTGATAGATGGTCAATCTTAAATATGGATCTGAATTCAAAAATTAAGACAGTCAAAATCAGCATACAACCTAGACTGCTTTACCTCTTCCAGGCTCTACCATCAGAGATTCCTGGTGCCCAGTTCTCAAAGTGGGACAGGATGATATCGAGATTTGTTTGGGGAGGTAAAAAGCCAAGAGTGAAATATAAAACTCTCCAATTACCAAAAGAGAAAGGAGGCATGGGTCTACCGAGTCTAAAGGAATATTACTACTCAGCACAAATAAGATATATCATATGTTGGTGCGACGGAGGATACGAAGCAAAATGGAAAGAAATGGAAAAGGAAATTGAGGGACTTCCAGTACAAAGCATAATAGGAGATAAGGATGCATATAAGCAAATCAAACAAATAGACCCAATCACTAAATTTACTTTGGAACTGTGGTATAAAATAGTACAAAAGTATAATATAAAGGAGGACATAAAACTATTGAAATGGGTAGCATTTGACAGTCAGTTTGAACCGGCAAAACAAGATAGGGGATACAAAAATCTGGTGAACAAGGGAATCACAGCATGGGGCAATATGGGAAAAAAAGATTTTGGGAGTTTTGTAAACATGAGAAGAAAATTTAAACTAGAAAAATCTGAATTCTTCAGATATCTGCAGATGAGAGATTATTATATGAGGAAGATTAGGCATAACCTCCACACAGATGTGAGCGAGATTATACAATTCATTTTAAGCTCGTATACAGGAAATAAAATAAGAATTATTTCAAAGCTATATCAGAAACTTACGGCAAACAAACATTCAAGTAACTATATAAAGGAGAAATGGGAGAAAGAGCTAAATTTAAACATAACAGAAGAAAACTGGCAAGAAATATGGAAAACACAACACACATCAACAAGTTCAAGGCCATGGAGGGAATTTGGATGGAAAAACCTGATTCGCTATTTCATTACACCACAGATCCAAAGAAAATATACAAATACCCAATCTACTGTATATGCTGGAGGGGCTGTGGGGCTCAAAATGCAGACCACTCACATATGTTTTGGAAATGCTGCAAAATCTCATCATTCTGGAAATCTATACATGTGACAATACAGAGGATATTAGGATATAATATACCAATGAACTGTAACTTGATGTATTTATGTGATCTTAAAAGAGACAATGTAATACAGGCTGAGGACAGATATCTAGTTAAAATCTTGCTGATTGCATGTAAAAAAACAATCACAAGAAAATGGCGATCAGAAGTTCTTCCTGACCAAGAGCAGTGGACAGACATTGTTGAGGATATACGTTTAATGGAAAAACTAACATATCGACAAAGAATGCAAGAAGGGCAATATGAAAAAAAATGGTGGAAATGGACACACTACAAAGTGCAACAACGAGACTAGAAATTGAAAGAATAACCAAAGACACTGGAAAAACCAGAAGAATTAAGAGATGGAAACTAAAAACTTGATGCTCCAACATTTGTCCTCCCCACTTTTTCTTTTTTTTTTCTTCCTCGAGCTCCTTTTTTTAAATAAAGAGACTGTGATCTGAATGTAATATGTATGATGAAAATGAATAAAAATCAAAGTTACAAAAAAAACCAAAACAAAACTCAGCTCCCTCTTCACTACGACAGACCGGTACAATGTCTGCATCACTGCAGATGCTGTTCCAATCCGTCTGTCAATCTCTTGTTCCATTCTCCCCTCACTCGTGAATAAGACCCCGAGATACATTGGGGCAGATTTACTAACATGCTGCGCCATCGCAAAACCCTGTTTTGGCGTTAAAAAACTACTGTTGAGATTTACTAAAGGGTGTAGGGCAAAATTTGTGGTGGAAAGGCATGGATTATGTTAATTTTGCCCCTGGCCTCATTGCATATGTATTTGTGGGAGTTGTCATGTCAACACGCAAATTTGAAGGAGGGGAGTATTTAAATGACTGGTGCAAGGTAATTTACCCAGGTTTGCCGTTGTTAGTCTCCTGCTAAATGGACCAGGATTTAACACCCAAAAAAGCTTGTCTTAATTCATCTGCACCTGACATGATAGCGATCATTGGTGCCAAGATACTGGCGAGAACCAAGGGCGCGTGGCACAAGCTTCTCTCTGCCCGTGACTTTATTTGGCATGACAGAGGTCTCACAGAGATCACTGTTATGCTGAACTGGACATCAGCCAGCAGTTTGGGGTTTTTTTTATTTCTTTTGTTTATTCTGTATATAGCCTACTACATGAATTTGTATCTATAAAATAGGATACAGTAGGAGCCCTTATACCTGCAGTGGACATACAGATGGTGTCAGCCGAAAATGATTCATTTTTTTCTTTTCTGCAGAAGTTAGACTGGGATCTGGAGTTTTCCTCAGCTCTCCCTTGCTCTTGAAGAAAAATCTTCCACATTTTCAATTTTCTTCTTTTTTTTTTTCTCGATCCATATTTCTATATTTACAGTATTTCTTTTTGCTGTGCATAAAGTGGTAATTCAGTTCCCTCTTCTCTATTTCTCTCTCCAAGTTTAGGATACACAGTACAGGAGGAAAACAACAATGAGATTATTAACAAAAAGAGCGCACAGATCCATAGAAACGTCCCCCGTAATTGCAACACTGTAACTCAGTGGCATTTATAAAAAGTTGTGAACAGGGAGACCTGTAGATTTTGTTAAAACAAAGTTATTCACATCATAAAACCCCAGAGTCTCCATCAGACCATCTTGATGATTCTAGTGTTAATAAAATAAACACGGTCAAATAATCAATTTATTCATGAGTAGTCCTTTATTAAATTAGATACAAATGCTTCATTTATACATATTAAACAAAAAAGTCTGCCATGTTAAATGAAATCTAAATTTTGAAATATAATGAACAAAAATAAACTATTTTAGTGGGATTTGTGCTTAAACAAAAATATTAAAAACAAAGTTTTATATATTATACTCCTCCGAACTGGCTGTGCTTGTGTACAATTTTGTGGTGCTCTGGGTGGATGGGTGGGCATAATTGAAGTGAAGTGACTGCGTCTGTGTTCATAATTTTGTGTGTTGCTAGTAGATCACTGCAAAAATTGGCCACTCTCTGAGGCGCTCTGTCTAATGTGCACACTCACTAATTGGCACTGCCTCAGTAAATCTGTTCCTTAAATTCCTCCACTTAGGACAGGAGCTTGAACACAACCCACAGAGGACAATCCACCTTTTTTCTGGCTGAGGACCATTTACTCAGACTTGGAGGTGCTGATTCTCATCCCGGCCACTTCACACTCACCAGCAAACAGTCCCAGTAATACCTGTAGGTCATTGCTGGATGAAGCCAACAGGACACCATCATCTGCAAACAGCAGAGATAAGATCTTGTGGTCACCAAGCATGACACCCTCCGTTCTTTGGCTGTGCCTTGAAATCCTGTCCATAAAAATTATGAACAGGATTGGTGACAAAGGGCAGCCCTGGCAGAGTCCAACTCTCACTGGGAATGAGTCCGACCAAGTGTTGGCAATATGAACCAAACTCTCACAACAGTCGTATAGAGAGCAGATAGCTCGTCACAACAAGCCCGATACCCCATACTCCCAAAGCACCCCCCACAAAAACCACGAGGGACACGGATGAATGTCTTTTCCAAGTCCACAAAATACATGTAAACTGGTTGGGCAAACTCCCACAAACCCTCGAGGATTCTAGAGAGGATAAAGAGTTGGTCCAATGTGCCACAGCCAGGCCGAAAACCACACTGCTCCTCCTGAATCCAAGGTTCGACCAACAGCCGGACTCTCCTCTCCAGAACCTTGGCATAGACCTTCCCAGGGAGGCTGAGGAGTATGATCTGTCTAAAGTTGGAATACACCCTCCGGTCACCCTTTTTGAAATGGTAAATGGCGTTCACTTATATAACGCTTTTTCTCATCTCTGGATGACCAAAGCACTTTACAGATCCTGCTATCCACCCATTCACACACACACATTCACACATTGATGGCGCTGCCATGCACAGACGCTAGCCTGACCCACCAGGAGCAACTGGGGGTTCAGTGTCTTGCTCAAGGACACTTCGACATGCAGACTGCAGACAGAGCAGGAATCAAACCCCTGACCCTCTGATCAGTAGTCGGCCACACTACACCTGCGCCACAGCTGTCCCCATTTGAAGAGAGGAACCACCACCTCGGTTTCCCATGCCAGAGGCATTGTCCGCGACCTCCACACAATGTTGCAGAGAGGTGTCACCCATGACAGCCCTACAGCATCCAGAGCCTTGAGGTACTCAGAGCAAATCTCGTCCACCCGTGGGGCCCAGCCACCAAAGAGTTTTTTAACCACTTCGGCAACCTCAGCCCCTGTGATGGGCAAGTCATCCCCCTCGTCCACAAGCCCTGCTTCCTTTGTGGAAGGCATGTCAGTGCGATTGAGGAGATCCTTGAAGCATTCCTTCCACCACCCTCCTGAATCGCCGGACAGTTTTCCAGAACCTCTTCAAGGCCGACCAAAAGTCTTGTTCCATGGCCTCACTGAACTCCTCCCACACTCAAGTTTTTGCTTCAGCAACCACCTGAGCTGCACTCCGCTTGGCCTGCTGCTACACCTCAGCTGCTTCAGGAGTCACACAAGCCAACCAATCTCAGTAGGACTCCTTCTTCAACTTGACGGCCCACCTCACCACTGGTGTCCATCACTTGGTTCAGGGGTTGCCACCATGAGATGCACCAACGACCTTGCGGCTGCAGCTCTGGGCAGCCACTTCAACAATGGAGGTGGAGAACATGGCCCATTCAGACTCCATGTCTCCAGACTCCCCCAGAATGTGGTCGAAGTTCTTCCGGAAGTGGAAGTTGGAAGACCTCCCGGATAGGATGATTAAATGATTCTTCCATAGGCTGGGAGTATTTTGCTTTTAAAAAATACATTTAGAATAAAGTTCAAATTCTTGTTTCCTGAAAAGCAGGAAAACAAAGTGTTTTTATGTTTTTCTTTGCTGATTTTTGCAGGTTTGTTTGCCAGAAGTTGTTGAAAGTACTTCCTCACTTTTAAAGCTTTGACATTTCAGAAAAGAATAATTTCAAAGCATGTCTGTTCTTACTGAAAATCAAAAAGGTAAAGTGTGGTTCCTCCTGCTACCTGTTTCTGCAGGGCGTCACATTTCCTGCCATGATGGCCATGTGGGCTCGGTGGGCTCCTCCTCTGGAGCGCTCTCGCCTGATGACCTTGGCAGGATCCGGGGGAAACTTTGGGGCCTTTGTAGCTCTGCCACTTACCGGCTATCTCTGCGAAACTTTAGGATGGCCAAATATGTTCTACCTCTTTGGTGAGTAAAAGACACACAGAGTAGCATTTTTTTAAAATTACATATCTTAGTATACTTTGAACATGGTATATACAACACATTTTATAATCATTTATCTATATTGTATGTATGCATTTGTAGTAAAAACTGTGACCAGTTTGTTTGTAACAGAATGGTATTTCTGCCAAAAACCAAAAGCTCTGACCTTTTAGTCTTCCTGCTCTCTGATACTATTTTTCAGAAAGCATGAAGCATAAATTTCCTCACAGCAGATATACAGTAATTGCTAGTAGGGCTGCAACAAAGGATTATTTTGGTAGTCGACTAATCTAAAGACAATTTTATCGATTAGTCTAATCGATCTAATCGCAATTGTTTCTCTCATGTCCGCCATCTCTGCTTCCTGTTGGGACTCTAGTACATATTTTATGTCACCCACTGTTTAAGCCTGCACACTAGGGCTGGGAACGATCCCTAATTTCCAGAATCGATTCGATTCCGATTCTTGAGATTCTGAATCGATTCGATTCGATTCCGATTCAATCCCGATTCGATCTGGGGAATTACCATTTTAATAGCCATTTTACTTCCCATGAAACAAAAATCTTCGAGACCTAATGCTGCAAATTGTACCAAGAATCTTCTAACTTTGTTAATACATAAATTATCACATATAGAACTGACCCAAAATCAGTTACAATAATGCACTTTTTATTATTTAACTTATCATTTCATAAAGTGCTCACAGGTGCTTTCTTTAGTGCAAAGGGTGTGTCGTGTCAAGTTCACCACCCAGAGTAAGTAAACAAATTCAATGCATGAACCATGCAGACATAATCTCACTGTATTTCAGTCCCTCCAGGATTTTGTCAGCTGTTTTTGTGATTGTTGTGGCCCAAAAAGCCTGGATTTGTGGGAGCTTTTCCAAAAAGTTATGGCACTCTTAGAGTTTTTTTGCACTCAAAGTTGTGTGAGGAAGTACAAATTTTAAAGCAGCTGCTTTTTCCATAGTTTACAGTGATGCTATTCTATGTAACACCACAAGAAAAGTACAGGATTGCCAAAAATTTCTTGTTAAACAGTGATTTATTTAGAATTAAATGCTCAGTAAAACTGTAAAAAAAAAAAGACCAATATTGTGTTCTTGCTGAGAACTTTAAAAAAGAAATAAAAGAATTTGTCATTACAACAACTAAATTGCATTGAATGCATGTTAGTGTGGAGAAAATGATGGCAGCACCTCCTTGAATCTTGAATTTGAAGGCCTTCTTCTGTGCTGAAATCCACATGAAGCAGGGATGCTCCTCCACTGACGACCTCTGACCTTCAGAAGGTCTCAGTGAGGATGAAGCTTCCAGTCTTCACACATCTGAAGGCAGATAAAAAGAATAGATTTCACAGTAAAATTAACATTCATATTTTTAGATCGCCACACCACGGTAGGGTTTAATAATTTAGGTTTTTTTTTTTATATTTTAACTACAAATTAACTTTCAATGTTGGAAAAGGGTTTCAGTTCATTTCCTGAGAAGGTTTGTTCATTTCAATTTAGTTCTACTGAGTAAAAATAGCTTGTTGTACTGCAGCCTTTATTAATTTTATTGTGATTTATTCTCTTCACATCTCTTAAGTGGCAGAAGTCCATAATCTCATAAAATATACCTTAATTCTGCATTTATTCACAGCGCTTAACCAACAGTTCTCTCTGTGTCCATAGTTTGTAAAAGAAACCATCATCATGCCAGATAAATTATTAATTGACGACACAAACGTTAAAACAAACAAATATTATACTTACAGTCTCAGCAGCTCCAAGTCTCTGCTTCACGGGTTTCAGCCTCCGCGCATTTTCCGTTTATCAGTCGTCAACTTTATGTTCCAACACAGCGCTGCACGGAGTAAAAGTCCGTTTATCCCCGCTTTATGAAAAATATTAAGAAGCTGTTGAGGACAGTCTATACGGTGACTTTTGCTGCTAAATTAAGAGACGCACGTTATTAACTCCGCATCATGTAAATACAAAAGACGTGTGCACGCGCCGCAGGGAACACAGAAGTTTTATTTATGAAAAATATTCAGAAGCTGTTGAGGACAATCTTTACGGTGACTTTTGTTGCTAAATTAAGAGACGCACGTTATTATCTCCGCTCGTGTAAACACGAAAGAGCACGCGCAGCAAGAAACTCTTGCTGGATGAGAACCGTTTTAACACCACAGAAGAAGAACTAGCATATCCGTTAGCTTGCTAGCTCCGTTAGCGCATCGGTTGTTTATGCTTCTCGGCCATTGTTACTGGCTCACTGACCCGGTTTCAACCCGATTATACTCAGCAGACGTTCACAAACGTAAAAATATTATATTAAAACATATTAATATTAAAAGATCGATCCGCGGATTTTGTGGATCGATATCGGCTCAGTCAAACATGTATCGATCCATATCGATATATTGATCTTTTGAACCCACCCCTACTGCACACCTGTGAAAATCACCTTATTGTCAGTCCCTGCTTTAATATAACATTTTATAAGCAGTTTCCAGAGCTAAATACAAAAAAACAAGAAAGCTGTATTAATTATCACAAGTTTAAGGTTATATATCAGTTTATAACTGGTCACACAATACTGATGCACTCTACAAGAAGGGACAGCACAGGCTGTTCCTACTGAGGAGACTCAGGTCTTTTGGTGTACAAGGGGCGCTGCTGAAGACATTCTATGACACGGTGGTGGCATCAGCCATCATTTTTGGAGTGGTCTGCTGGGGCAGTGGCATTACTGCAGCCGATAGGAAGAGACTGAACAAACTGATCAAGAAAGCTAGCTCCGTCCTAGGGCAGCACCTTGATCCGGTGGAGGAGATAGGAGAGAGAAGGACGGTGGCTAAACTGTCATCTCTGCTGGAGTCCGAGTTCCACCCTATGCAGGACATACTGAATGCACTGAGGAGCTCATTTAGCAGCAGACTACATCATCCCAGGTGCACAACCGAGAGGTTGCGCAAGTCCTTCCTACCAACGGCTGTTAGACTGTACAACCTAAGCAGGGCTGCTCGCAGAGATAGCAAAAAGACGTAACAACCTAATAGTTTTTTGAATGCAAAAGATGCAGTAGACATCTTTCCCATCCACAATGGTCTCCTCCGGCATACAACTAGGAAAATACCGGTAGCTACGGAGGGTGAGAATATGTATGGGCACATAATCATACCATGTAGGATAACTAAGTAGACGGTTGTGCTGTTTCATCCCATCTAGCAACAATGCTCCGCACTGGGTGTGTTTATGTTTATATTTATATATCTATATATTCATTCCATCTAGCTACCATGCTCCGCACTGTGTGTTTATATATCTACATATTATTCCATCTAGCTACATTGCTCCGTACTGTGTTTATATACTCATATATTTATTCCATCTAGCTGCAATGCTCCGTACTGTGTTTATATACTCATATATTTATCCCATCCAGCTACAATGCTCTACACTGTGTGTCTGTGTGTATATATATATGTATATATATATATATATTTATAGTAATATGTACATATGTATATTAGCTGCTCTTGCTTGCTTGCTTTTTTTTTTTTTTTTTTTCTTGCCTTCTGATTGTTGCTCTGAGTGTTGCTATCCCTGTGCTGTTGCAATCCTGGAATTTCCCCGTTGTGGGACTAATAAAGGCTTATCTTATCTTATCTTATCTTATCACAGACAGCAGAATGCCTAATGTCAATTAAACAATTGATTAAACTAGTGGATGCCCGTAGAAAGCAAGTATTCCTGTCTGAAACAGGTAGGCCAGTTAGGCTTTACAGGCCCAAATGTAGGCTGTGTTTGAAAGAAGAATACAGAGGTGTAGCCTATATGTAGGCAATCACACGTTAATCTTTGACAAATATGAAAGGGACTGAATGCCACTAAGATTTATTTGATTGTGTGAATATTAATTACAGAATTATTGAAAATGAATGGGATATCCATTATTAGTGACTGTTTAGGAACCCTTGTTTATTTGTTTGTCAGATCACTGTGTGATCTTTCATGACTTGCTGTATATTCATAAGTCTTGTATCTTGCACTTTGGGGAATGGGAGTTGTTCAGTCACCATTATAATTGTTTTTGTTTATATGTGTAGTGTATCATCACCTGTGGAGGAATTTTGGCCCACTCATCTTTGCAGAATTGTTGTAATTCAGCCACATTGGAGGGTTTGAGCATGAATCGCCTTTTTAAGGTCATGCCACAGCATCTCAATTGGATTCAGGTCAGGACTTTGACTAGGCCACTCCAAAGTCTTCATTTTTTTTTTCTTAAGCCATTCAGAGGTGGACTTGCTGGTGTGTTTTGGATCACTGTCCTGCTGCAGAACCCAAGTGCGCTTCAGCTTGAGGTCATGAACAGATGGCCGGACATTCTCCTTCAGGACTTTTTGGTAGACAGCAGAATTCATGGTTCCATTTACCACAGCAAGTCTTCCAGATTCTGAAGCAGCAAAACAGCCCCAGACCATCACACTACCACCACCATATTTTACTGTTGGAATGATGTTCTTTTCCTGAAATGCTGTGTTACCTTTATGCCGGATGTAATGGGACACACACCTTCCAAAAAGTTCAACTTTCATCTCATCAGTCCACAGAGTATTTTGTCAAAAGTCTTGAGGATCATCAAGATGTTTTCTGGAAAAACTGAGATGAGCCTTTATGTTGTTTTTGCTCAGCAGTGGTTTTTGTCTTGGAACTGTGCCATGCAGGCCATTTTTGCCCAGTCTCTTTCTTATGGTGGAGTCATGAACACTGACCTTAACTGAGGCAAGTGAGGCCAGCAGTTCTTTGGATGTTGTTGTGGGGTCTTTTGTGACCTCTTGGATGAGTCATCGCTGCGCTCTTGGGGTAATTTTGGTCAGCTGGCCACTCCTTGGAAGGTTCACCACTGTTCCATGTTTTTGCCATTTGTGGATAATGGCTCTCACTGTGGTTTGCTGGAGTCCCAAAGCTTTAGAAATGGCTTTATAACCTTTTCCAGACTGATAGATCTCAATTACTTTGTTTCTCATTTGTTCCTGAATTTCTTGGGATCGCAGCATGATGTCTAGCTTTTGAGGATCTTTTGGTCCACTTCACTTTGTCAGGCAGGTCTTATTTAAGTGATTTCTTGATTGAGAACAGGTGTGGCGATAATCAGGCCTGGGTGTGGCTGGAGAAACTGAACTCAGCTTTCCAAAGATGTGATAAACCACAGTTAATTTATGTTTTAACGGGGGGGGGGGGGGGGGGTCACTTTTTCACACAGGGCCATGTAGGTTTGGATTTTTTTTAACCTTTATAATAAACACCTTCATTTAAAAACTGTATTTTGTGTTTACTTGTGTTATCTTTGTCTAATATTTAAATTTGTTTGATGACCAGAAACATTTAAGTGTGACAAACATAAAAAAAAGAGAAATCAGGAAGGGGGCAAACACTTTTTCACACCACCGTATATGTGCCCGTGCATCATACACATATGCCCTGCCTCTTGTTTGTTGCTGTTGTTTGTTGTTGGTATGAGGTGCTTGGGTCCATGTGTGTGTGTATGCATGCACAGCACTTCACTTGTGTGGCATATGAATGTTTTGTTTTGTAGCACCTTAACTCTTGCACTTTTGCATATCCACTTTGTACAGTTTCATTGCAGATGTTCTTCTCATGTATGATTATTTGTTTGTGTGTTTTTGTGACTCGCCGAGGGGCTACAGATGCATATTCGCAGTATTGCTAAATCTGGCATACATACATTTGTATTAGTTCATTAGTATGTCCCTTTCAAATAAACATTAAACTTAAACTTAAACTCAGGCTCTGCTGGAAATTACTTTCATTTGGTCAAAGGTTAACATACCATACAAATGATTTTGGAAACATTATTTTGAGGTTAAAAATATCTATGTCCAAAATACTTTTTCCAAAATACTTACATGGGGCAGCATGGTGGTGTAGTGGTTAGTGCTACTGAGTTATAGTAAGAAGGTTGTGGATTCAAAACCACCAGGCAGCAGTACCAATCTGTATGGAGTGTATGTTCTCCCCATGCTTGCCTGGGTTTATTCCGTTCCAAAAACATGCCAGTTAGATTAAATGGAGATGCTGAAGTGGCTCTATGTATGAATGGTGAAGAGATTGGTGCTGCAACATGGATGCCCTTGAATTTCCCTTTGGGAATAATGAAGTATAACAAACAAAATCAGAAAAGTGAACAGCGCATCCCTACATCAACTGTCTCAGAGTGTATGTTATTATTAATTCATAGTATAATCATCTACATTGAACTGCTTATATAGTTAATTGGCAGTACTGAATACAGGACTATAACAAACACCCTGACCATTCTGGCCGATGTAAGCCCTAATGTTGGTTTTATCTAACTTAAATGTACAGTGAATTAATTTTTTTTGGGGGGGGCAATCTGAATTCTGAGATTTAATGCAGTATAAAATCTTAACTTTGTTTTCATTGTTAGTTAATCAGTCTGAAGTAAACTTTGTTTTTTCTGTACCTTAATATAAGTTTTTAATATGCAGGAAGCATCCTTCTCCATGTAAATGGCAATCTTTGACCACCATAATAGTTTTCCAGGTCTTTATGTCAAACGTTAATTACATGAATGACTACTATGGGCTCTTCTACATGTTTTGGAAGAGTGATGACTAAAAAAGTGATTTGGTTGCATGTTGATATCTGGGTGTTAGATTGAGCTTAATAATACACCTTGTACCTTTAATGGCAGCTGATGTCAATGATTTTATGGCGTGACACTGACCTACTTCAATGTTGTTACTGTCACAATGGCATGACAAAATCCCACATGTATCAAAATAATGCCTATTTTCTATGATTTTTCTTTTATTCAAAAAACTGATGTCAATGTTTTTCTTGTGATTGTGTCCTGAAAAATATTATTTCATATCAAGGGATGCATCCACCGTGACTCCTCCAGTTTCTCTGAATTATTGTCTCTTTCAGGTGGTGCTGGTTGCCTCTGGGCAGTTTTTTGGTTTATTTTTGTGTCAGATGACCCTCGCACACATCGTCGAATCAGCAAAGAGGAGAGAGATTACATAATAAACTCCATTGGTCCACAAGTACGTGTAAAACATTAACAAATACTTTATTCACTCTGACAGCATATTTTTCAGTGTGTTTTGCAACATTTTCTGCAGTGAAAAGATTTTTTCTTTATGCAGCTCCTTACAGCTTTTAATCTTGCATGTGGACACACAACAAATAGAAATATATCCACAAGTGGCAATCATCAGGTCTTTTATTGTTTAGCAACAACATTTAAAACCTATGACCTGCTACACATCTATCCATAAATGCAACAAATCTCTGTCTGTGTGTGTTCCTCTGTATCTCCCAAACCTTTTGTCGGACTGGCCTCAGATTTTATCAGTGCTTTGCTGAGGTTCTGAGGGTGTGCATCCCCGAGTATGGAGTTTTTCAGTCAAAATGCGTAATTTTTAATCTTTAAAAGTTTACCCACCACTCTGACACCACTCTGTCTTCTCATGCCCTGGCTTCAGGAAATGTGTGCTGATTGGATAATATGTGGCATCATGACCATACTGATTGTATAATACACAGCTTGGCCTGGATTATCAAGAGGGCTTACTGGGGCAGGAGCCCCGGGGCCCCGGCTTGTTTGGGGCCCCGAAAGAAACACTTTTTTTTTAACTAATTCTGCCATGTCTAACATTTATTGGAGGGTTTGTTTTAGCGTATCAACTTTTTATTTGTTGAGGTGTAAATCTGTCCCGTGTTATGTGTGAGATTTGACTCTCGGGACTTGCTGTAGCCTGGCCAAGGGGGTTGGGGTAATGACGTCAGGCAGGCTACAGCTGGAGTATATATTGTGTTGTTCTCGATAATAAAGTCAGTCCAGTGTTCAGTTAAGAGTGGCTCCAGTCTAATGTTATTTGGACATAACATTTGGCGACGAGGATAAACCATGGGAGTGTGTATCAGACAACCACCTCCATTTTTACAATCTCCGGGCACACCAGCTATACCATGGGTCTGCTGGAGGGAGACGTTCGACATGTATGTGGCTGTGGTCGGCCTGAGCGGCGTTGACGAAGAGAGACGGAGGAGCCTAATGGTCCACTACCTCGGTGAGGAAGGCCAGCGGATATTTTTTTGGGCTGTGTGGCAGCAGCTCACTGAAAGATGGTTTGGAATTAATGGACTGTGTTTTTGGAGACCATTCCACCGTCACGGTGCAGAGGTATGAGTATTTTGACCACCAACAGCGAGCGGGTGAATCCACTCAGTCCTTTATTATGAAGCTCTGTAGCCTAGCAAGAGAATGCACCTTCGGGCCTGTCGAGGAGGAGCTGGTCCGGTATAAGCTAGCCCACAGTACTAACAATGTGTGGCTGAAGAGCAAGCTAAAGCTAACTAAAGATACTCTCTCGTTGGACAAGGTGTTCGAACTGGTCAGTCAGATTGAGTTCACAGTTCAGCTGAGTCTACCGGTGTCGACTAAAGGGAGTGTAGCCACCCAAGCTTTCCTGCCAAGCACAGCCGTTAACAAGGTAGCTACTTCTCTGGGTGGATTCCCAGGGGGCGGTGGACTGTGGCGCGGGACAGGGCCTATACTATCACTGCTGAGCCATCGGTGGCAGAGTCCAGAGACACGACACGGGTGTGTGTGGCACACGCGAAGAAGGGACCATTGAAATGGTATGTGCTAAAACTCGACGGAGTTGACATGCCGCTTATGGTGGACTCAGGGGCCGGTAGGTCCATACTGAGTATGGCTACTTTTAAGAGACTTTTCCCAAATAAAACCATCAATGCTGGAGCAGTGAAAATGTTTGGATATGGCCACATCAAAATTGAAATGGCGGGCACAGTCGACTTTTCAGTGAAATGTGGGTTGAAGACTGTTCTCGCATTCACTTTCCAAATTTTGCACCAGGGGGCAGATTTGGTAGGGATAGATCTACTGGGTGAACTAGGATTCTCCATCAAGGACCCAGAGGGCTCGATGGTACTGACAGTGTACCCCGAATGGCATGCCCGCTGGCCGGCGCTGTTCAGAGGCCTGGGATGTATCAACGCGTTCCACCACCACCTGCTCATAGATCCAAGTGTGACGCCAAAAATTCAACCACTACAGCAGCTTTCCCTCGCCTTACGGGACAATGTCATGGCGGAGCTGAACAAACTGCTGGAAGCAGGCATCATTGAGAGAGTGGATGCTTCACCCTGGATATCAAATATCGTGGTGGCCAAGAAAAAATTGGGTGGCATCTGACCGTGTATCGATTTTAGGATGGTGAATAAAGCGATCGTCCTGGGCAAGTACCCACTCTCCACGATGGAGGAACTCACCACAACATTCAGCGGTTCAAAGGTATTCACGAAGCTGGATCTTCGGCAGGGTTACCTGCAGGTGCTCCTCCACTCAGCCAGCAGGAACCTGACAGCGTTCGTGACCCACATGGGTGTGTTCAGGTATACCCACATGCCTTTTGGTCTGTGCTCAGCACCCAGTTGTTTTCAGAAAATAATGTCCACGAATCTGGCCGGCCTCAAGGGTGTGGTGGCATATCTGGATGACATCGTGATACATGGCACTTCACGGGAGGAACACGATGATCGGTTGGGATGGGTGCTAATGGTACTACAGGAACACGGAGTCACCTTAAACAGGAAAAAGTGCATCTTCACAGCGTACTCCATCGAGTTTGTGGGGTTCCGGTTGACAGTGGAGGGGCTGAGGCCCCTGCATTCGAACGTGGAGGCGGTACTGCGCCTCCCAGAACCATCAACACCTGCACAGATTTCCTTGTTTCTAGGTATGGTGAACTTTTATGGGCATTTTATTCCCTGCTACTCGGAAACGATTGGACCCCTCCGGGCCCAACTGAAACAGGATGCTCCGTGGCAATGGACCCCAGCCTGCTCAGCAGCAGTTGCTAAGCTGAAGTTTCAACTCACCTCCCCTCCAGTGTTGGCCCATTTTGATCCAAAGCGGCCAACTATTGTGACCTGTGACGTGTCTGGCTTGGCGGTGGGGGCAGTTATGTCCCAGGTACAAGACGGAGCGCCCGATGGCGTTCGCATCTAGGTCTCTCTCAGCACCTGAAGAAAAATACACCGTGGGTGAGAGGGAGGTGCTCGTCTATGTCTGGGCATGTGAAGGGTGGCATATCTACCTCTATGGGTGCCATTTCACTCTGCAGACGGACCACCGAGCGCTGACAACACTACTGGAGATGTCGAGTTCAGGACACAGACCTTTGCGGATCCACAGGTGGACGGAGCAGCTGAGGGCCTACAATTTTACCACCCAGTTCACTCCTGGTAAGGAGAACGTAGTGGTGGATCTCCTGTCCCGTGCCACAGCCAACACCATACAATCGGACGACGATGTTGATGACGATCCCACAGAGGTGGATCTGGTCAGTGCACTGCACAGGGCCCTCCGGGATATAGTATCCCTCCAAAAACTTTGGGCAGAGTTAGAACGAGACCCTGTGCTGTCACAGCTGTTCTCGGTGATTAGGAAGGGTTGGTCCGTGAAGGTGAAGGGTGGGCTGGCACCCTTCCACTGGTTTAAAGACGAACTGAGCTGTTGGAATGAGGTGTGTGTGGCGAGGGGACACTGCACGTTAATCCCGGTGTCTCAAAGTCAAAGTACCCTTATTGATCTCCTTTAGGAGAGACTTGTCTTGGACAAAAGGATCTGGTGCACAGCAAAAACACATACCACACATATAACCAGTACATAATGCAACCAATACGTAAATAACCACCAAAATAAACAATATAATTCATCAAAGTGTGAATACAATGCTATTATCTACTCAACCTCACAGTCTCCCTATCTTCTGTTCACCTGACTTATCTGCTTATTAATGAGCTTCACCGACAAGGGAATAAATGAATGCTTATACCGATTATATTTACAAAAAGGCACCCTGTACCTTCTCCCCGAATTCATTAAGACATACTCAGGATACAATACATGAGAACCATCAGATAAAAGGCAGTTTGCCTGTCTGAGGGTGGCTTGTTCAAATAGATCTTGGGGAGTTGGAAGTGCTGCCATGCCCATGATCTTCCCTGCTATCTTGATCAGATTTAATATCTGAGCTTTTGATTTTACTGTTAAATTGCCAAACCAGCTGGTAATACCATACCATAACACAGACTCAGTGGCTGTCCTGTAGAAAATCAACATAATATTTCCACAGACGCCAAACAGTCTGAGCTGGCGAAGAAAATGCAGACGCTGGTGGATTCGAGCAAAAACACTTGCCACTTGTGCGTGCCATCTCAGATCACTGTCAATGTGAACATCAAGATATTTACACACGTGGACAAAATTGTTGGTACCCCTCTGTTAATGAAAGAAAAACCCAAATGGTCACAGAAATAACTTGAATCTGACAAAAGTGGTAATAAATAAAAATTATATGAAAATTAACCAATGAAAATCAGATAACGCTTTTGAATTGTGGTTCAACAGAATTATTTTAAAAAACAAACTCATGAAACAGGCCTGGACAAAAATGATGGTACTCCAAGAAAAGATTGGAAATAATGTGACCATAGGGACATGTTCAACCAAGATGTGTCCTCTAATTAACATCACAGGCGTCTACAAACTTGTAATCAGTCAGTCGGCCTATTTAAAGGGTGACAAGTAGTCACTGTGCTGTTTGGTGACATGGTGTGCACCACACTAAACATGGACCAGAGGAAGCAAAGGAGAAAGTTGTCTCAGGAGATTAGAAAGAAAATTCTAGACAAGCATGTTAAGGTAAAGGCTATAAGACCATCTCCAAGCAGCTTGATGTTCCTGTGACTACAGTTGCACATATTCAGAAATTTAAGATCCACGGGACTGTAGCCAACATCCCTGGACGTGGCCGTAGGAGGAAACTTGATGAAAAATGGAAGAGACGGATAATACGAATGGTAACAAAAGAGCCCAGAACAACCGCTAAACACATTCAAGGTGAACTCCAAGGTCAAGGTACATCAGTGTCAGATCGCACCATCCGTCGTTGTTTGAGCCAAAGTGGACTTCATGGGAGACAACCAAGGAGGACACCACTGTTGAAAACAAATCATAAAAAAGCCAGATTGGAATTTGCCAAACTGCATGATGACAAGCCACAAAGCTTCAGGGAGAATGTCCTATGGACAGACAAGACAAAACTGGAAGTTTTTGGCAAGGCACATCAGTTCTATGTTCACAGACGCAAAAATAAAGCATACCAAGAAAAGAACACTGTCCCTACTGTGAAATATGGAGGAGGTTCTGTTATGTTCAGGAGCTGCTTTGCTGCATCTGGCACAGGGTGTCTTGAATCTGTGCAGGGTACAATGAAATCTCAAGACTATCAAGGTATTCTAGAGAGAACTGTGCTGCCCAGTGTCAGACAGCTTGGTCTCAGTCGCAGGTCACGGGTCTTGCAACAGGATAATGACCCAAAACACACAGCTAAAAACACCCAAGAATGGCTAAGAGCGAAATATTGGACTATTCTAAAGTGGCCTTCTATGAGCCCTGATCTAAATCCTATTGAACATTTATGGAAGGAGCTGAAACATGCCGTCTGGAGAAGGCACCCTTCAAACCTGAGACAAATGGAGCAGTTTGCTCATGAGGAGTGGGCCCAAATACCTGCTGAGAGGTGCAGAAGTCCCATTGACAGTTACAGAAATTGTTACCACTTAGCAGTTTTTTCAGATTCAGGTTATTTCTGTGACCATTGTGGGTTTTTCTTTCATTAACAGAGGGGTACCAACAATTTTGTCCACGGCCGTATATGACTTAACCTGTTTGATATCATGACGATGTATGGCCACAATACTGTGATCATCATCTGACCTGGGGCCCACCAGCATCTCCACCATCTTTTCTGTATTAATCTGCAGCTGATGGTCATCACACCGGTTCACAAACCCATCCACCCCAAATCTGTGACTATTTGAATTGACATTAGTTTTTAACAAATTCAATATTACAGTGTCATCTGAAAACTTAATCACATATTGGTCCTGCTGAGAGCCGACACAGTCATTAGTATACAAAGTAAATAAAAACGGTGAGCTGACACAGCCCTGAGGGCCCCGGTACTGCTCAATGCAATGTCAGAGAACACAGAATTAAACTTCATCTGCTGTGACCTATTTGACAAGACAGAATAATACCACCTGACTAAAAACGGATTCACACGGAACTGAATCATTTTTTAAGAAGAATCTGTGATTGAATACAATTAAAAGCCGAACAAAAATCAGTAAAAACCAATCTGGCATATGCAGAGGGATTCTCAAGATGTTTTAAAACTGAATGCATCATAGTTAAAATGGCATCACTTGTACTCCATTTTTTTTTGTACGCAAATTGATATTGATCCAAGTGTGGCTCCACCTCCATGCGAAGCTCTTGAATTTACAGTTTCTCCAGTGCTTTCATAACATTGGAGGTAAGAGCCAGTGGCCTAAAATCATTGTTCACCTGGGGACATACTTTCTTAGGAATTGGAACAATAATAGATCTTTTCCAAAGCTCAGGTACTGTATAAGTATCAATAGAGAGCTGGAATCAGAATCAGAATCAGAATCAGAATCAGGTTTATTGCCATTGTTCATGTAGTACACAAACTAGGAATTTGTCTCGGTACAATGCTGCAACATTAAACATGATAAGATAAGAGAAATAAACTATACATGTAATAAAGTGTAGGATAAGATTAAGTGATACTGGTCAACAGTTAAAATATATATTAGCCAGCAGCAGATACTGTGGAGAACTATATAGTGCAGTCGGTAATGCAGGAAGAAAACAGTGATGATTGACATGAGTCTGGTTGAGCTGCTGTACATGGTGCACGAGAGTCACTTAGTGTTCAGCAGTCTAATGGCAGAGGGGAAGAAGCTGTTCATGTGACGGGAGGTTTTAGTCTGGATGGACCGAAGTCTTCTACCAGAGGGGAGGGGGGCAAACAGTACGTGACCAGGGTGTGAGGGATCGGCTATGATCCGGCCAGCACGCCTCCGGGTCCTGGAGATGTACAGATCCTGGAGAGATGGGAGCTTGCAACCGATCACCTTCTCAGCAGTGCGCACGACGCGCTGCAGCCTTAGTCTGTCCCTGGCAGTGGCTCCTGCGTACCACACGGTTATGGAGGTGGTGAGGATGGGCTCGATGATGGCTGTGTAGAACTGCACTAACATCTTGGTGGGTAGCTTGAGCTTCCTCAGCTGCCGCAGGAAGAACATCCTCTGCTGGGCTTTTTTGAAGACTTGATGCCAAGCTGGAGCAAGTTCCTCTGCAAATGTTTTTAACATAAAAGCAGACATATTATCTGGCCCCGTCGTCTTATTAGTATGCATTGATTTAAAAACCCCAATAACTGATTGCAGGTTGATTAAAATCCTATCCTCATGTCCATTACACTTACCCCCTCTAAAATCTTCCTCCTTATCTTTTTCAAACCACTGGTAAAAATCATTCAGTTCATTTGCTTTTGTAACCTCATCATTGGCAAACACCGGTTTCCTTTTTGAGTCCATGTTGGTCATACTGCGGATAGAGTCCCACAGTCTCTTGGTGTTCAACCCAGAAAGATCTCGTTCAGTCCGTTCCTTAAATTGCTGCTGAGCTGCTCTCATCCTCTGGTTAAGGTCCTTTTGTGCAGCCCTAACACCTGCAATGTCTCCTGATTTAAAGGCATTTTTCTTCCCATTAGTCCATCATCATCATAGCAGTCTGTCGTGAGCGACAATGACTGTTTCATTTCGGTCTGATCAGATTCCTCCACACAGCTCTGTCCTTAGCCTTCCACTGCCAGGAACTCCTGTCTGTGTCCAACTTCTTCAAGTTTCTTTTTACAGTGTCTTTAAATCTGAGCCTTGGTCTACCCTGATTGTGTTTGCCCTCACATAACTGTGAGTAGAGTAACTGCCGAGGGAGACGCTGGTGGTCCATCCTCTCAACATGTCCGAGCCATCTCAGGTTCATCTGTATTAGCATGTCCTCCATTGATGGTAGACCAGCTCATTTCAACACTTCTGTGTTGGTTATCTTGTCTTTCCATGAGATGTTCATTATGGCTCGAAGGTGTCTCATCAAGTACGTATGGAGTTTCTTCACTTGCACTCTGTAGACAGTCCAAGTTTCAGCACTGTACAACAGAGTAGCCAGTACTGTCGCTCTGTACACTTTGCATTTCACACGGATAGACACATGTCGATTGTTCCACAGTCTCCCCCTCAAGTTTCCAAACACAGCGCTCGCTCTTCCCATTCTGAGAGACAGTTCATCCTCCAGCCTAGCATTCTCTGAAACAGTACTCCCTAGGTACTTGAAAGTCTTGCACTTGACTAGTGGCTCTGTACCAATGCTGATCTCTTCTGGTAGTGATGTTGATAACTGGAACTTTGGTGGTTGATAAAGGCACTCTGTCTTCTTGATGTTGATTTGGTGGCTGAATTGGCTAGCTGCTCTTGCAGACTTCTCCACTAAAGATTGCATATCTTCCACGCTGTGTGCAACTAGAGCACTGTCGTTGGCAAAGAGCATTTCTCTTACTACCTTTATCGATGTCTTACTCTTGGCTTTAAACTCTGCCACATTGAACAAGTCTGCTTCTTTCCTTGTTTGAATGTATACTCCTTCTGAAGTGTCTTTGAAGGCCACCTCAAGCATGGCTGCCAGATATAGCGAGAAGAGTGTAGGCGCCAACACACACCCTTGTTTCACCCCGTTGCTTACTGAAAAGTCTTTAGATACTGAACCACTCATTGCCACGTTTGCTTGCATACCTGTATGGAGTGCCTCGATCAGGCTGACAAACTTCTCTGTACAACCATATTTCTTGAGTACCTGCCAAAGTCCTTGTCACAAAACAGTATTGAAGGCTGTACTGAAGTCTATGAAGACTACATAAAGCGGCATGTTCTGTTCGATACACTTCTCTTGAACCTGTTTCAAGCAGAAAATCATGTCCATTGTGCTTCTTCCACTTCTAAAGCCGCACTGGGTTTCCGGTAGTACATTCTACGAGATGTGTTCATTGAGTCTGTTAAGTAGTACACGTGAGAGAATCTTACCAACAGTGGCTAGCAGTGATATACCTCGGTAATTTCCACAATCTTTCCTGTCACCTTTCTTGAACAAAGGCACAATACTTGCATCCTTCCAGTCTTGAGGTATTTTCTGGGCATCCCATATCTCTTGGATGAGCTTGTGCAGGCAGTTGGTCAGCTGAACACCATCAAATTTCCACAATTCTGCTGGAATTCCATCCCATCCTGGAGCTGTACCATCCTGTGTTGTCCTGATAGCTGCCATTAGTTCATCAAAATTTGGTGGTTCATCCAGACTTGATACAGCTGGTCGCTGCACTAGAGCTTACGTCAAACAGGTTCATTTTGTCTTCTTTCAATTATTTATCCTTTTTTTTTTTTTTTTCCCTTTGAAAGACAAAAGTAAAATAGAAAGATGTCTTTACCTTCTTTACATGTTTCAACTGCACTGCAGCCTTCATCAGAAGAGTCAGCTGATTGCTGCCAGGTGACATTTATCAGCTGATTTTCGTAGGCGGGGCCAGCTCAGCAGATCTGTCAGATCCGCCGAGCCGGCCCCGCCTCCCGCCGTCAGATGGTCTCTGGAGAATGTGGTCCCAGGTGTGAGAAAGGGGCCGGCTCGGCGGATCTGACAGATCTGCTGAGCTGGCCCCGCCTACGAAAATCAGCTGATAAATGTCACCTGGCAGCAATCAGCTGACTCTTCTGATGAAGGCTGCAGTGCAGTTGAAACATGTAAAGAAGGTAAAGACATCTTTCTATTTTACTTTTGTCTTTCAAAGGAAAAAAAAAAAAAGGATAAATAATTGAAAGAAGACAAAATGAACCTGTTTGACGTATTACGTGGAAGTTATGGACAAGTTTGCATTAAAGACTTCCGCCGGCTGGAGAAATTGGAGAAAACACGGGCACGCTTCAGAAACCACCTACGATTCAACCTCCGTTGCAGAGATGAGGAGGTCACACCCCAAAGCCTCAATATAAGAAATCCAATCCCGACCAAGAACGCAGAAAAAATCATCAACAAAGCACGGAAAGACCTTATAAAAGAACGTATAAGAATAACGGCAAATAAAGTAGACAAAATAAACAACCAAATCAAAGAGGAAACGGACATGTTTAAGCAACGCTACCCGACGGACCAGAAAACGCAGGAGCAGATAAAAGCACAACTGAAACACGCACACGAACAAGAATTCATCACAACGAAAAACCGCCAATTGAAAAAATTTAAAAAACTCACAGAAAGAAAGAACGGACGAAGACAAACACACACGGAAAAGAATGATAAGTGGGTCAAAAACCTATCACAACGCACACTCACGGACACGGAGAAAACAGTGCTGAACAGAGGACTGAACTTCGCCATCACACCAGCCAGAATCCCCCATGAAGAATACATCCTCGCAACAGAACTGGCATGTGAAAAAATCCAGGACCAAGGAGAAAAAGCAGCACTCCGGAACGCAGTCGCAGGAATCCTCAAAACGGCCAAATTACCACAAAGCAACGTTACAAGAAAAGAAGAAAAAGCATTAAACTCACTCAAGACAGATAAAACGATCACAATACTCCCAGCAGATAAAGGCAGAACAACAGTAATTTTGGACACGGAAACATACGAAAAACAGATGGAAACCATGTTGGCAGACAGTAACACATACGAAATCATTAAAACAAACCCGACAGAAGAAAAGAAAAAAATGCTCAAAGCCCTTCTAAAACCTCTATTAGAAAGCAATAAAATCACAAAGGACGCATATGATCACCTGATCCCCACAGCCAGCATCACCCCTCGGATTTATGGAACACCGAAAATACATAAAAAGGATATCCCATCAAAATATGGTGTGAAGCTAAAAACTATTTAAAAGAACCACAGTTATTGTCACAATTTAGTCCAATATGGGGTAATCAATATTTTAAACCAGGGAGAGCGGACGCTGTATTTAAAGTATGGAATTTAAAAGGGATACAAAAGATTCAGGATTTATATTTGCCATGTGCAGACAACATAATGTCTTTTGAAGAGCTGAGGATCAAATTTAATCTCAATAGAACACATTTTTTTAAATATCTTCAACTTAGAAACTTTATTCGATCAAATCAAAATAAAGCTCTCACTCGACCTATTTATTCATCCTTGGAAAAAATGATGATGAAAGATAGTAAAAGAAAGGGTATTATTTCAGAGTTTTATAACTCATTGACACTATCTTCAAGTGAAAATTCACTGAAAAGATTAAACTACTGGAAAGAAGATCTGCAAATTGAAATTTCAGAGGAACAATGGGAATTGGCTTGTACAGAAGCTCAAACCAAATCAATAAATGTACGCCTTAAATTGATACATTTCAAATGGTTAATGCGGATGTATGTTACACCGGAGGAGTTAAATAGATATAACAAAAATATACCAGATACATGCACAAAATGCATGGAAAGTAAAGGAACCCTATTTCATTGTTTATGGGAATGTAGATTAATAAGAATGTTTTGGGAAGAGGTGAGGGTAACAATTGAAAAAATAATCTCAAAACAAATCATATTGAATCCTAAACTGTTTTTGTTGGGTCTGTACCCAGAAAAGCATAATTTTAATAAAAGTGAAAGAACATTCATAGACCTCAGTTTGCTTAATGCCAAAAAATGTATTGCACTATTATGGAAAAAGACTCATAGACCAGATGTGACTCAGTGGTTAAGACAGATGTTAACAAACCTTCCATTAGAAAGAATAACATATATACTGAAATCAAAGGAAATTGTGTTTGAGAATATATGGAGACCTTTTATTGATTATGTAAAAAATTTAAACATAACTCTTGAAGAAGAAGGTGAATGATGTGTGTGGACCTTGTAAATTCCAAACTGGTGAACATAATATGTATACTTATGTATTGGATTGTCTAGACTAAACAGAGGAGCATTGTTGAAGACTTGATTTTGTTGGTGGTTGTTGGTGTTTTTAGTGCATTTTTTTTTTTTTTGTAGTACTTTAGTGTTAGTGTTTGATTGTTTGTATCATGTTTGTTAAAAAAAAAAAAAAAGGTTCAATAAAGATATTGTGGAAAAAAAAAAAGGATATCCCACTGCGGCCAATAATAGACAGCATTGGATCAGTCACATACAACTTATCAAAAGCCCTAGCTGAAATCATCAAACCCCTCCTTGGACTATCAGACTTTCACTGTAAAAATTCAAAAGAGCTGGCACAAGAACTCAAAGACATAAAAATAGAATCAGACGAGATCCTCATCTCACATGACGTCATCTCTTTATTCACAAAGACTCCTATTGACGTCACACTACATATAGTGCAAGAACGCCTCAACAAGGACAGTACCCTAAAAAGACGCACCAACCTCACAGTCCATGACATATCCAAATTACTACAGTTTGTTGCAAAATCCACTTATTTTCAATTCAGAGGAAAAATCTACAAACAAAAAGAAGGATTTGCAATGGGAGACCCACTATCAGCCATCATGAGCAGTTTTTTTATGGAGGATCTGGAAAATAAAGCCATCAACACAGCACCCACAATATGCAAACCCACCCTTTGGAAGAGATACGTAGATGACATTCTGGAAAAAATAAGGAAAGGACATACACAAGAACTCACTGACCATCTGAACAGTACAGACAGTACGGGGAACATAAAATTCACACACGAAGAGGAGGAAAATGGCACCATAGCCTTTCTGGACATGAAAATCCACCACAACGAGGATGGCAGCATAAAAATCACAGTCTACAGGAAACCAACCCACACAGATCAATACCTACTTTGGACATCGGAACACCCCACAGCACACAAGCTATCAGTCGTCAGGACATTATATGAACGAGCCACCATCATCACGCAACAAGAAGACAGACAGGAAGAGGAAAACCACATAAAACATGCACTTATACGCTGCCAATATCCAGTATGGGCCATAAACAAAGGGAAACAGCAAGTCAAAAACAAAGAAAATAAACAGGACACAAGACACAGAACAAAAGCTGAAATCAAAAACAAGGAAACCATAACTATACCATACATACGAGGGATCACGGAACCAATTCAAAGGATCATGAAAAAATACAAAATAAACACAGCAGTCAAACCACACAAAAAATTAAGACAGTTATTAGTACACCCCAAGGACAGAATAGAACAAGACAATAAATGCAATGTATTATATGAAATATCATGCAGATCATGTAACAAAACCTACATTGGAGAAACCGGAAGATTATTCACCACAAGAAAAAAAGAACATCAAAAGGAATGTGAGAAGGAAACGCAAGGACGACTCACAAGATCACAAAAAGAAAAAGCAGAACAAGAAACATTAAAATCAGCTATATCGGACCACTGCAAAAGAAATAATCACATCATGGACTGGGACAACACAAAAATTATTGGATCGGAGAGCAACAGACACAAACGTTGGATCAAGGAGGCAATAGAGATCAGAAAGCGGGGAAAAGACACCATGAACCGAGATGAGGGGGCCTTTATGCTTTCTCACACCTGGGACCACATTCTCCAGAGACCATCTGACGGCGGGAGGCGGGGCCGGCTCGGCAGATCTGACAGATCTGCTGAGCTGGCCCCGCCTACGAAAATCAGCTGATAAATGTCACCTGGCAGCAATCAGCTGACTCTTCTGATGAAGGCTGCAGTGCAGTTGAAACATGTAAAGAAGGTAAAGACATCTTTCTATTTTACTTTTGTCTTTCAAAGGAAAAAAAAAAAAAAAAAAAGGATAAATGCACTAGAGCTTCTTTAGCCTCTTCAGTGAGAACTCCAGGGTTGTTTAGTAGTTGGTCAAAGTGGTCTGCAAATCTGTCCAGGATCTTGTCTTTCTCCTGCAAAACTGTTTCACCATCCATAGCCTTTAGTTGGATCAATCCTCTTGGTTTAGGGCTGTAAATTTCTCTTAAACCTGTGAAGAATGTTTTCATGTTCTTTCTGTCTGCTGCAGTTTGAAGTTTCTCTGCTTTTTCATCCCACCAGTTGGACTTCATCTCTCTGGTGTACTTCTGTAGCTCACTCTGAGCCTTTGAGTATTTCTTCTTCTTCGATCTTGTGTTACACTGTAGGTTTTCCTGCCTAGCTGTATTCCTCGCTTCCAGTAGTTTCTTCAGGTGTTCATCATGCTCATCAAACCAATCTTGATGTTTCCTCTCAGGGTAGCCCAGTACATCACTCGTAGTCTGATACACAGTATCCTTCAGTGTTGCCCATTTCTCTTCTATGTCATTCTCTGAGTTGTTGCTGTCCCAGTCTTTCAAGTTTTCATCCATTTCCTGTGTAAGTTCTTCCTGCTTCTATTGGCCTTTCAGTGCACTAGTGTTTAGCTTCTGTGGTGGCTTCGCACCCGTTCTGCAGTGCTGTTTTCGTCTGCAAATCCTTAATCTAGATCTCAGTATAACATGATCAGTACCACAGTCCGCGCCTCTCATTGCTCTGGTGTCCAATACATCCCTTTTGTCTCTCTGCCTGACTATGATGTAGTCTAATAAGTGCCAGTGCTTGGATCTTGGGTGCATCCATGTCTTCTTGTGTGTGTCCTTGTGCTTAAATAGAGTGTTGGTTATCACAAGGTTGTACTCTGATCATAGTGCAAGTAGAAGTTCTCCATTAGCATTGCACTTGCCTACTCCATGACTGCCTAGCACTCCTTTCCATTTCTCAGTGTCCGAACCAACTCTGGCATTAAAATCTCCAACGAGTATCAGCCTGTCATCAGTCGGTACATGCCTGATAGTCTCACGTAAATCACTGTAGAACTCTTCCTTCACCTCCTCTGTGTTGGTCATTGTTGGAGCATATACACTGATGAGTGTGGCATACGTCTTCCACTGTAGTGGGAGTTTCATAGTCATTATCCTGTCATTGATTGGCACTGGTTCCTCATCAAGCATTGCTGCTATCTCCTTTCTAACTGCAAAGCCCACTCCCGCTTCTCTCCTTTCTTGAGTTAATCTCCAACTCCAAAAGAAGATGTACGTACCCATGGTCTTCCAAGCTGTCATATCCAGGCAATCTTGTTTCACTAAGTGCAGCTGTGTCTACATTGTACCTTTTCATTTCCAGGGCCACAAGCGCGGTCTGTCTTTCTGGGCGCTGTGATGTTGTCCTGTCCAACAGAGTGCATACATTCCATTCTGCTACACACAAGGCTGCTGTTTTCCTCTTCTTTTGTCTTCCTGCTCCTAGCTTACTTTTCGCTGCCTGTCGGAGTGTGAACAGATCAGCGCAGACCTTGTATGCCCGGGCGACGTCCGAGCCGGTATGAGTTGCTTTCTGATTGACCATTTCATGAAACTGCTTGCAAAGTATTTGAGTACTGCTAGTTTTTGCTGGACTAGCAGCACATTCTTGGCAGATAAAGGTATTATTAGTGGCAAGGAAGGCCAAGACAAACTGACTCCAGTATCTGTTGCAGTGACTGACCAGATGATACTGTAAGTTTGTTTATCTCTGCTCTTTGTTTAGTGCATGTCACAATACACCGACTGGCACAGTCCACAACAGACCTTGCGACAGGTGTGTTTATCTGCCAGGATGTCCAGTCTCACCCCGTGTAACTGGGAGTGATCCACCACAGACCTGTGGCAGATATTGTTTTTAGTTCTGTCAGGATGCCCTGTTTCACCCTCCACACCCTCGGAAGGGCGGGGATGCCGGTTGAGTCGCCGATGGCCCGACCCATGGACAGGTAGTACCGGTTTCATGGTTATCCGGTAGCAAGCAAGCCAATGCCTGACCTGACAAAAAAAAAAAAAAAAGGGGGTGTAAGTCTCAGTTAAAAGCTGCCAATTTCTGACCCAAAAAAGTGGAATTTTATGAGTAAGAAGCTGCAGCTTTAGCAAAAAGACAAAAAAAGGTGTAAATTCCCAACGGTTTACAACCTAAAATGCTGCATATATAAGATTTGAGTAAAATGCTGCAAGTTTAAGCTTCTTTTTTTTTAAGCTGCAAATTCAAGAGTAAGAAAAGTTCTAAATTCATGAGGAAAAAGCTGCAAAATTATGAATAATAAAAAGCTGCAAATTTTCAAGTAAGAAGCTGCACATTTCTGAGTAAAATGGCTCTAACTCTGCAGGAAAATCTTGCAAATTTATGAGAAAAATCCTCACATTAACAAAAGAATGTTTCTAATTTACATGAAAAAGGATGTGATAAATTGGCGTGTGTTGGCCATTTTTTTTTTTTAAAAAGACAGCCGTGAGGAGGAACTAAGCGGTGGTGTTCGGAGGTGTTAAATCCTGCAGATCTGCATTAATCAGCAGGAAAAAGGAGAAGAAGAGGAATAGGTGATCCCCAGCAGCAGAAATTATCCAGTTAACCTAGGAAGAGTAAACACATGACACCCAACAGATCACCCCCCCCCCATGACATCAGTGGGAACAGCTGGGCCAAACTTCACACCTCTGTCGATTTACATGTTCCCTTCTGAGGACAATTCAAACAGAGCTGCTGCTGAGATGGAAACCAAAGGGTTAAAGGGTGCCGTGGCTTTATCAGCAACACTGATCTCTACCCCACCCCCCACCCCCCAGCTGACCTGCTGGACAGGAACTAACAACTCCTCAGGCCTGTTAACACAGTTTTAACAACAAAAGGGCATGCGAAAGAATGAAGATTCCCTTTGATTTAACAGGATAACAGCGTGAATTTTCTGGTCTGTGAATGAACAGAGCAGCCATGAGTGTTTCACGGAGTCACTTATTGAATTATAATGGTTAACCTAAGTCACAATTTCAGGAAACATAAACTTCAGGGGAAACTTAAACCCATGACACATTGTTTTAAATTTTGCTGATTTTTTTTCCCCCCTCCGCTTCTCTTCCAGTCCTTATGGCCACTTTCTGATTGCTTTGAGTTTTTAAAACATCATTTTAAGAATAGTATTAACTGACTTAAAGTACATTTCTAACTACACTATATCATACAATATGCCATTTAACATACAATTTCATTTGCTCGCATTTTGACATGGTTCAGGTGACCCACAGAACAGACACGACTCAGGATAAATACAATTAATATACTTTATTTGTAAACATGAGTGAATGGATGCGTGAGTGCGGGTATGTGGTGTAATAGGTCAAATAGGTTCATTTTGTCTTCTTTTAATTATTTATCTTTTGTTCTTATAAAAGACAAAAATAAAATAGAAAGGAGATGTCTTTACCTTCTTAACATGTTTCGACTGTACACTGCAGCCTTCGTCAGAAGAGTCAGCTGATTGCTGCCAGGTGACATTTATCAGCTGACTTTTTGTAGGCAGGGCCAACTCAGCAGATCTGTCAGATCCACCGAGCCGGCCCCGCCTCCCGCCGTCAGATGGTCTCTGGAGAATGTGATGTCACAGACCAAGAAGACAGACAGGAGGAGGAAAACCACATAAAACTTGCACTTATACGCTGCCAATATCCAGTATGGGCTATAAACAAAGGGAAGCAGCAAGTCAAAAACAAAGAAAACAAACAGGAAATAATACACAAAACAAAAGCCGAAATCAAAAACAAGGACACCATAACTATACCATACATACGAGGGATCACGGAACCAATTCAAAGGATCATGAAAAAATACAAAATAAACACAGCAGTCAAACCACACAAAAAATTAAGACAGTTATTAGTACACCCCAAGGACAGAATAGAACAAGACAAAAAATGCAATGTAATATATGAAATATCATGCAGATCATGCAACAAAACCTACATTGGAGAAACTGGAAGACCATTCACCACAAGAAAAAAAAAAACACCGGAAGGAATGTGAGAAGGAAACACAAGGACGACTCACAAGATCACAAAAAGAAAAGGCAGAACAAAAAACATTAAAATCAGCAGTATCAGATCACTGCAAAAGAAATAATCACATCATGGACTGGGACAATGCAAGGATTATTGGATCGGAGAGCAACAGACACAAACGCTGGATCAAGGAGGCCATAGAGATCAGGAAGTGGGGAAAAGACACCATGAACCGAGATGAGGGGGCCTTTATGCTTTCCCACACCTGGGATCACATTCTCCAGAGACCATCTGACGGCGGGAGGCGGGGACGGCTCGGTGGATCTGACAGATCTGCTGAGTTGGCCCTGCCTACAAAAGTCAGCTGATAAATGTCACCTGGCAGCCATCAGCTGACTCTTCTGACGAAGGCTGCAGTGTACAGTCGAAACACGTTAAGAAGGTAAAGACATCTCCTTTCTATTTTATTTTTGCCGTTCTATTTTATTTTTGCCGTTCTGGCTGTCCTCCAAATCCACCGACAACGTCTTAGATGAGCCTGAACTGATGGAACGGCAGTGTCCCCCTCCTCTTCAGGGAACAGCGGGGGGTTGTAACCCAACGAGGCCTCGAAGTGGGACATGCCGGTGGCAGTGGACACCGCTGTGTTATGGGCGTATTCAATCAAAGGGAGGTGTGTGCTCCATGACGATGGGTTGGCGGCTGTGACACACCGCAACGCCACTTCCACCTCCTGGTTGGCTCGTTCACATTGCCCATTAGATTGCGGGTGGTAGCCAGAGGACAAGCTTGCCGTAGCCCCTAAGGCGGTGCAGAAAGCCTTTCAGACTGGAGATGAACTGGGGCCCTCGGTCTGATACTATGTCCTGTGGGATGCCATGCAGCCGAATAACATGCTGAACCAGCAGATCGGCTGTCTCCTTGGCAGATGGTAACCCCCGCAGAGGGATGAAGTGAGCCGCTTTGGAAAACCTGTCCACCAGCGTGAGGATGGTGGTGAAGTTGTTGGACGTGGGGAGGCCTGTGACGAAATCCAGCACCATGTGGGACCATGGTCTACCCGGGACAGGGAGGGGATGGAGCAGCCCAGCTGGCGGCGATGAGGACGTCTTCCCAGTAGCACACTCAGGACAGGCGCGGATGTACTCCCCCACGTCCTTCTGGAGGGATGGCCACCAAAATGACCTCTGTAGGAGCGCCACCGTGCGTGCCCTTCCCGAATGGCAAGCGAATTTGGAAGTATGCCCCCACTGGATGACCTCCCCTCGGACCGCTGTGGGAACAAATAATTTGCCCACTGGACCCCACCCCCCCGGGTCAGCTTCGTCAGACTGCGCCCTTATGACCTTATCCCGAATGCCCCAAGCGAGGGCGCCCACGATGCATGCTGGGGAGAGGATGGGGTGCTCAGTCTTCTCCGCTGTTTCTGGAGCGAACTGACGAGACAGGGTGTCGGGCTTGGTGTTCTTTGACCCAGGGCGGTAGGTGATGGTAAAGTCGAACCGTCCAAAAAACAGCGACCAGCGGGCCTGTCGGGTGTTCAGCCGTTTAGTGGTCCGAAGGTACTCCAGGTTGTTGTGGCCGGTCCAGACGATGAATGGCTGTGACGCTCCTTCCAATCAGTGCCGCCACTCCTCCAGGGCCAGTTTAACCGCCAACAGCTCCCTATCCCCGATGTCGTAGTTCCGTTCTGCTGGGGACAGGCGGCGAGAGAAGTAGGCGCAGGGGCGGATCTTACTGTCTGCTGGAGAGCGCTGGGACAAGACAGCCCCCACACCAGAATCTGAGGCGTCCACCTCCACCAGGCACTGAAGGGTGGGATCCACCTGCGTCAGGATAGGAGACAATGAGAACCTAACCTTCAGCTCCGAGAATGCGGTGTCCGCCTCCTCCGTCCAACGAAAGGGCACCTTGGTGGAGGTGAAGTTGGTGAGGGGGAGGGCGATACGGCTGTAGTCCTTAATGAACCGGCGATAAAAGTTAGCGAAGCCCAGGAACTGCAGTAGTTGTTTCCTTGATGCGGGGATAGGCCAGTCCACCACCGCCTTCACCTTCACTGGATCTGGGATGATCTCCTTCGGGGCGATAATAAAGCCGAGGAAAGATGTCCTGGAGACGTGGAACTCACATTTCTCTGCCTTGACGAAGAGCTTATTTTCCAGCAGCCGCTGCAAGACTCGCCTGACGTGAACGCGATGCTCCTCCATGGACTGAGAAAAGATAAGAATGTCGTCAAGGTAGACAAACACAAAGGTGCCCAAAAAATCCCTCAAAACATCATTAATAAGACGCTGGAAGACAGCCGGGGCATTGGTCAGCCCGAACGGCATAATCAGATATTCGAAATGCCCACTAGGGGTCCTAAAGGCCGTCTTCCACTCATCCCCCTCACATATCCGCACCAGGTGATAGGCATTGCGCAGGTCTAATTTGGTAAAGCAGCAAGCCCCCCGGAGGGAATCGAATGCTGAGCTGAGGAGGGGGAGAGTGTACTTATCTTTGATGGTGATGTTGTTAAGTTCCTGGAAGTCGATGCAGGGCCTGAGGGAGCCGTCCTTCTTCCCCACGAAGAAAAACCCCGCCCCCACCGCCGAAGATGAAGGTCTAATAGTACCAGAGCTCAGAGACTCCTTAATATATGAGTCCATAGCTGCGTGCTCCGGAGCAGACAGGTTGTAAAGTCTGCTGGATGGCAGTGGAGCGCCGGCCCGCAGATTAATAGCACAATCGTACGGTCGGTGAGGGGGGAGGGAAAGGGCTTGGGATTTACTGAAGATGGCCCCAAGGTCATGATATTCCGGTGGCACTTTTGACAGATCCGGGGGGGACAGGCAGGGACATCCAGAGGCGTGGCAGGCGAGCATGCAGCAGACTGCAGACATTCACTTAGGCAGAAAGGGCTCCATGACACAATACTTCCCGAACGCCAGTCAATCGATGGATTATGCAGGTGCAGCCAAGGATAGCCCAGGATGACTGGGGACGATAACACCGGCAGGACAAACAAATTTAACTCCTCCCGATGGTTGCCCGAAATGATAACTGGCACCGAGGCAACCCGATGAGTGACAGTGGCCAACGATGCCTCAGACAGGGCAATAAGCTTAAGGGGAGTTTTTAACGGCTGCATAGGTAGACCCAGATGGGTTGCCAGACTCCTAGAAATGAAGCTCTGCTCGGCCCCTGAGTCAACGAGTACATGTGTCTTATGTTCCTTGTGACCACAGCAAAACCGAATGGGAATGAGAAAACGGGTGAGGGGATTGTTACAGTTAACGTCCGTGAGACCCCCTACTTCGACGCACGGACTTCCCCTTTTTGGCCGCCTAGGACAGGAATTCAGGTCATGCTCCTCGCTCCCGCAATAGACGCACAACCCCAACTCTCGGCGGCGCTGTCTCTCCGCAGCAGGAAGTTTCGACCCACCCACTACCATTGGTTCTTGGTCCTCTGGAAGGTCAGTAGATGGGAGGGCCAGCAGGGGGGGCTGGAAAGAATGGTGCGGCATATTCCCCGAGCGGCCGGAAGTCATGCACTCTGCCGCTCGTTCCCTCAGACGGTTGTCAAGGCTAATGGCCAGGGAGATACACTCATGCAGCGTAGAGGGTTTCTCCAGGCGGGCCAGCTCGTCCCGCAGACTAGGGCTCAAACTTCTCAGGAATAAACTACTCAGGAAGGCATCTTCCCACCCGACCTCCGTAGCCACGACCCTGAAATCAACGGTGTAATCGGCGACTGCCCTCGACCCCTGCCGAAGATTTAATAGGCGAGAGGTGAGTACATCCTCCCGGTCCGAGTGACTAAAAGCCTCCTGGAATTCCTGGGTAAATTGAACGTATGTCATAGAAGCATAATTAGCCCTAGTCATAACCGCATAAGCACATGCTAAAGCCCGCCCCTCTAACAAACTGATCATATAGCCAGTGCGGCTCTGGTCAGTGGGAAAATCTCCGGGAACCCGTTGGAACACTATTTCGCACTGCATGAGGAACCCCCTGGCTTCTCCTAACACCCCTTTAAAGCGGGCGGGAGTAGGGACGGGAGTGAGCCGACTAGCGGAACCTGAAGAGTGGGGGCTAAGAGTAGAGCTAGTGGTGGAGCTAGCGGTAGGGCTAGCGGGAACTGAGGAGCTAGCTGGTCCTGTGGGGAAATCCTGTGGGCTAGCCAAACGGTCTAACCTATCGGTGATGCGGGTTAGCTGGGTTAGCATCACCTGTTGCTGGTGCGATAATTGGTCTACCCAAGCCTCTAGATGGTTAATTCGGCGCACGAGTGCACTGTCTGCCGGGTCACTTTGGCGGAGTCATACTGACATGGTTCAGGTGACCCACAGAACAGACACGACTCAGGATAAATACAATTAACGTACTTTATTTGTATGTGGTGTAATGTCGTGTAGTGCAATCTGTGTACTCCAACTGGGGCCGGCAGAGCACCGTACAAACTGGCAACCTGTCAACAGATGTTGGAGTTGCTCAGGTGGTGCTGAAGCTGCAGCCAGGGAGACAGTGTCTGTGGGCAGGTTAACTGGAGGTGGAAGAAAGGGTCCGCTGCCTGGAGGGAGATGGAGGTCCGCCGTTGCGGGCTCTGCCTGTGCGCAGGGGAATCGGAACAGGTTTAGTAGCAATTAAGCTTACTTGATAGTTGGTCCGGGCGAAACCAACCCGGACGTTGTTCAGCGGGGCTGGGAAGCCGTAGGCTGGACAGTTGAGTGCAGGGAAGCACGGAGGCAGGGTGTGGCATGATTCACAGGAGAGAATCAGACGACTCTGCGCCCAGCACTGGTCCTGATGGGAATAAATGGGGCCGCAGGAGATGACAGGCAGGTGCGTGCACAGGTGCTGTGATTGGCGGCCATGACACAGTTAGCTCTTAATTCAAACAAGCAGAGTATTTGCAACCAACTTAATTAAAACTTGAACAAAAACAATCAATCTGAATACAACTGGGAGCGTTTAAAAATAAAAATCTTTGGATTCCTTAATGAAATTCTGCCTGCAGCTCACCTGCACTCAAACATTCCAAGTACCACTCATGGGACGGACCAGATTCCATACAAAATGTTAAAAATTTTATTCTGGCTTCATCTTTAAGGGGTTGCTGTTCCAGTTAAAAGTCTCAAGTGTTGGAGAGTCCACCTTTGTATAAAACGGCCAAGTCAGTATACCACAAAAGGCTCAAAGTTGCTAAGATAATCCAGAGGTTAAACCGGCTGTTAATGTAATTTAAGCCCTGCATGGCTTCGACAATGTGGAACCGGCATTTCACTTTGAAATGGATGGCAACGAGTTATTGCAAACGAGCAAGTTTAAAACACACAACACTAAAGTTAAGAGTATTGCAAGAAGGAAAATAGTTTAATATAAAACACAGCTGTCTTACCTTGAAATGTCCTTTACAAATGAAGAGACTCTAAACTGAAGAAAAATCGTAATTCGAACCACCAACCCTCTGGTTATTGGACAACTCGCCCTGCGCGCTCCGGGGAAAACCGAAGCCCACTCGTCGGCGCCGCTTGCTGCCTCGGGCACCTCGCCGTACTGCGCAGTGCCCTCGTCCAAGGCGCATGGAGCCCCGGCACTGAGAGACTGCCTGACCTCCATGGCACATGGCTGCTGCTGCTCACTCCTGGGGTCCACAGCATCACTCTATTAATACATTCCTTTATTTCCGAAGTAATGTAAGGTTTATTATTTGGGTATTTCTTAATGGTTTTCGTAGGAATGATTGAATCCACCAAAAAGAGATGTAATCAGTAATTGTTTCTGTCACCGCATTGATATCTTCATTCTGGAAGAAAATATCCCAGTCTGTACATAAAAAAAACCCCATTGTGACCAAATTTTACAGCCCTTTATTAGTGTCCTGAAGTGAAATAAAGAGAAAGACGATTCTGCCAGCTGGATAACCTTTATTTCTCTGTATACAGGAGAAGAGTGGAGAAGAGACAAAATTTGCTCTCACTGTTCTGCTCTTGTCAGCAGCTTGACTTCCTTTATAGTATTCCTCTCTGCTCCAAATATGGTAGCAGCCTTGGAGATAAGACCCGAGAACACACTGTTGGAGCACGCGACTCAAGAATGTGATTTGACCTTACTTGACAATCTTAACAGTTATTTCCCACAAGGCTCACCCACTCCCCTGCTCACTGAGAACATTCCGTACAGAGGAGAGATAAAACATGCATGCTGAGCATAAATTCATTATGATTCACCTCTCACACTATACTCAGTATGTAGACACTACATTACTGAGTATGTCGTCTAAATCAATCATTACACAACAGGTTAATATATGAGCAACGATTTCTCACGACAATAAAAGATGTGAATAATAAATTGTGAATTTCTACCACAACATCCTTTCAGTTCCTCTATTTTATCCGCTGACCACACTTTAGTAGAGCGGACTTCAGGTTTACTGGACTTAAAAACTGATCTATAAGTAGGGAGGAGGTGAATAACATTATGATCCGAATTGCCGGGGGGGGGGGGGTCTGGCTCTAGCCGTGTAGGCATCTTTGATATTCCCATAGCACTTATCAAGGATGTTATTGTTCCTAGTACTACACCTCTGGCAAACGATAAACAGTCTCTGAGATCACGTGTCCTAGCGATGCTCCACGAGGGCCACCTGGGTGTGGTCAGGGTAAAAACAGCACTGCAGGAATTCAGTTTGGTGGCCGGGTATTGATAATGACATTGAAGCTATGGTGAAAAACTGTTCCATGCTTGGAGAGCGGGAAGACCGGCGGACCACTCCCTCCACCCCTGTGGCCGTTATTGTACCCAGAGGGCCCTTGGAAACACATCCAGTTGGACATCTTGCTTGTGGTCTACGACCTGTTTTCAAAGTGGCCGGAGGTGTTACCCACTAATTCAGTCACGGCGGATGTGGTTACGGGTTTCCTCTTGTCACTGTTTGCCAGGTGGGGGGTCCCAAATGTAACACGACTGACAATGGCCCGCAGTTCACCTCTGGGGCATTTGAAGAGTTCTTGAGCGCTAGGGGTATGGAACACATTAAAACCACGTTCTGCTATCCCCAGGCCAATGGGGGCGTTGGAACGTTTTAACAAGACCTTGAAAAACAGACTGAGAGACCACTTGGCAGACAGCTTTGTATTTCCGGATGCCCTCCAGAGCACACTCCTCCACTACAGGGTGACAGCCCATGCTACGAAAGGATGCTCCCTGGCGGCTCTCATGCTGGGGTTCGAACTCCATCTGCCTTTGGATCAACTGAGACCGCCCACGACTCCTCCTCCAAGGAATATGGACTGTCCACGGGACCAGGTCACTGCGCAACAGCATAAGATGAATCGACGATTTGACAGGAAGCACAGGGCGAGAGCCCATGGGCTGAAGGTGTTGGATCAAGTTTGGGATAAACACCCTAAGCACACGCATAAGCTGCAGCCGTTCTGGACAGGGCCCCTGCGGATCACGAGACGACAGGGCCAGGACACGTTTGAGCTTGCAGATGGGTGGCGGTGGCGCTCCAGTAGACTCAGGAAGTCGCCACCGGAACAGAGGACTAGAGCTATGGCGGGACGACCTGGTGTGAGGGGGGACTTGTTGGACTGGGGTGGTGAGAACTCACAGGTGCGACCAATGGTGCCTGGTGCAGAGTCCCCGCCTAGGGGATGCCCAGCTAGAGTTCATTAGAGGCCCAGGTACCTGGAGGACTGTGTATTAAAGACAGTACTAGCTATTGCGTGTTGGGACTAAGCGGCAGAATAACCTGCTCCAACACAGTGGGGCGTTCTGGTTGTCTACTCAGACGTCCGTTTGATTGGCTGTTTTGCTTACTTAGTTTAAAAAAGAGAAAGAGAGACAACACTGTGTTTGTTTGTTTTTGTCTGTCTTGGGGGGTGGGGTTCCTTTGACTTTGCCTGTGTGTGTGGGGAGATGTGTGAGAGTTGACTCTCGGGACTTGCTGTAGCCTGACTAAGGGGGTTGGGGCAGTGACATCAGGCAGGCTGCGGCTAGAGTATATAGTGTTGTTCTCGATAATAAAGTCAGTTCGGTGTTCAGTTGAGAGTGGCTCCAGTCTCATCTTATTTGGACATAACATCCCGCCTTGCTTAATTTAATTGGTTAAGAGTTGATATTTGACCTGATTATGGTTGGACGTGGGCCGGTAGTGAATCTGTGAATGAATGAATGAATGAATGTACAATAGCGGCGTCCAAAAGAGAAAAAAGAAGAAAGAAAAACAGGAATGTGAGAATGAGGTTTTAAAAAAGACTCCTAAATTGACAGGATTTTTTAAAGTTGTGATACAGTCGGACAGTGTCAACTTTACAGTCACAGCAAGATGTTTGTCAAATTGTTAGCATTACAAATGCTAACAGGATGCACTGGCAGAGTTGTTGTCTGAAGATCTGTCAGTCACAATGGGCAGAAGCTCCAGGTCATCGAAGTTGTAAAACACCCGTGGAAGTGTTAAAGATTCACACACACCGGGAATATTGATCCAGAATAAGATTGAAGAGCTGCTAGAATAAAGCCGCTGATATCAGGGCATCTGAACGTTCCTACAAATGGCTGAAACATTTTTCTCCAAGTGCCATTTCAATTGCAAACTTCCAAATGGTGAGTACGTTTCAAGACAGTTGTCATAACCTTGGACTCAGGGAACACACGCACACGGGCTCGGGACGATTTAAAGCTTTTATTAAACACCAAAGGTGTATGAGTGCGTGAGTGGGAATGGAGATGTGGTGTGGGAGGACATCGTGCATAGTGGGCGGAACAGCTCGCCGTTCGACCAGGTAACCCTGAGGGGAGAGCAGAGCAGGAGGTTAGTTGTAGCCGACCACACAGTGGGAATAATTTGTTACGTTTGCTCACGTGCAGAGAGATGAGTGGCTGGCGTTGGCTTGACAGCTGTGTCCTGGAAGACAGCGCGGCTGTGCGCCCTTGACGCGTCGGAGCCATGCAGGCGGAGATGAGGCGAGGAGAGGGAAAAGCCACCGCCTGGGAATCCACGTGTGCACAGGGGAAGGACTGGAGAGGAGGTAAGGATATGAATGGTAGCTTACGTGCAGAGTGCACTGACGGTAGAGACCGGATCAGTCGCCGTGTTGAGGAGTAGATGCGAAGACGACTCCAGGCCGAAGCAGAGGGCAGAGGGGTAGATATAGCTCATCGCCGATGAGGCGCAGGTGTGCGTGCAGCTGGTAATGATGACCGGCGAGAGCGAGGTGTAACAGTACTCCCCCCCGAGCAGCGCCTCCTGGCGCTGGCTTACCTGGGTGCGTCCGATGGAACTCCGTGATGAGACTGCCGTCCAACACCCAGGACGGCGGCACCCAGGACCTGTGCTCCGGGCCATATCCCTCCCAGTCCACCAGGTACTGGAGACCACGGCCACGGCGGCGGGCATCCAGAATGGCCGTGACACTCCAAGCAGGATCTCCATCGAGCAACCTGGGGGGAGGAGGGGTCTTGGGAGGTTGGACAGAGAGGGTCAGACAGCACAGGTTTAATACGAGACACATGGAAGGTAGGATGGACCCGGAGGGAGGGGGGGAGAGCCAAGCGCACAGCCACCGGGTTAATGATCTTGGTGATGGTATACGGCCCGATGAAACGTTGCGCCAGCTTCCTCTTCTCCGCCTTCAACTTGATGTCTTTGGTTGACAGCCAAACGCGCTGACCCACCTGATATTCGGGAGCGGCCCTCCTGTGGTGATTGGCGAAGCGAGAGTTGCGCTCCGCCGTGCGTAACAGAGCCTGGTGCGTACTAGTCCAAATGCGCCGGCAGCGCCTTACATGAGCCTGGATCGAAGGAACTGCCACCTCCTTTTCTTCCTCCGGGAACAGCGGTGGATCGTACCCCAAGGACGCCCGGAAAGGGGACATGCCGGTGGTCGAGGAAAGGGTGGAGTTGTGGGCGTACTCGACCCAGGGTAAGCAGGTGCTCCAGGAGGACGGATTGGACGAAGTGACGCAGCGTAGGGTTGCCTCCAACTCCTGGTTTGTGCGCTCACACTGGCCGTTGGTCTGGGGATGGTGACCAGAGGACATGCTCACAGTGCCCCCAGTGCGTTGCAGAAGGCGCCCCACACCTTGGAAACAAACTGTGGTCCCCGATCCGAGACCACGTCCAACGGGATCCCATGCAGCCTAACCACATGCTGAGTCAGCAGCTCGGCTGTCTCCCGCGCCGAGGGGAGCCCACGGAGAGGCACGAAGTGGGCCGCCTTGGAGAACCGGTCGACAATGGTCAAGATGGTGTCGTAGGAATTAGATTTAGGGAGGCCGGTAACAAAATCCAAGGCCACATGGGACCACGGTCTCCCGGGAACCAGCAACGGGTGGAGGAGACCCGCTGGAGGGGAAGTGGAGGTCTTACCCACAGCGCACTGAGGACAGGCACGGACGTAGTTGGAGATGTCACCTCTGAGACCCGGCCACCAGAAAGACCGCTGAATAAGCTCCACCAGCCGAGAGGTACCAGGATGGCAAGCGAACTTGGACGTGTGGGCCCAATGGATGACGTCGCCCCGGACCGACAACGGGACGAACAACCTCCCGACTGGACCGCTGCCAGGATCAGGCTCCGCCTCCTGTGCCCTTCGGACCTTGGCCTTTATTCCCCATGCAACAGCCCCCACAACACACGAGGATGGAAGGATGGTATGTTCACGGTCCGCCGGTTCCTTGGGTTCAAACTGCCTGGAGAGCGCGTCCAGTTTGCCGTTCTTGGATCCAGGCCGGTAGGTGATGGTGAACCTGAAGCGACCAAAGAACAGTGACCAACGCGCCTGGCAGGCATTCAGGCGCTTGGCCGTCCTCAGGTACTCCAGGTTTTTGTGGTCGGTCCAGACCACGAACGGCTGAGAAGCCCCCTCCAGCCAATGGCGCCACTCCTGAAGAGCCAGCTTCACCGCTAGGAGCTCCCGATCCCTGATGTCATAGTTCCATTCAGTGGGGGAGAGGTGACGAGAGAAGAAGGCGCAGGGGTGTACCTGCCCATCCGCTGGCGAGTGCTGGGAAAGCACTGCTCCCACCCCTGTGTCAGATGCGTCCATCTCGACCAAGAACTGGAGGGCGGGGTCCACCTGGGTGAGGACCTGGGAGGATGCGAACTCCGTCTTCAGGGCCCTGAAGGCCGAGGCAGCCTCTTCGTTCCACCTGAACGGCACCTTGGGGGAGGTGAGGCGGGTCAGAGGGCCGGAGATGGCGCTGTACTTGGGTACAAAGTGGCGGTAGAAGTTAGCAAAGCCTAGGAACTGTTGCACCTGTTTCCTGGAAGAGGGGGTAGGCCACTCCACCACCGCTTTGACCTTAGCTGGGTCGGGGAGGACCTGATTATGAGCGATTACAAACCCCAAAAAGGAAGTCTGGTTGGTGAAAAATTCACACTTCTCCGCCTTTACATACAACCTGTTCTCCAGGAGGCGCTGAAGGACCCGCCTCACGTGGACCTGGTGCTCCTCAATGGACCGGGAGAAGATTAGAATGTCGTCTAGGTACACGAACACGAAGACCCCCAGGAAATCCGGAAGAACGTCGCTGATTAGCCGTTGGAAGACGGCCGGCGCGTTGGTAAGCCCAAACGGCATAACCAGGTACTCAGAATCAGAATCAGAAAAAGATTTATTGCCAAGTACATTCACAAGTAAATAACTGGTAAATATACGAGGGATTTGACTTGACACTGAGAACGACATAGTTGACATTTTCAGTGACGCGGCAGCGTCAGTGACGCGGCAGCGTCAGTGACGCGCCTGTCAGCAGAATGGGAACAGGAAGCAATGGGGGAGAAAGAGGATAAACACAGTAGGAGAGAGAAAAAAGCATTGTTTATGAGAATACAGTTCATATATGATCAATATTATGATTACAAGAAAAAACTCTCAATGCACAATTAGCAGACAATAGAATCCATACAATGACACAAAGAGAGCAGTGAATGAATAATCTTCAAGTCAGTATAGTGAGTCAGTGTGAGTGAGGGTGTTGAGTGCAAACAGTGATATCAGTTAAGGACAACAAAGTCTCTTCCGCAGCAGATGCTATGTCTACCGTCTGGGCAGAGGCGCGTGTCCTTGGCACGGCAGATGGAATAGTTTGCCAGACAGCTGGCTGTCCTTGAGAGTCAAATGCTGCCCGCCGTGTTATGAAAAACAAGTATACTGAAGATAATCTGGAGGACTGTGTGCTGAGGGCGTCAAAACAGGTCGAATAGCACTGACTTCAGAGAAAAAACTTTATATTCTCTTACAGATTCAGTGCTCAAATCCTTCATGGCTGGACGTTGAAATTATCATGGACGCCTCTCAGCGTGATCGTGATGTAATCCATTTTCCGAGACAGTTCTCCATTAGCCGCTGTCAGAGTCCTGCCCAGTTGGTCAATTTGATGGTTGAGCCTCGCCAGGTCCGCTTTTTGATAAGCTCCATCCATCTTCTTCAATTTGCGGTATACCAGAACAATCCCAGATCAATCCCAGAACAATCCCAGATCCAATCAGTAGAATTCCGATGACCATTGCTCCGAAGAGGTATAAATCTTCAACATCTTCGATAGAGAGATCACACAGGCACAAGAGTTTCCAATTACTTGTGTCCTTCAAATAACCCGTGGCAGCTGTTCCTGCGGAGCAAATCGGCTCCCCTGGGCCAGTTTTTCTTGTTGAAAAAACAGTGTCAATTGCGTTCAAAGCCCAGCTTATTAAATCCATAATTTCGTTTGATAATCAGCAGTAAAGACACGCAGACAGACAATAGCAAGCCGGGATCCAGTCAGTTAGGGAAGGAGAGAGATAAGGAGCTGGAGCTGGGAGAAAAAGCGTCTGCTCTCTTTGGAGGGCAGAAGTAATCATACTCGAAGTGGCCGCTGGGCGTCCGGAACCCCGTCTTCCATTCGTCGCCCTCCCGGATCCGTACAAGGTGGTAGGCACTGCGCAGGTCGAGCTTGGTGAACCAGGTGGCCCCCTGGAGGGAGTCGAAGGCTGAGTCCATCAAGGGCAGCGTGTACTTGTCTCTGATGGTGATGTCATTCAGCGCCCGGAAGTCGATACACGGGCACAAGGACCCGTCCTTCTTCCCCACAAAGTAGAACCCAGCTCCAACCGGGGACGAGGATGGTCAAATTATGCCTGCACTGAGCGACTCCTTAATGTAAACGTCCAGGCGTCCAGGCCTCACGCTCTGGGGCAGACAAGCTGTAGAGGCGGCCAGATGGCAACGGCGCCCCCGGGCGGAGGTTTATGGCACAGTCATAGGGACAGTGGGGGGGGAGAGACAGTGCTTTAGACTTACTGAACACCTGTCCGAGATCATGGAACTCAGGAGGCACCAAGGATAGGTCTGGGGGCGGTGAGTCAGGCGTCGGGTGCGGCACCGAGGGAGCACAGGCGGCAGACTGGAGACAGGAGCTCATACAGAAAGTGCTCCAGGAGAGGACGCTGCCGGACTGCCAGTGTAGGACGGGGTTGTGGAACCGCAGCCAGGGATAACCCAAGATGACCGGAGAGGATGAGGTGGGTAGCACTATCAGGCTGAGGTCCTCCCTGTGATTGCCGGAGATGATCACCGGGACCGGTCTAGTCTTGTGAGTAACAGTCACTAAGGGCAAGTGAGCAAGGGTGATTAATTTCAAGGGAGATGGCAGGGCTTGGCAAGGAATGCCCAAGCGGGTTACCAGGCCTTGTGAAATAAAATTTTGTTCCGCCCCTGAGTCCACCAGTGCGTGTGTGGCGTGCGCAGTGGAGTTGTGACAAAACCTAACCGGGAGGATGCATTTGGTGAGGGAACTAGAACGGGAGGCGTCCGCGAGACCCCTAGAGCGACTCGCAGACGTTCCCCTTTTCGCCGAACCGGACAATTCCCCACTGAGTGCTGATCCCCTCCGCAATACATGCAGAGGGACAGCTCCCGGCGGCGCTGTCGTTCCGCTGGCGAAAGCCTGGCCCGACCCACCTGCATTGCCTCTGAGGCATCGGCGGACCCAGGAGTGGGTAACGCCAGGGGGCGAGACTGAGGAACCCAGGCGGAAGCCCCGCTTGAGTAACCGGAAGTCCGGCGCTCGGCGGCCCGCTCCCTGAGTCTATTATCAACACTAACAACTAAAGTTATCAGATCAGCTAATTTATCCGGCTGCTCCCGGGAAGCCAGCTCGTCCCGCAGGGAGGAGTTTAGGCTGCAAGCGAAGAGGCCACAGAGCTCCGCTTCGCCCCACCCGACCTCCGCCGCTGCCACCCGGAAGTCGACAGCATAGTCGGCGGAAGACCGGCTACCCTGACAGAGATCCGACAACTGGGTAGCGTGAATGCCATCGCGAGCGGAATGGTCAAACACCTCCTTGAATTGGCGCACGAACTGGGCATAGGTCAGGCTCGCGTAGCTGGGTCTCGCCATGACGGCATAGGCCCAAGCTAACGCTCGCTCTCCCAGAAGGTTAGCTATATACCCAATTCGGCTGTGATTGGACGGGAAGTCTCCGGGAACGCGCTCAAACACCGACTCACACTGCAGGAGGAACCCCCTCGCTTCACCGAGTCGCCCAGTGAAGCGAGCCGGGGTTGGAATGGGTGTGAGTTGAGTCTGCGAACCCGAGCTACTGAGACTTACCGAGGGAGAGACTGAAGCTGACCCACCGGGAGATGCCGATGGAGCCAAGCGGCTCAGTCGCTGGACAATTTGGGTAAGCTGATTGACAACTGTCTGTTGCTGATGAGCGATTAAATCAACCCGAGCCTGTAGGTTGGAAAAGTCCGCTGAGTCACTTTGCTGGAGTTGTACTGTCATAACCTTGGACTCAGGGAACACACGCACACGGGCTCGGGACGATTTAAAGCTTTTATTAAACACCAAAGGTGTATGAGTGCGTGAGTGAGAATGGAGATGTGGTGTGGGAGGACATCGTGCATAGTGGGCGGAACAGCGCGCCGTTCGACCAGGTAACCCTGAGGGGAGAGCAGAGCAGGAGGTTAGTTGTAGCCGACCACACCGTGGGAATAATTTGTTACGTTTGCTCACGTGCAGAGAGACGAGTGGCTGGCGTTGGCTTGACAGCTGTGTCCTGGAAGACAGCGCGGCTGTGCGCCCTTGACGCGTCGGAGCCATGCAGGCGGAGATGAGGCGAGGAGAGGGAAAAGCTGCCGCCTGGGAATCCACGTGTGCACAGGGGAAGGACTGGAGAGGAGGTAAGGATATGAATGGTAGCTTACGTGCAGAGTGCGCTGACGGTAGAGACCGGATCAGTCGCCGTGTTGAGGAGTAGATGCGAAGACGACTCCAGGCCGAAGCAGAGGGCAGAGGGGTAGATATAGCTCATCGCCGATGAGGCGCAGGTGTGCGCGCAGCTGGTAATGATGACCAGCGAGAGCGAGGTGTAACAACAGTGGCTTCTATTTTCTCCTTCCATGGCTGTTTGTATTGTTTTTCCTGCTTTATATACAGCGATTTTTCCCCCACCAAACTGGGTTCACACTATAGTGTTTGGACCAACTTTTACAGACATTTTGAAAAATCAGATAAATTAGTCCAAATGTCATGAAATTACGTTTGTGAGCAGATTTTTTTTAATCCAGTGCACACAAGCTTTTACAAACTTTAAAGGAGCTTTTTAACTCCACAGCCTTTCTTGGCGACGAAAGCAGTCTGCTACAATTCAGAGATGATGTCAGTCTTTCTCTTTGTCCAGTAGTTGTAAAATTTCCTTCAGTTATATTATCATTCATCTCGGCCAGAGTCATATTAATTTGTTGTGGTGAATGCAAAATTGTAGATTTTTTTTTTTTCCACAATATCTTTATTGAACCTTTTTTTTTTTTTTTAAACAAACATGATACAAACAATCAAACACTAACACTAAAGTACTACAAAAAAAAAAAATGCACTTAAAAACACCAACAACCACCAACAAAATCAAATCTTCAACAATGCTCCTCTGTTTAGTCTAGACAATCCAACACATAAGTATACATATTATATTCACCAGTTTGGAATTTACAAGGTCCGCACATATCATTCACCTTCTTCTTCAAGAGTTATGTTTAAATTTTTTACATAATCAATAAAAGGTCTCCATATATTCTCAAACACAATTTCCTTTGATTTCAGTATATATGTTATTCTTTCTAATGGAAGGTTTGTTAACATCTGTCTTAACCACTGAGTCACATCTGGTCTATGAGTCTTTTTCCATAATAGTGCAATACATTTTTTGGCATTGAGCAAACTGAGGTCTATGAATGTTCTTTCACTTTTATTAAAATTATGCTTTTCTGGGTACAGACCCAACAAAAACAGTTTAGGATTCAATATGATTTGTTTTGAGATTATTTTTTCAATTGTTACCCTCACCTCTTCCCAAAACATTCTTATTAATCTACATTCCCATACACAATGAAATAGAGTTCCTTTACTTTCCATACATTTTGTGCACGTATCTGGTATATTTTTGTTATATCTATTTAACTCCTCCGGTGTAACATACATCCGCATTAACCATTTGAAGTGTATCAATTTAAGGCGTACATTTATTGATTTGGTTTGAGCTTCTGTACAAGCCAATTCCCATTGTTCCTCTGGAATTTCAGTTTGCAGATCTTCTTTCCAGTAGTTTAATCTTTTCAGTGAGTTTTCACTTGAAAATAGTGTCAATGAGTTATAAAACTCTGAAATAATACCCTTTCTTTTACTATCTTTCATCAACATTTTTTCCAAGGATGAATAGATAGGTCGAGTGAGAGCATTATTTTTTTTTTCCACAATATCTTTATTGAACCTTTTTTTTTTTTTTTAACAAACATGATACAAACAATCAAACACTAACACTAAAGTACTACAAAAAAAAAAATACCCTAAAAACACCAACAACCACCAACAAAATCAAATCTTCAACAATGCTCCTCTGTTTAGTCTAGACAATCCAATACATTAGTATACATATTATGTTCACCAGTTTGGAATTTACAAGGTCCACACACATCATTCACCTTCTTCTTCAAGAGTTATGTTTAAATTTTTTACATAATCAATAAAAGGTCTCCATATATTCTCAAACACAATTTCCTTTGATTTCAGTATATATGTTATTCTTTCTAATGGAAGGTTTGTTAACATCTGTCTTAACCACTGAGTCACATCTGGTCTATGAGTCTTTTTCCATAATAGTGCAATACATTTTTTGGCATTAAGCAAACTGAGGTCTATGAATGTTCTTTCACTTTTATTGAAATTATGCTTTTCTGGGTACAGACCCAACAAAAACAGTTTAGGATTCAATATGATTTGTTTTGAGATTATTTTTTCAATTGTTACCCTCACCTCCTCCCAAAACATTCTTATTAATCTACATTCCCATAAACAATGAAATAGGGTTCCTTTACTTTCCATGCATTTTGTGCATGTATCTGGTATATTTTTGTTATATCTATTTAACTCCTCCGGTGTAACATACATCCGCATTAACCATTTGAAATGTATCAATTTAAGGCGTGCATTTATTGATTTGGTTTGAGCTTCTGTACAAGCCAATTCCCATTGTTCCTCTGAAATTTCAATTTGCAGATCTTCTTTCCAGTAGTTTAATCTTTTCAGTGAATTTTCACTTGAAGATAGTGTCAATGAGTTATAAAACTCTGAAATAATACCCTTTCTTTTACTATCTTTCATCATCATTTTTTCCAAGGATGAATAAATAGGTCGAATGAGAGCTTTATTTTGATTTGATCGAATAAAGTTTCTAAGTTGAAGATATTTAAAAAAATGTGTTCTATTGAGATTAAATTTGATCCTCAGCTCTTCAAAAGACATTATGTTGTCTGCACATGGCAAATATAAATCCTGAATCTTTTGTATCCCTTTTAAATTCCATACTTTAAATACAGCGTCCGCTCTCCCTGGTTTAAAATATTGATTACCCCATATTGGACTAAATTGTGACAATAACTGTGGTTCTTTTAAATAGTTTTTAGCTTCACACCATATTTTGATCATATGCTTTACAAATGGATTTTTAACTTGTTTTTGTAATTTTTTTGCCGAATCTGAGTATATGAATATGGGAAGAGGTAAAGGTAAATTGTATGATTCCATTTCAGTCCAGTGAGGGAGATCATTTGATGAAAAATAATATGTCATAGACCTCAGTTGTGCCGACCAATAATACAGCATAAAATTTGGACATTTCAGACCTCCACGATCAAATGGTAAATATAATAAAGACAGACGTAATCTAGCCCTCCTGTTGTTCCATATAAATTCCACTAACTTTTTTTTAATTCTTGAGAATAAATCTAAAGGTGGTGGTAAGGGAATGTATTGAAATAAATAAAGTATTTTAGGTAAAATATTACTTTTAAGTATATTAATTCTCCCGATCATCGACATTGGTAGTGACATCCATCTCTGAAGTAACTCATCAATATCTGTCATTAAGGCTTCATAATTGACACTGGCGACTGATTCTAGCTTAGGCACAATTTGGATTCCTAAATATTTGAACTGATTTACAACATTGAATTGATTTACCTCAGGGGCTGGGTAATTTCTCTGGGTCTCATTTAGCATTAATATTGAAGATTTAGTTTTATTTATTTTATATCCTGATATTTCCCCGAATTTCTTTATTAAATTCAACAAGGTCGGAATTGATTTTTTAAGATTCGACATAAACAAAATTATGTCATCGGCATACAGGGAGATTTTATGTTCTGTTGGTCCAACTTTAATTCCATATATTTGTGACTGTAGACGTATCGCCATCGCTAAAGGTTCAATTGCCATAGTAAACAGTAAAGGTGAAAGTGGACAGCCTTGTCGACATCCTCTATTGATTTTTATTGATTTTGAAATATTGTTATTTGTTAGAATTTCTGCAGTAGCATTATTATATATTATCTGAACCCATTTTATAAAATTATTTCCAAGCCCAAACCTTTGTAAGACTTCAAAAAGAAAGGGCCATTCAACTCTATCAAAGGCTTTTTCGGCATCCAGTGATAAGAGAGCTGTATCCGGTGCTTCTTTATTAGAATAAATAATATTAAATAGTCTTCTTACATTATGGAAGCCTTGTCTTCCCTTTATAAAGCCATTCTGATCTTGATTAATAATATTTGGTAAAATTTCTTGTATTCGTCTTGCTAAAATTTTACAAATTATCTTAAGGTCGGCATTTAATAGGCTTATTGGTCTCATATTTTCACATTTATTAGAGGGCTTACCTGGTTTTGGCAACAGTATAATTAAGGCATTATTCATATATGATGGTAAATTACTATTTTGAAATGCTTCTAAAACCATTTCCAAAAAAGGTTTTGTTAATTTATTCTTAAATTTTTTATAAAGGTCAACTGGAAGACCATCTGGTCCTGCACTTTTTCCTGATTTCATATTATCAATGGCTAGTCCAACTTCTTCTTGACTAATTTTAGACTCCAGTATCTCCCTATTTTCATTTGGAATACACGGTATAAATAGTTCATTCAAAAACCCATGTAGTTTTGTTAAGTCAGATTCATTTTTGGTATCATATAATTTTTCATAGTAATCTCTAAAGGCTCTATTAATTTCTGAAGGATCTATAACTACCTGTCCGTTACTTATAATACTGGTAATTGGTGTTTTAGATTCTAATTGTTTAATCTGCCATGCCAATAACTTTCCTGATTTTTCACCTTGTTCATAAAAAGGTTGTTTCAATCTTAGAAGACTCGAGGCAGCTCTATTCGCTGATTTTTTGTCATATTCAGCTCTCAAAATCAGTAATTCGTTCTCCAACCTTGGATCTCTTCCTGCATATACTCTTTCTTGAAGAATTTTTATTTTATGTTCCAATTGGACTCTCTCCTCTCGAGTCTTCTTAGATTTTGAACCTGTATAACTAATAATATGTCCCCTAATAAAAGCTTTGAAAGCCTCCCACTTTACACATGCTGATGTTTGTGTAGTATTGATATCAAAGAACTCATCTATCTGTTTTTCTATATACTTAACAAATTCCTCATCCTGAAGCCATTTATGCTGAAATTGCCATCTACCTGGTTCCTTTGTCAATTTCTTATCTACATACATTAGACAGCAGGGTGCATGATCAGAGATCACGATGTTATCATAAAAACAGTTTTGAATCTTGGACCTTAATTCTGTGGAGATCAAAAAATAATCTATACGTGAGAATGTCTTGTAGGTATTGGAATAACAAGAGTATGCTTTAACTTGTGGTTTCATTTCTCTCCATATATCTATCAATTTCAATTCTTTCATAAAATGATTAATGGTCATCCTACATCCATTGTGCGTACAGTCCAGTCCTGTTGATCTATCTATACTGGGATTCAATGTACAATTAAAATCCCCTGCTATTATATGTTGCCCTGTAAGTGATGATAAGATAAGAAATAAATTGGCAAAGAACTTTTGATCATCTATATTGGGACCATATAAGTTCACCAAATTTATGTTTTCTAATAGCAAAGATCCTTGAATGATTACATATCTTCCAAATTTGTCTCCAATTACATTTTTCACTTGAAATGGGACTGATTTATGTATGAGAGTCATAACTCCCCTGGCTCGGGATGAAAATGATGAGGTGAAAACATTTCCTTGCCATCTACTCCTAATTCTTTTTACATCTTGCTCTATTAGATGAGTTTCTTGTAAAAACACAATTTTTGAACCCATGTCTTTTATTTTATTCATAACTTGTTTAAGTTTTTTTAAATTTTGTAGACCTCTGCAATTCCATGAAGTTAAATTAAGATTAACGCTTTGATTTATAATCAATAGGGTGTTTGGGATTACCTTGCAGTGTAAACATGCTCAAACAGAAAAGCAAAAAAATGAGTGGTTGAACATTCACCCTACAAACTACACACAAACAAATTCCCCCTTTCCACATTTGTGGCAATCCCCCCAAAAGCAAAAAAAAAATTCCGTCTCCCGATATAGCCATCGACCGTTCCACACCCACGAGGAACAGCCAAAGCCACTCCTTCTTCATCCTCCTAATCACCCTAACTCTACTGCTTTTAATAACGTAAGATTAACTCTCTTCTGTAATTTTCCAATTTAACTCCAAATTTTTTTTAGCAATTTTGTACTTTTTTTTTTTTTTTTAATATGTAATACATTCTATATTTTGTAATCTTGTTATATGCTTCTAATCAGTTAAATGCTCAAATATTCTACCCTATATTCTGTTCATGCTTAGCTCCCACCAGTCTCTTCCTGGATCTTCTTGATGAGCTCCTGCGCCTCCTCGGGGGTCTTGAAGATGCGTGTTCTGCCCTCATATGTGACCAGAAGTCTTGCAGGGTGAATCACTCCATGACGAATCTCAAGGTTGCGCAGTTCTTTGCGGATGGGGTCAAACTGCTTCCTTAATTGTTGGATTCCTGAGGCCAAATCTGGGTAGAACCGCACCTGCTGATCTTGGTATTTAATTTCTCCTTTGGCCCGCACCGCGTTGGAGATCGTCATCCTGTCTCTGTAGCTGAGAAACTTCATAATTAGCGTCCTCGGTGCTGCCTTGTTACCTCTCGGTGGGCCAATTCGGTGGGAGCTTTCCAAGACGACTGATGATTTTAGCTCCGCGTTGTTCAGCGCCTCCGGGATCCACCCCTCCAAAAAGGAGCATGAATCATGACCTTCGGCTCCCTCCGGTAAACCCACCAGCCTCAGGTTGTTCCTTCTGGACCAAGATTCCAAGTCCAGAACACTATTTTCCAGATCTTTATTTTTTTTTTCCAAAGTGCGCACCTTTATTTGAAGTCCGCTAATTTCATCCTCCGCACTTGAGACACGAAGCTCCGCCTGCGTCACTCGCTCCACGCAGTCACCCAACTCCTTTCTCATTGCATCCAACGCTGCCATAATCCCATCAAGTTTAGCGGAAAAGTCTGCTCTCATTGAGCTAATGGCAGCCAGCACTGCACCTGTGCCGTCATCGTCAGCAGCAGCAGTTACCGCACCACCGCTAGTTTCATCCGCCATATCCGCAGCTTTTTCTACTGCGCCACAAACTTTAAAGTCCGTTAATTTGGACTGCTTCGGCGATTCAATTTTTCCCCCTCCTGATTTCCCAGCCTTAGTCTTCACCGGCATATCCTCACCCAAACGCTGGGAAAAGTTCTGTTCCAAATGAGAGAGTTATTTGCCGAATTTTTATTTCCAAGGGCAGAGCAGAGTGATACGTGTCCTTCTAGGCGGCCGCCATAACCGGAAGTCCAAAATTGTAGATTTAATTCTAAACAGCTGTTGGGATATTTTCATTTTGAATCACTCTTTTAAAAGAATGACAAGAAGAAGTCAACTTTATTGTCATTCAGTCCATCATGTACATTAGAACAGAATTATGTTTCTCCTATCTACAATGTTAATCAGATCTAGAATCAGGAGGGGCCTCTACCATGCAAGGCGCCACCACAAACAACTTTTTCTTCCCCCATTCTCTTTTGCTGAGCATCAAGCCGGAAGGCAGGAAGTGCCATTTTTATAAGGTCTCTGATACGACCCAGCTGGGGCTTGAACCCATGAACTCCCAGGTGTGGTGCAGATGCTCTACTCCTCGGCCACCACTCCAGTGATGAGGTTAACATTGTAAAAACTGTCATCATTAGATAATGAATATTGGGTTTGTGTGTGCATAACCTGCTCTTCTCCTGGGTCGTGGAGAAGCGCAGCTGTTTTCCCAGTAGAACAGACTGGTCTGGCAACATTTTTTTTTTTTCCTCTGTGTAGTGAAAAACCCTGTTCTGTCTTCAAATAGTTAATATTTAACCCTTGAACAGAAAACACGGGCTGAGTGTGTTTTTTCATCATCATAATTAAAGTTGTGGGTTGATGCAAAATATTTGTTGGTTGTTAGTCCTGATGGCACTAGATTTGTCTGCTATTCAAGCTAAACCTAGAACTTTGTGGTCATTCACTTTATTTAGTAATTGGTAGTGCGTATGGGTATGGAACCTGTATCCCAAAATGAAATGTCTGTTGGTACGGAAGCGTTGACAATCTGACAAAACCTTTTCAGATCAACTACAAGCCAGCTGCTGTTGTAGCTTCGGTACATAGTACTTTGGGCCTGTGATCAGAAGGTTGCTGGTTTGCCTCCGGCTATCGGCACCTTGTCCAAACCATTTTACTATGCGATGAAATTTAGACTTAAAATTAAGAGGTTAGCCTTAGGATTTGAGCATGGGTAAGGTTAAAAAGGTAGTGAATAGATATTGATTAAAATTTTGAAACAAATAAATGCCTCAGATTTCCGTACCTGTAGCCTGCTGCTTTTAAGATGCACATTAATAGAACGTACTGGCCAATCAGATTTGAGCCACATCTGTATCAAGAATTCTATGGGTATGGTTCCGTATCTATAGCCACTGCCTTAGTAATTTAGGACCTTGAAGGTCAAGCTGATCCATCAATGACCCCAGCTACATGGCCACAATAATCCGATAACTAGGAATAATCAGATAATGGTAATAATCAGATTTGACATGTTTACATGCACTGAATAAATGGATTAATGGACAATAAACTATGTATGTTAATGTAATTTCACTTTATGCAGCACAATAATTGTGTTTTATCTGATTATTGTTTTTATATGACTACTTTAATAATCAGATAACTCCAGAAATTTATTACTGTGCATGTAAACATGGCCATTTTACATATCATACTCCCATAAATATGTGGGAGGGCCCCAAAAATTTGCTCTAGCCCATGGGCTCACAACCTCCTTAATCCAGCCCTGTACGCAGTATCACAACCAGTCAGTCACCACAGCGCTCACTGAACAAAACAAGGAAGTGAAAAGCGACAAATCTGATTAGAAAAAGATAATACTGAAGATTTAATGCTTTAAAAAATTATACCATAAAGTTGCCGTGATTGCGTACGTCTAAAGGATAATTTGGCATATGTGTAGGACACGAGGCGTGCCAGCAGGGACCCGGGGTCTGACAAAGAACACCGGTGTATCCAACACAGGGCACGCCAGGAGAAGCAGCGGCCTGACCAGTGTTCTGTCGATTTGTGCTGCCGTATCGAAAAATGCTACCAGTAGCGCCTCCTTTGTTTCAAAAATGCACGTAAATGTTTATGGTAGCATGATGATGGAGCTTATGTACACGACTCTGATAGCTGTAGAGATAAAGGGCAACTTTACAACATAATTTTACCTACTGTACAGGAACTCCATCACTGAACAGTGATATTAACTAAAATAATTATAATGATGACTGAACAACTCCCATTCCCCAAAATGCAAGATGCACTATTATGAATATAAGTCATAAAAGATCACACAAATAAGTGATCTGACAAACAAACAAGGGATCTGAAACAGTCACTAATACTGTATGTCCCATTCCTTTTCAATAATTAGCTTTTCTGTAATTAATATTCACACAATCAGATAATTAACCTAACCTAGACTAACCATGGGCAGCGCGGTGGTGGAGTGGTTAGCACTGCGGCAGCACAACAACTCACCCTTGGCCGGGGGATCCTGGGTTCGATCCCAGCCCCCGACCAACAGTGATCTGTGTGGAGTTTGCATGTTCTCCCCGTGTCTGCGTGGGTTTACTCCGGGATTTCTCCGGTTTCCTCCCACATGCCAAAAACATGCAAGTTAGGTTAATTGGCATCAAACTGGGGATTCTAAATTGTCCTTAGGTGTGACTGTGAGAGTGAATGGTTGTCTGTCTCTCTGTGTTGGCCCTGCGATGGACTGGCGATCTGTCCAGGGTGTACCCTGCCTTTCGCCCAAACATGCTGGGATAGGCTCCAGCCCCCCGCGACCTGAAAAGGATTAAGCGGAAGAAGATGGATGGATGGATGGACAATCAAATAAATCTCAGTGCCATTCAGTCCCTTTCATGTTTGGCAAAGTCTAACATGTGTGATTGCTGACATATAGCCAAAACCTCTTTGTATTCCACTTTCAAACACAGCCTACATTTGGGCCTGTAAAGCCTAATTGGAATACCTTCAGACAGGAATACTTGCGTTCTACGGGCAATGTACTAGTTACTTTTTAAAGCACCACGATGTAACTTTCTTGTTCCTTATTGGAACACCGAAAAGGCCACAACCACAGCAACCACGACCCTAGTCCCAACAGCCAACCACAGGGCTTTTTGTTGTTGGTGGCTAAAGTTGTGCCCTGCGGTTGGCTGCTGGGACGGAGGCCACATCTGCTGTCCCCCCAGTAATGACACCAAAATAAGAGCTGTTGAAGGCGATGTGGGCCCGCTCAGACTATGGATCAAGTGACATTCACTCGGTCAAATCTTGGTGTACCAATATTTTGAGGTGAAAATCTAACATTGTGCTGCATTAAAAAGTACAGGAGAGCCCTGCTGTACTTCATTTGTTGTTTAGAAGAACAAGACCTCACTGGCAAGATTCAAATCCAGGACCTCCTGCTTTCCAAGCACTCACCATAACACAGTCCTTCTCAAATAGTGGGGCGGGCGGGATGCGATGCCGGGGGGGGGGGCACGTGTGACCCCGGGGAACAGGCTTTGCTTTTGCCGTGTAAAGTGTAATTGCACATCCACGGCAGCAGGTGGTGCAGTGGCGCTCTCATTGTCAAAGTCTGTGCGGGAGTTTAAAACTTTTTAAATTGCTGTCAACAAGCCCCTCGAGAGACACCATGGAGAAATATTTAACAGTAACGAAAAGAAAGGCGGAGAGAGACAGAGGTAAAGAGACAAATGAAAGTCTCCCAAAAGCTAAGACGAGGAAATATGACGAAGCTTATCTAGCGCTTGGCTTCACTGGGACTACGGTGAGAGACGAGGAAAGACGGGTGTGTTCACTGTGTCTGAAAGTGTTGGCAGCGGACAGCATGAAGCCAAATAAATTAAGACGTCACCTACAGACATTACATCCTCAACACGTTGATAAGCCGCTTGATTTCTTTCAGCGAAAAAGTGCGGAGTACGGCCAACAATCATCCCACTTTGTGAACGCTACATCAGTAAACCAGCGAGCACTTTCAGCATCATTTAAAGTGGCGCACCAGACTTCCGGGAAGATGGCGGAGAGACATAACACTTAAACAAAGAGCTCTCCCTAGCCGGATTAAAAATCATCGGTAAATGGCCAACTCGACATAAACGAATCAATAAACTAAGGGATGAAAACACGAAGGAACCGGGCACAAGGACAAAAACAGGGTAAAATTGAAGAATTCCTCTCCAACAACGCAGGAAAAACCGCTGTACGCAAAGCCCAAAAAAACGAGGTGTCTACAGCAGAGAAAATGGAAGACACCAGACTCGACAACATGAACGCTGGCATCGCCAGTTTGGGTGAAGAGTTAAGAGAATTCAAGCGACAGCTACAACAGGATTTAGCGGCTCTTAAGGAGGAACTGAAAAAAGAAATTAAGGAGGAAATCATGGACCTCCGAAGAGAAATGGAGCGTAAATTAACGGAAAACATGGAGGAGCTGCGCTCCCAGCGGGCGTGTATGACAGAAGCGCAGACCCGAATTTCGGAACTAGAAGATTGGAAAAGCGAGGCAAACGAACAACTACAGACCCTGACGACGCAAACGCAGAGGATGCAGGAGAAAATAAACGACTTGGAGAGCAGATCCCGACGAAGCAATATGCGCATCTTTGGAATTCCGGAGGGCATTGAAGGCAACTCGATGACAAAATTCATGGATCAGTTCTTAAAAAAAGAACTGGAAATACCCGGAGAAACGGATCTGCAGATTCAACGGGCGCACAGAGCACCGGCACAGAACCCGAAAACAAACTCTCCACCCAGGTCAGTTGTGGTAAACTTTGTGAAATATGACATAAAGGAAAGAATCCTGACGCAAGCATGGAAAAAAAAGATACGAATCGGCGACAAACAGGTATTTTTTGACCATGACTACCCGACAGAAATCGTGCAGCAGCGGAAGAAATATGCCAATATTAAAAAAACGCTGAAAGAGAAAAAAATTAGATTCCAAACGCCGCTAACGAAAATGAGGATTCATTGGGAGGAAGGCACAAGAACCTACAACACGGCCGAAGAGGCAGCGCGGGATATGATGGAGCGGGGCCTTGAGGTGAGCGTGCCGAAGGAGACGGCTGGAGCAGCGGCGGCCCTGAACGCACCACGACAGACGGAGTGGAGGCGAGTGAACGGCGGAAGAAGGGGGAGAGACGTAGAGCAGCGGGCCCAGGACAAGCTACAAGGCTTTCAACTGAAAGCCTAGATCATAACAAAGATTAAGAAAGGCACAGAAGAAATGAAGGCCAAGAAGACAAGGTAAAAGAGAAACAGACGGCTAGGAGAGGTTTAAGTGATATTTGTTGGACATTTCTAGACTTATGACTATTACTTTGATAGTAATTAGAAGTCTAGGGAGGGCCCTTCACTCTGTGAAGACAAACCCCCCACCCACCAACAGGGACCAGTGGGCAGAAGAAAGGCCCAAAGTACGGAGGTCGAGATTTTTTAATGTGTTTTTATATAAATATGTGTTATTTTTGTTGTTAAAGGGGCTAGGAGCACAAGTTAAAAAAATGGAAAAACATGAATATGGGTAAAAATCTTAAGATAATGACATTAAACGTGAATGGTCTGAACTCACCTGTTAAAAGGGAAAGAATAATAAGAAAATTCAAGAAGGAAAAAGCTGAAATTATATTTATGCAAGAGACACATTTGAGCAAGACAGAACATGTGAAACTAAAGAGATTTGGCTATAAGAACTCCTACTACAGTTCATTTAAGGGAGGAGCAAAAAGGGGGGTTATGATACTAATCTCAAACAAAATACAATTTGAAAGTGAACAGGAAATCCAGGATAAAGAAGGCAGGTATGTAATAATAAAGGGAAGAATAGATGGTATGCAGATTACATTAGTGAACATCTATGCCCCACCAGAAAGTGACAAGGGTTTTTTTCAACATCTGTTTGATCTCATAGCAACACACAGTGAAGGAGTCCTAATTTGTGGAGGAGACTTAAATGCTGTCATGGATCATGAAGTTGACACAACAAGTGTTAAGAAGACAAAAAAACATGTAACAAAGTTCATAAGAACCTCACTGGCAGAAATGGGTATGGTAGACATATGGAGGGACCTGCACCCACTCGAAAAAGACTATACACATTATTCAGCAGTCCATAAAGTACACTCTAGAATAGATTACTTCCTTATGAATGAAGGTGACAGACACAGGGTGAGAAATTGTTGGATTGGAGGGGCAGAAATATCAGATCATAATCCTATATACATGGAAATATATTTGAACAATAGAAAACGACAAACAACATGGAAACTTAACGTAGGACTGTTAAATGATGAGAAAATGAAAGAAAGAATAAAAATAAACAAACGAATATATCCACGAGAATGACAATGAAGAAGTGGACCCAACAATACTATGGGACACACTAAAAGCCGTGTTAAGGGGTAAATTAATTGTTGAAACAGGAAAAGCAAATAAGACTAAACTGGAAGCGTATGAACAAAGATGTGAGAGACTGAGGGAACTAGAACGTAAACATCAAAGCACAAATGACCCAAAAATATATCAAGAAATTAAAGAAGAAAAAACAAAGATAAAAGAAACACAAATGGATGAAATTGAAAGGAAAAATAGATATCTAAAGCAAAAATATTATGAAACGGGGCCAAAAGCCACAAAACTGCTGGCAAAACGGTTAAGAAAACAACAAACAATGAATAATGTATACAAGATTAAAGACCCCACCACAAATAAAACCACAGTTAACCCAGAAAACATCGAAGAAATTTTCCATAATTTCTACCAAGAACTATACTCGCAACCTGAAGAAACAAATACTAAAGATATCAAAAAATTTCTAGACACATTGGACTTGCCATCAATAGGAAATCAACAAAATGAAAAACTAACAGCAGAAATAACAACACAAGAGATCAGAGATGTGATTAAGTCACTTAAAAATGGTAAATCACCAGGTAGTGATGGATACCCATCTGAGTTTTATAAACTGTTTATAGAAGAACTCACGCCACAACTCCTAAAGTCATTTAATTGGACGCTGAACAACAACAAAATACCTCCATCATGGAACGAAGCAATCATTTCAGTTATTTTAAAACCAGGGAAAGATAAAGAACAATGCAGAAACTATAGACCAATCTCTTTATTAAATGTAGATTATAAAATATACACAACAATTATATGTAAACGAATAAAGACATTCTTGACGGAATTGATAGAAGATGATCAAACTGGATTCATAGAGGGACGCCAAACACATGACAATATCAGGAGAACAATACATATAATTAACCAAATACATAAAGAAAAGAAAAGCGCAGTAATAATGAGTTTAGACGCAGAAAAAGCATTTGACAGGGTTAACTGGAAATTCCTATATAGTGTACTGGAGCGCTTTGGATTTAACGAAAAATCAGTACAATGCATAAGGACGCTATATCAAGAACCTGTGGCAAGAATCAAGATAAACGGTAGCTTAACAGACAAAGTAAATATACAAAGATCAACTAGGCAGGGATGCTGCTTATCGCCCACCTTGTTTGCTCTGTTCATAGAACCATTGGCTCAAGCGATACGACAAAATAAGAAATTAAAAGGTGTAACAATAAAGGGGGCGGAACACAAGATTGGGCTATTTGCAGACGATATTATAGTTTACCTTGAACAACCAGATAAATCAATAATGGAAATGATGAACTTGATAGAAAATTTTGGAAAATTATCAGGATACAAGATAAACATAACAAAAACACAAATACTGACATTCCACTATAACCCTCTAAACCAGATAACTGATAAGATCAAACTAAACTGGAAGCAAAAAGAAATAAAATACCTTGGAGTGAACATACCTAAAGACCTAAGCAAAATATATAAAGCAAACTATGATAGGTTGGAACAAGAAATAAAAAAAGATATTGATAGATGGTCAATCTTAAATATGGATCTGAATTCAAAAATTGAGACAGTCAAAATCAGCATACAACCTAGATTACTTTACCTCTTCCAGGCTATACCAACAGAGATTCCAGATGCCCAATTCTCAAAGTGGGACAGGATGATATCGAGATTTGTTTGGGGAGGTAAAAAACCAAGAGTGAAATATAAAACCCTCCAATTACCAAAAGAGAAAGGAGGCATGGGCCTACCGAGTCTAAAGGAATATTACTACTCAGCACAAATAAGATATATCATATGTTGGTGCGACGAGGGATATGAGGCAAAATGGAAAGAAATGGAAAAGGAAATTGAGGGACTCCCAGTACAAAGCATAATAGGGGATAAAGATGCATATAAGCAAATCAAACAAATAGACCCAATCACTAAATTTACTTTAGAACTGTGGTATAAAATAGTACAAAAATATAATATAAGGGAAGACATAAAACTATTGAAATGGGTAGCATTTGACAGTCAGTTTGAACCGGCAAAACAAGATAGGGAATACAAAAATCTGGTGAACAAGGGAATCACAGCATGGGGCAATATCGGAAAAAAAGATCTCGGGAGCTTTGTAAATATCAGGAGAAAATTTAAATTAGAAAGATCGGAATTTTTCAGATATCTGCAGATGAGAGATTACTATATGAAGAAGATTAGGCATAACCTCCAAACAGATGTGAACGAGATTATACAACTTATTTTAAGCTCATATGCAGGAAATAAAATAAGAATTATTTCAAAACTATATCAGAAACTTATGACAAACAATCATACAAGTAACTATATAAAGGAGAAATGGGAGAAAGAGCTCAATTTAAACATAACAGAAGAAAGCTGGCAGGAAATATGGAAAACACAACACACATCAACAAATTCAAGGGCATGGAGGGAATTTGGATGGAAAAACCTGATTCGCTTTTTCATTACACCACAGATTCAAGGAAAATATACAAATACCCAATCTTTATGCTGGAGGGGATGTGGGGCTCAAAATGCAGACCACTCACATATGTTTTGGAAATGCTACAAAATATCATCATTTTGGAAATCTATGCATGTGACAATACAGAGGATATTAGGATATAATATACCAATGAACTGTAACCTGATGTACTTATGTGATCTTAAAAAAGACAATGTTATACAGGCTGAGGACAGATATCTAGTTAAAATCTTGTTGATTGCATGTAAAAAAACTATCACAAAAAATGGCGATCAGAAGTTCTTCCTGACCAAGAACAATGGACTGACATTGTTGAGGACATACGTATGATGGAAAAACTAACATATCGACGAAGAATGCAAGAAGGAATATGGGAGAAAAAATGGCGGAAATGGACACACTACAAAGTGCAACAACGAGGCAGAAATTGAAAGAATAACCAAAGACACTGAAAAAAACAGAAGAATTAAGAGATGGAAACTAAAAACTTGATGCTCCAACATTTGCCCCCCCCCCTTTTATTTTTTTTTATTTTATTTTTTTTTATTTATTTTTTTTTTATTTATTTTTTTTTTTATTTTTCCCTACCCTAACCCCTTTGTTTTTTAAATGTAGAATGTGATCTGAATGCATTATATATGATGAAAAATGAATAAAAATCTAAGTTACAAAAAAAAAGTGGCGCACCAAATTGCGCAGTGCAAAAACCCCATACAATTGCAGAGGAGTTGATACTGCCTTTTTCTACCTTTTTCTTCAGACTAAAATGTTAAATATATTGGTACTCCTGTGTTAATGTTCCAGATCAATTTACATTTAATATTGTAGCGAACTCAATATGAGTACCCTACTTGTCTTGCCAAGTGGGTTGACCCTATTGGCGACACAGGTAGCATGCGGGACTCCGGAGCAGGAGGCGTGAGTTCAAATCTCCCGGTGGGACGTTGCCATGTCGAGCAGCACATTACAATATTATTTATTGATTGAATTATTTTTCTCAGCATCAAATGGTTCAGTTGGTCAAAAATGTTTCTAGTTTAAATAAGGATTGACATATTTATTATTTCAGGCACTTTGATGCACTTTAAGTTTTTTTTTTCTGTTTTAGACTATAACAGGGTTTCTGTGTGGCAAAATAAAGTTAATATTTGTTGAAAGTTGATTTATATTGCTTTTTTCTTTTGTTAATGTTAAAAAGGATACAATTTTAGGTATACTTATACAATTTTTATAGATAATGATCTTATTTATAGTCACTGCGGCGAGTTGGGGGGGCGCAAAATATTTTCTCTTTCCTAGGGGGGGCTTTGCAAAAAATAATTGAGAAGCACTGCCATAACACCACACAATTGGCTTTAGTTTTTACTTTTTCTCAAATGTTCAACTGAAAGGATTCCCAGCAGCGCTATATACTGTTTTCAGATGCACTGAAGAGGTATGTTGCACTTTAGAGGACTGACACGTTGCTAGAAGGACTTGAACCCAGGGCTCCTGCATGACAGACAAGTATCTTAACCCCTACACCATACTGCTGCTTTGTGTTAAATGCTCAGAAAAAGGTTCCACTGACAAGACAAAATGGCTGACATTCTGTAAACATGATTGTTTTGACATTATCAGAATTACATGAAATTTGCTGCTTAGATGAAGAATGGTGTTGTGATTGTGAGTCTGAAGTGTCATCAAATTTGAATCAATATATCTGGAGTTAAACCCAAAACTACATGCCGAAGAGAAACTGTACAACTTGATTGGCCTAGGAAATCAAAACCGATTGACATTTTTGGACAATTTTAATAACTTTTCATTATCAGTGTCTGTAGATGATATCTGCTTACTTTCAAGCAATTTGGATGAATGGCCTAGGAGGAGTTCATTTTGAGTTCACGTGCACATTTTTGAAAATATGGTGCAGAAAACTTCATTTTCAGAGTTTGCCACCTTTGACACAAAGTTGCAGTAGATTTCAGTGAATAGAATGATGAAAGAATTTTTAGTCTAAGCCCAGCCGTTCTCAAGATATTTGCAAAAACATAAAACTGTTATAGCACCACCTGTGTACACAGTTCCTTGATTTTTTTTTTTTTTTGTCTGCGTAATGGGGAGAGATTCTGATCAGACTGTAAAATTTCAAGTTTCCACGTATTCCCGTCTTTGCTACCCATGCACTTTTAGCGGAAAAAAAAGAAGAAGAAGAAGAAGAAGAAGAAGAGGAAGAAGAAGAGCCAGAACAACAACAAAAAACAATAGTTTTCCTGCAGTATAGCTGCTTGGAACCCTAAATGTCTCCTTGTATTGGCATGTCAGCAGTTAGCATATTCTTGGAAAGAGCCATTTTAAGCAGTTTTTGTTCCCAAAAATCTGCATGGAGCCACAAATCATATCTGAAGGTAAAACAGCAGATTTATAATAAACTGATGTGTCAGCATTAGTAATGGAGAGGGGTTTTTTTTATCTTATAATGCAATTTTTTTTTCCTGGTAAACATTTTCCTCATAATTGTTTTCCAATATATTAGACATTTTTCATATAAATTTGCCTTTACAATCACGAGGCTTTTACTCATCAATTTGCACCTTTTTTCTGTCAAAAATATCTGCATCTAGCTCTGAAGCCACAGGTTCCTTATCATCATCCAGCTGAGTTTTATTACTTAATAAAGCTTTCTGAAACTGCTTCACAGCATTTGCTCTATTGAGAGTTTTTCTGCTTGCAGTGGGGTATTACTCCTACTTCCTTATCTCAAACTTCCTCTTTCCATTTCCTCACCTCTCTCCCTTTTATATTTTTCTTTTTTCCTCTCAGCAGTCTTTTTGTTTTTTAGCTGTTGGTTGTTTTCAACTCCAATTATGTATTGACTAATGATTTATTGCAGATACTCTTGCTCTTTAATTCAAAGTTTCCAGTCTATGAACATTAAAAGGTGTGCTTTATCATCCCCATCGATAAACCTTAAAGCTTCACTATTATTGTTGCATATGGTTCCAGTTTCAGACAGACAGGACTTGTTTAGTTATTTCCTAAACATTGTCCTGTTTGACCTGTTCTGATACTTCAGGGTACAGGTCATGGCTGGGCCGTTCCCGTGCTGTCGATGCTGCTGTCCATCCCTCTGTGGACAATCATCATCACCCAGATGTGTTCCAACTGGTCCTACTACACCCTCCTCACCTCCCTCCCCTCCTACATGGACATCATCCTGCACTTTGACCTGAAGTCGGTGAGGGTTCACTTCATTTTTCTTTGTTGTGTTTTATATAAGAGTTTGCAGCCAGTTATGAAGCCAATATTTAAAATAATAAAATTCCAAATAACTAAATGAATTGACTGAATAGCTGCACAGACATAACTTGGTTGGTGTGTGGTGAAATTTGCCTGTTTAAGGACATGGAGCTAATCAAGCATGTTTGATGGCATAAGAGTATGGACGTTCTGGAGGTTTTCCCTCATATGTACAGTGGGGCAAAAAAGTATTTAGTCAGCCACCAATTGTGCAATTTCTCCCACTTAAAAGATGAGAGAGGTCTCCAATTTTCATCATAGGTATACCTCAACTATGAGAGACAAAATGAGAAAAAAAAATCCAGAAAATCACATTGAAGGAATTTTAATGAATTAATTGGTAAATTCCTCGGTAAAATAAGTATTTGGTCACCTACAAACAAGCAAGATTTCTGGCTCTCACAGACATGTAACTTCTTCTTTGAGGCTCCTCTGTCCTCCACTTGTTACCTGTATTAATGGCACCTGTTTGAACTCGTTATCAGTATAAAAGACACCTGTCCACAACCTCAAACAGTCAGACTCCAAACTCCACTATGGCCAAGACCAAAGAGCAGTCAAAGGACACCAGAAACAAAATTGTAGACCTGCACCAGGCTGGGAAGATTGAATCTGCAATCGGTAAGCAGCTTGGTGTGAAGAAATCAACTGTGGGAGCAATTATTAGAAAATGGAAGACATACAAGACCACTGATAATCTCCCTCGATCTGAGGCTCCACGCAAGATCTCATCCCGTGGGGTCAAAATGATCACAACAACGGTGAGCAAAAATCCCAGAACCACACGGGGGGACCTAGTGAATGACCTGCAGAGAGCTGGGACCAAAGTAACAAAGGCTACCATCAGTAACACACTACGCTGCCAGGGACTCAAATCCTGCAGTGCCAGACATGTCCCCCTGCTTAAGCCAGTACATGTCCAGGCCCGTCTGAAGTTTGCTAGAGAGCATTTGGATGATCCAGAAGAGGATTGGGAGAATGTCATATGGTCAGATGAAACCAAAATAGAACTTTGTGGTAAAAACTCAACTTGTCGTGTTTGGAGGAAAAGAACACCATACCTGCTGTGAAGCATGGGGGTGGAAACATCATGCTTTGGGGCTGTTTTTCTGCAAAGGGACCAGGACGACTGATCCGTGTAAAGGAAAGAATGAATGGGGCCATGTGTCATGAGATTTTGAGTGAAAACCTCCTTCCATCAGCAAGAGCATTGAAGATGAAATGTGGCTGGGTCTTTCAGCATGACAATGATCCCAAACACACCGCCCGGGCAATGAAGGAGTGGCTTCATAAAAAGCATTTCAAGGTCCTGGAGTGGCCTAGCCAGTCTCCAGATCTCAACCCCATAGAAAGTCTTTGGAGGGAGTTGAAAGTCTGTGTTGCCCAGCGACAGCCCCAAAGCATCACTGCTCTAGAGGAGATCTGCATGGAGGAATGGGCCAAAATACCAGCAACAGTGTGTAAAAACCTTGTGAAAACTTACAGAAAACGTTTGACCTCTGTCATTGCCAACAAAGGGTATATAACAAAGTATTGAGATGAACTTTTGTTATTGACCAAATACTTATTTTACTGAGGAATTTACCAATTAATTCATTAAAAATCCTTCATTGTGATTTTCTGGATTTTTTTTTTCATTTTGTCTCTCATAGTTGAGGTATACCTATGATGAAAATTGGAGACCTCTCTCATCTTTTAAGTGGAAGAACTTGCACAATTGGTGGCTGACTAAATCCTTTTTTTCCCCACTGTATATGTAAACTTGCAATAAACTTGGGATTCAAACCCAGGTCAGTTTAAAGTTTAAGCTTCAGTCCTAAGAAGAAAGTGTTGCCTGATGTCACCCATCTAAAGGTGTCTCTGTGTGTTTGTGTCAGAATGGTTTCCTGTCCGCTCTGCCGTACCTCGGTGCCTGGTGGTTGGCCATAATTTTGGGAGTTGTGGCTGATGCCTTCATTGAGAAGAGGGTGTTTAGTGTCACCATTGTGCGTAAAATCTTCACATTCGTAGGTAAGGGACGTTTTCTTCCTGTATACCATTTGGACTGCCTGTGTTCTTTTTTTCTAGACTTTCTAGTTTATTAAGAGAAGTATAAAACATTATTGTTGGACATACTGAACTGTATGGAGTCTTAAAGTTCATACAGCTTAGGTCAGAGGATGTAGAAGTAAAATAGGGGAAAACAAAAAGAAAACCAATTTGGGGTGGGGGTGGAAAAATAAAAGTATAAGAAATCTGTGTGTGTGTATCTGTCGTGTTTATAGGACATCATAGGACGTCCTATGAACTCAGGCATCATAGGACTCGCGATGCCATCATAAAGATATGTCTATATGACGGCACAGAGACAAACGTGTCTTTATGATGTCATATAGACCATCACTCACGATGCCTAGACTAATGTGTCTTTATGATGTCATATGGCTCAAAATTGGCAAGGTGAATAAGTCACAGGGCGTCTTTACAGCGCGTTCGTGTTTTCTGCACAACAGATTTCTGCAGCCATGGCCAATTCTACGTTGCCGCAAGCAGAGTTGCCAGATCAAGCAGTCTTCGTATTGTTGCTCAAGATGAAGAAAATAAGAAAAAGTGTCGCTTCTCAGCATTGTCGTTTTTAAAGAGGTGCTGACACAGTAAAAATGTGTAACCTTGAAGAATGCCAGTCTACACTACAAATGTGTAAAATGCCAAGCAAAGATTTTCTCTGGGTGCTCCGGTTTCTTGGTTTCTACGGGCATGCACGGGCCTTCCTGAACAGGGTCGAAAGCCACTTTTTGATCAGATCTATTTTTATGATCCTGCCCATGAACTAGAATTACGACACACCTATCCCTCAACCAATGGTCTGAACGAAGAAGAAGAAGACCCACCAGATGGAGAGCAATAGAATGAGGAGAACTGCTGCACGTCAAAAAAGATGCCGTAAACATGAAACACCTCAGGTTCCAGCAGTACGCCGCAGGCATGACTGTGAACAACACAGCGGTCTGAGACAGGAGGAGACCCTTCAGCAACGGGCATTCAGAAATACTTGCTTACGTATACTTGGTTTCTACGGGCATGGATGGGTATGCACGAGTATGTATTAGTATAAACAAAACAAAAATAAAGACAAACACTATAATAGCAACACCACACTGCAGTGAAGTCCATCCTCCCAACATTCATCACACATCCTTTTTAAGTCTCAAATTAATAATTTTTTCAGTAACAAGAAAAAATCCAGCATCATTTGAACCCAGTTTTCTAACGTTTGTGGTCCTTTACTAGCAGTGAATATATCTGGAAACACATCTACTGTGCGTAAGTTTAGGAGAAACTTATAAGCTGACCTGGCATTTTCAAAATTAAATCAATTTTGCTTTTTAAAACTTCTCACATAATGATTGGCTGAAGGTGATGTAGTTGGTGCCCCCAAATTCATGGAACTTTGATAACACTGGTCAACACCAAATTTATTGTCTAATTTTTTTTTTAGCTGATTTAGGACAGTTTTGATGTGCTGAATCCAAAAATCACATTGGTTTTGCTCAATCAGGTCAACTTTTTGAACTATGGCCACATGCTTTTTATTTTTTTGTTTACATGTACGGGTATTTTCGCTTTATTTGATGCAAAATTCTTTTTTATTTCTTGAAATTCTCTTGAGTATTGATGACGTAACATTCAATTTACAAGTACTTACCTTTATCAGTGTCTACTATTCAATTTACAGTACAACTGTACAACTGCTTACAACTTAGCATAAAAACCTGACCTGATCGAGAGAAACAGATGTCATTTTCGGATTCAGCGGTGCAAAATTGTCTTAAATCAGTTGAAAAAACCCAGACAACTTACAAAAAAATTATTTTTGTTATGTTGTGTAATAGAGGTGATTTTTTTGGAGTCCTGCAGCCTCTCCAGCGCATAGTCTGATCCTCCATGGACTGAAGTGCTAGTTAAAGGTGATGATTGTGTTCAGTCAGAAGCAGACTGATGAAGGCTTTGACAGGTTTAGTGTCATTCTGGAAAAGAGAAGGAGATCAGACACTGCAAGTTTTTTAGTTCTACCATTAGTGATTCATCTCCAGGAATCTGGGCCTTTCTTATTCATCACCTTGTATGCAGAGAAGCAGGAGTCCATCACCAATGCCTCAACATAAATATGTCAGTCCACGTGATGGATGCTACAGGGCAAAACCCCAGTAAGACCTGTTTTGCAAAAAGGGAAGCACTAAATGGTTTTTATTAGAGCTCACTGCACTGATTCACTTGTGAAAACACAGAGGAGATTACATGGGCATTTCTGAGACATTTTAATTGGTGTAATTTACAATCCTGGTTTTTCCACTCCTTGTTTAGGTGTGTATATATTTTTAAAAATATCAAAAGCAGTTATAACTGACTAAACTAAACTCAACCTCAAGTTGCTCCTAAAGCTAGGAAAGTACATCTGACAACTTTACCACATAATAAACTACCTATGTTTCTATTTTTCTCTTATTAAGATTAGAATCAAATAATATCTTAATTAAGAAATGTATTAAATCTCAGTTGATGCTGTTTTTTAAACATTTTACTAGAAGCTTATACACTGCCAGTCAAAAGTTTGGGCACACCCACACATTCATTTTCAATGGGTAGATGTGTCCAGACTTTTGACTGGTACTGTATGTGACCTAAAGAGGACTGTGTAGTCTAGCCAGTTACAATCCTATAAAGTCTGGACCAAGATCCACATCCGGACCCGACTACAAATCACTCCAGACCTGAACGTTTGTCATATTAAATTGTACGTGCTTCACTGTGCTTACCAACTTTGCTGCACTGCCAAAGTGACTGAATATTTATTTAACTTTTGTTCGTATTAAAGACAGAAATAGAAAGGAGATGTTTTTACCTTCTTTACATGTCTGACGAAGGCTGCAGTGAACATTCGAAACATGTAAATGTAACGGATCTCGTCACAAGTGTAATGGTTCTTCTTTTGGGACACCCTTAAGCAGCCGTGATCGGGAACATCAATGCAAGCGTATGTGCGGCATAGGGACCACGATGACACCAGACTGCTGTTTCCACAATTTATTTCTCCTGTTAATGAAATAAAACAAACTGTATCACGCTCCGTCTGTACCTCGATCCCACACAGGCTCCCACAGCAAAGCAACGCGATACTGTGGGGAAAGACTAAACTACCGGAGCCTCAGAGGTACAGGAAGAGTGGATGCGAGAAGCGTACTGCCAAAATAAAAGTACTCAAGTAAAATAAAATTCACAACAATATAAATAAAAACATAACTGAGAAAAAGAAATACTTAAAGTACATTTTTGACTCCGTTACACCCACCCCACTGAATTTTACTAAACTTGAGCCACAGCTACACAGGACTCATAACAATATACAAACACCCGGGGTTAGTTAAAGAATACCAACTGAAAGAGAGTCCCACACAAGGATGAAGTGGCATGAGAGCAGCGCTTATCTCTCAACCCAACCACTGGCAATGGAGTGCCTTGTACACCCCACCAAAAACCCCAACTATTGGTGTAGCAAATGCTCTTGAATAATAAAATAAAATAAAATAACCGAACATTAGAAAACAAAACTAAGTCCGCAAAAATATAGTCCACACATGTAACATTTAACCACTTGTACTCCGGGCAATTTTCCTAAAAATGCCAAAAAAAAACGTGCCCAAAGTAAATCGAAAGCTGTTATTCAACCCTTTGCAGCATCTTCATGGGGTTGGTCTCATTTAAAAGAAAACACTTTGAATTTTTTGGCAAAAAAACCATAATCTCTCTACGTGCTCCGGCCACTGAGTTACAGTCATCTAAACATACTGATCTTGAAGAAAAAAAATTTGGACACTGTTTTTTTGGATACAAATGCTTGTAAATAACACACAGCTGTCCGATCCGGCTGGAAAATGCAACAGAAATGTAGAACCAAGTGTTATCCAGCTGAGATCCAAATTTGGTAACAATACCACCAAAAATGAATATTTTACACAGCTTTGTTCTCAGGCTGTTCCCAGGCGTTATGGAACTGTGCCAAATTGTGCCAAATGGCACAGTTTGGAAAAACGTCTGTAACTTTTGAATAATTCAATGTAGAATCTTCATTTTAGGCTCTAATGAAAGGTCACACTCAGGGCTGTGTCTGTGTGTGTGTGTGTGTGGGCGGGGGGTCGTTCCCCCCCCCCCCCCCCCCCCCGCTACCAAGGACCAAATTCGGCCCTCGCTACAAGACGGAATACACTCTTTTTTTTTTTTTCCTTGCATGTTTTCACAGCGGCCCCCCCCCCTCGCTACTGTGTGTGTGTGTGGGGGGGGAACCGTGAACGGACCGTGAACGCCCCCCCCCCCTCGGTACAGAAGAAGGCCATCGCTACATGATGGAATAGACTGATATGCGGAGCGTTCGGACCGTGCCCCCCCCCCTCCTCTTCTGCAGCGGGGGGGGGGGGGGCGTTCACGGTCCGAACACGGCAAATGAACCGTTTATCACGGCGCACGCACTTCGTATTTCGTGCGCAGTACAGTTGTAAATTACCGATCGGTCAAAAGTCATTTTTGGATTACAGTTTTCAGGGATAAATAATAATTTAGCTTATAACACCTTACCTCTTCAAAGCAGCAGAGTCGTGGCGAACAGCTCTTCCCACGCGTCAGACGAACGCGACGCTGCTCCGCTCGTGGATCCCGATCAACATAATTCCATTATTGCCGTTTTGGCGAATGATTTACGACTTTTGTCGTCGGCCTCCGTCTATTCTGCTGGAATGAGTGCAGGTCCCACTTGTGGGTGTTTTCCATGCTGCTGGGTGAGCCTGGGTCTGTAGGAGATTCGTACAGAGTCCTTCTGCAGCAGTAAATATCGCTTCACCCAGCCAGAATTTCTGTGCTTCAATTGGCTCCTGCGTTCACAGTAGGCGGGTCCTCCTTCCTAGATTTTCATTCATTGGCTCCTCAAGGTTTCAGAAACCCAATTCAAGGCTCTTATTAGTCGAATGAGAGGTCAATCAGATGAACTAATCTGTTCGCGGCTGTGTTTGCAGATTTTTTTTTCAGTGGCGCTTGGAGGGCACACCACCTACATCATTACCATCAATATCCTTATCATGTGTCATGCGCACGAGGGCGCACGAGCGCGCTCTCGCGTGCCCTCGTGCGTCATAGGACGCAGAGACTTGCCCGCCCGCGGAACAACGGAGCGCAAGTGGTTAATCAGTCAGGGTCTGAAACACAGACCTACAAACAGCCTTAACATTAAACTTGTCACGAATCACATCTTGCCTGGACATTGTCTGCACTAGTCTGTTTACAGGTTTAATCAGGCGACCAAATCTTGACCTGATTTGAGGTTGTGCATTTGGACGATGACAATGTGCACGTGACGTCTGGTCAACAGTACAGCGAACAAGGGGAGTGTCTGTCTGTCTTTCGGAGTCAGGAACAGAAACAAGTTGACTGTCAAGTGTTCGTCCACCATGAATATCAGTAGCAGCTGTAGTCACAGGTCTAGAGTCAGAGGACATGGGATGATCTACACCTTGAGCAACAGGTGCAACTGAAGAGTTCTGGGGGTCAGAGGACACACTTGTCACATCAGAAACATCTACCTGTGACACAGATGGTTCAGTGAGCTGTGTGATCCACTCAACAGTTCTCCTTTCAGAGTCAACAGGTTCTGGATCAACTAATGGTTCACAGGTTTCTCCACCTGAAGACGGATCACCTGTACCAGCCTCACTCTCTCCCTCGAAGAGGTCCACAGATGTGTCTCCCTCATCACCAATGTCTGTAGCTAAGATTTCTGGAAGTAAGGTGGATGAACCATGGTTGGACACATCGCACACATCCACTACAGGAAGAAAATTTACCAGCATCAACAGATTCCTGTGGACCACTTTTGTCCGTCCAGTAAGAGTGTCACAAATTCTGTATGTATGGGTCTGTGGGTTCACATCCATTACAGTGTAAACAGTTGATTCCCACTTATCAGCAGTTTTCTTTTTGCCTCTCTCCTTTCTGTTGGCCAAAAGCACCCTGTCACCAATCTCAATCTTGGATCCTGTCACTTTCCTGTTGTAAAGATTAGCATGTCTGTGTTGCTCCTTAGCAGCACGGTCCTGAGCAACCATCATTGCTTCTTTTAGCTCACAGGTGAGAGTTGCCACATACTTGTCGTAACTGGTTACATCAGCATCGCGAAGAACAGAACGAAACATGACATCTACTGGCAAACGGGGCACACGGCCATACATGAGGTAAAAAGGAGGAAAGCCAGTCGTCTCATGGGCTGTACAGTTGTACATAAATGTCAAAGTCTGCAACCGTCGTGGCCAGTTAGCTTTCACCTCAGGGGACAGTGCACGAATCATCCCACCCAGTGTCCTGTTAAACCGTTCGACACTCCCATTTCCCATTGGGTGGTAAGGGGTAGTGTGAGATTTCCTGACACCGGACACTTTGAGGAGTTCACTGATTAATTGACTTTCAAAATTAGGACCTTGGTCACTGTGGATTCTTTCTGGGAATCCAAAGACACAAAAGTACTTGTTCCACAAAACATTCGCCACTTGTTTAGCTGTTTGATCCTTACAAGGAAAGGCCTGAGCCATCCTGGTAAAGTGATCTGTTATCACTAGGACATCAATAGACTTGTTCCTAGAGTCTTCAGCTGACCAAAAGTCAATGCAGACCAGCTCCAGCGGTCTAGATGACAAAATGCTCTCTAAGGGAGCTCGTCCCTCAGGTTCAGCTGACTTGCTGAGGACACAACGCTGGCAGTGTCTGACATGGTCTCTAACATCTCTCTCAAGGGTCAGCCAGAAAAATCTCTGTCTGGATAAACTGAGGGTTCGCGACTGGGCTTGATGACCAGCATCATCATGCACGCCTTTCAACACCTCATCCTTAAGTGAGTCTGGGACAACATACTGAAGCCGTTTGGACTTGGTTCTCTGGTCTCTTGAAACTCTGTACAGAACACCATTGCTCACAGATAGCTTATCCCAGTGTTTCAGATATTTAATCACTGAAAATGATTCTTTCACCCTTTCTCTCCTTGAGGGTCTCCGATGTCTTTCAACATAGAACAGGACGCGAGAAAGAGTTCCATCCTCCAACTGTTTGTCACACAAAGCCTTTTCAGAATAGGCAGGCAACGAGTCTTGACCTGGTGGAACTAACTGTGGCAAAAACTGCAAGGCTTCAATTGCCCGGGCCCTCGGACCAGCATCCTACTCAATGTGTGACTGCATCACAGCAGACACTTCTTTTGAATTCACAATCTGAGTGTGTACCCGGGAGGTATGAGCATTGTCACACATCGCATCCACGTGATCACTGGATGAACGAAAAGCATCCTGAACAGAGGCAGTAGACACATTTTTGACTTCACTGAGGAGTTTCACATATGGCTCATTGAACAGTCTGTGACCAATATTTTCCTTGACAAAAGGCACACGGCGTAATGCATCAGCCACAATGTTCTGCCGCCCTGGAACATACTTTATGTCAAAGTCATACGCAGCCAACTTGGCTACTCAGCGTTGCTCACAACAATCTAGCTTGGGCTTTGTCAATATGTGAGTCAAAGGATTGTTGTCAGTCCAAACAGTGAATTTGTGACCCTTTAGCCAATGACTAAACTTGTCAGTGATGGACCATTTCAAAGCCAGAAATTCCAGTCGGTGCGCTGGATAGTTTTTTCTGAGACTGTGTCAGTGACTTACTTGCAAAAGCAATAGGTCTGGCATGACTTTCACCTTCCTGGACTTGGGACAGAACGGCACCTATCCCATCCAGAGATGCATCAGTTGAAAGCATGAAGGGACGGTCAAAGTTAGGATGAGCCAAGACCACAGTGTTAACAAGTGCAGATTTGAGACTTTCAAAGGCATGTATGTGCTCTTGGGTCCAGTCAGAAGCACAAAGCTTTCTGCAAGCCATCTTGGTTTTCTTACATCTGCCTTTAAATTTTCCACCTTTCAATAGGCTGAACAATGGCTTGGCAATGGCAGAATATCCTGGCACAAAATGCTGATAGTAATTAACCATCCCCAAGAAGGATCTAAGTCTTTTTTGGGACGGTGTCACACCATCAGTGTCCATAAGGTCAGCACAAGTCATTTTTGCGATGTTTTCAACCTTACTAGGGTCGGTTGAAACACCATTCTCATCAATTACGTGACCAAGAAACCTCACAGATCTTCTGAGGAAAAAACACTTTTTGGGTGCCAACTTCAAGTTGTGCCTACGCAGCCTGCTGAACACCATCTCAAGGCGCTGCAATGCACTCTCCTCATCAGATGCAAAAATCAGCAGATCATCCAAATAGCACAACAAAGTCAAGTAATTCTGGTCACCAAAAATGGCAGTCATCATGCGCATAAAACTAGCAGGACTATTGCATAATCCCTGGGGCAGGCGATTGTACTCATACAAGCCCATCAGAGTGGTAAAAGCAGAATACTTCCTGTCATCCTCATGAAGCGGCATGTTGTAGAAGCCGGACGTTAAATCCACTGTGCTGAAGAGGCAGTTACCTCCCAGTGCTGCCAGACAATCTGCCTGGTGAGGGAGAGGGTGAGCGTCTTTCAGAGTCCTCTTATTCAGCCAGCGAAAATCCGTGCAGATGCGGAGGTCACCATTCTTTTTCCACACAAGAACCAAGGGAGATGCATACTCGCTAGCCGATTTCCTGATAATGTCTTTTTCCTCCATTTCATTTAGCACCTGTCTTAATTTCTGATACTGACTTGGGGGTACACGCCTGTATGGGAGTCTGAATGGTTTATCATCAGATAAATGTATACGGTGTACAAAGCCCTTAGCTTCTCCACAGTCTAGGTGGTGGCGTGAAAAGACATCCTCGTACTGAAGTACCAAGTCAGCCATTCTCTTTTTGCAGTCCTCTGACACTTGGCATGAATTAATGTCTATGTCACAAAGCCCCACTGACTTGAGTTTTTCTTTTACAGACTCCATACCAGCATCACATGCCGTTGTAGACTGTGTGTAGCAGGTCACTGGTACACTAGACTGCTCAGCTGCGTCCATGTCTTCAAGGGCTACACATGTGTAGACGTCGGCTAGCTTCGCATTGCGCCGTAACAACACAGGCTTGTTGGACGTGTTGATGAGTTTGAGCGGGACCCACCTGTCACCCCACATAGGAGTTACAATCTTAGCTACTAGGACACCCCTAGGAGCTGAACGAGAAGATGTGGGCTCTGTCATGACTGTACTGCCTGGAGATACAACAGTGTCTTTAGGCAATTTACCCCAAACAAAGTACTCACGCCCAGGTTCAAGGTAGGTGGCTGAGTTACATCTGACAGTACCAACTTTGTCAGGAATGTCATTTCCTTTCCAGGGGTTCAAACCAGTGAGCACAGACAAGAACTGCTCAGCTTCCAGTTCTGCAGTTGGGCAGGGTTGCATAAAAATCTGCGAGCGGAAGACATGAGGAGGCATCACAGAAGTAACTGAGAAGAACATCATAGATTATCTCAGGTTCCTTTTTAGCATCTAGCTCCGGGTCACTACGCAGGGCAACTTTCACAACATCTTTGGCTTTGCCCAGTAAATGACTTATTATTTCTCCTGCTTGCTCACACACAGGAATCTCTCTCTTCTTGAGGTCAGTCTTAGTCAAGTCAATCCAGTCCCGAACTGAATATTTGTCAGTACCGTCACCTCTAAATGTTCGTAGTTCTCTGTCTGACTTAACATGGACAGTCACATGTGGAGGGTCATATGTGGCAACATCACAATGTGCAGTTCGATCAGTAGGAGAAGTCTGGTTGTCATTGGTCATATTCACAACACCAGCAGACATTAATTTAGTGACTATAGACTCACCAATTTGAGCACCAAGCTGCCCCACCATGTCTGTAAAATTTTCAATGGCACCGACATTACTGCAGGGTGTGGAAACATGAGGACCCTCACTCATGAACTCACCAACAGGAATACAATCTGGGCTCTGACCTAACCCTGTATCCCCACCACTGTTCATAAATTTTGAATGTCCCACATCTCCACTAATAGCAATATCACTGCGCCAGATACCTCTCCCTTTTGGCAAAACAGGTGTTTTATAATTATCCATGTCTTTTTTGTCCTTTTTTTTTTCTTGAACTACTTTACACAGTGAAATTTTTTTTTTTTTTTCGTTGTGACTAACTCCAAAATAAGGTGGCATATATCAGTTAAAACGTATTACAATAGTCCTGTATATGCCTGACCACATATACGTCCCAGCGTAGACCCAGTATGGCGATGCAGCATCCACGGTGACCGGCGTCCAGCTGATCTGAAGTTCCAAGGGTCACTGGCACCAGTGTAACGGATCTCGTCACAAGTGTAATGGTTCTTCTTTTGGGACACCCTTAAGCAGCCGTGATCGGGAACATCAATGCAAGCGTATGTGTGGCATAGGGACCACGATGACACCAGACTGCTGTTTCCACAATTTATTTCTCCTGTTAATGAAATAAAACAAACTGTATCACGCTCCGTCTGTACCTCGATCCCACACAGGCTCCCACAGCAAAGCAACGCGATACTGTGGGGAAAGACTAAACTACCGGAGCCTCGGAGGTACAGGAAGAGTGGATGCGAGAAGCGTACTGCCAAAATAAAAGTACTCAAGTAAAATAAAATTCACAACAATATAAATAAAAACATAACTGAGAAAAAGAAATACTTAAAGTACATTTTTGACTCCGTTACATAAAGAAGGTAAAAACATCTATTTTTGTCTTAAATAAGAACAAAAGGTAAATAATTAAAAGAAGACAAAATGAACCCACTCGAGCTATAAAGTGACTGAATGTCAGCATTTCATATGCACAATGAGCAACACTTCGCTCATGTGCGAGTATATTCACTCCATGTTCCGAACACAGCCGCCTGACCACAACTTCGCTTATGTGAGCAGAGCACATCCATGATTGTGCCTCTGACTGGTGCAATTACATGCACTAATGTTAGCTAACTGCCACTGTCAAGCAAGTTAATTCCGACTATGGGATGTTACTTCCAAACTTAGCACTAGTAAAAAAGGAAGGTTGATTAAGCATGGCTATTTTGCACAGTGCTGTCCACAGAATACTGAGGTGAGGACACAAAATAATCTCATCACACCTTTTGCTCTCAGGTTTAATGCATTGGTTACAAGCCTACTACACTGTTTCTCTCATGCAGTCAAACCACCACGCTATTGTTGTTGAATGAGTAGTTAGGTTTTATAAAAAGTTGTAGTCACTCCGTTTCTCTTATGGTGTGGACAGCTTGGTGACTTTATTTTTTTTCAGCATGTCATGGGTGTAAATGAAGGAGGGCACAGGGGGACATGTCACCCCACTCTCAGAAAAAAAGAGAGGATTGTCCCCCAAAATCATGATAAACCTTTCATGTTACATAACTGAATAAAATGTATTTGAAGCACTTAGTGCTAAGCATAAGTGCGTTTTTATTTACACCTTTTTCTCATAAATTTGCAACTTTTTTCAAGTAAAATTGACTTTTTATAAATTTTAGTTCTTTCCCCATAGTTGAACCTGTAACATGTGTAACTGACTGTTGTGTAGTAATATGGCGGCTGGGGCACCCTGGGTGTAGTAGGAGGTGACAGCCCACTTTTCCGGTGATGGCGTCACCTGGGGTATAAAGGGCCTGGGCGGAACGGATCAGGTCTCTTCGCCGTCAACCCTTTGGCCTGTACGGAGCGCTGTAAGGTCATTGTTGCTTTATTAATAAACATACATTTGCTGTACCTCCAGCCTGGTTATTGGCGTACTAGTTATGGACATAATATTTGGCGACGAGGAGAAGAAAGGTATGGAGCGAGCTGTCACCAATTTTCGGCCGTTTTTGGACGTCCCAGGCGAGCCGCCAGTACCCTGGGCTAGGTGGTATGCGGCCTTCCAGAATTGTCTGGTGGCCCTTAACCTCAGTGAGCTCAAAAAGCTGCATGCAAGGGCTATTTTGGTCCATAATTTGGGCATGGAGGGCCAGAGAATCCTCAGTACACAAGGAGGTGCTGATAGCTTTGAGGACGTGGTGGAGCTAATGGCGCACTATTTTCACGCCCCTGAGAATGTCATAGTATGGCGTTTTCGGTTTTGGCAGTGCCACCAGCGGACAGGAGAATCGGTTCAACACTACGTTGCAGACCTGTGTCAGCTGGCGGGGAAGTGCCAGTTTGGGGCCCTGGAGGACGAGATGGTCCATGATAGCTAGCGAGCATGTGCGTTGTTCTGCAGCACGGTCAAGGCTCCTGACCTACCCAGGTGAACTGATGTTAGCCACGGCTATCGAGCTAGCACAATAATTCGAGGCAGCTGAAGCAAGAGCGAGGGATCTCGGTGAGAGGACCACGCCAACTCGAGATGAACCTCGTTTAAAGGTGCTAGCTGTGGACCCCGCAAATGAAGACAGCGAAGAAGAAGAGGAATATGCCTCCGTTGTGAAAATTAGGTCTGCTCCAGGCTCATCGAAATGTTACAGCTGCAGGTCTACTAGGCACCGGTATAAATCAAGAGAGTGTCTGGCAAAGGGAAAGTGCTGTGGCAAATGTGGTCTGCTACACCATTTTGCCAGGGCCTGCAAGAACTTTGAGCGGGGGGACCCGAGCATGGATGGACGTATTTACTGCAATGTTTTGCTGGACAGCGTGGAAGTGTCGTTGATGGTGGACACCGGAGCAGTGGCCTCGGTGTTGAACTGGTCCACCGTGAGGAGTCTGTTCCCACACCACAGACAAGTAGGGACCTGACGGTGCCCTACTTTGGCTACGAGGGCAACAAGTTAACCATTGTGGGCTCATTAGAACTAACAGCAAGGTATAAGTCAGCGGTGATGGCGGGCGTCCAGTTCGTGGTGACTGCTACCGGGTCTAACATCTTGGGGTGTGATATGTTTTATGGCCTGGGGTTTTCTATCACCAACGACATCGGAGAGGAGTGGTCAGGCTGCGGGTTGTGGGACCGACCTATTCTGCATGTGAAGGACGACGCGATCTGGGACAGTGATTTGCCTGGTATTATGGGAGGGGTGCAAGACCAGCATCGAGGGGTGCCATCTCGGGAGGATCCCGATGCCAGTGTCCAAGTCACCCTGGATGTGGGAACTGGACAGCATGGCGGGACCCCCGGGGCGGCGGCTGGAGCCAAGGTGTTGGCTTGCTCGTCTTCCGGAGTATGTCCTGGTGATACCGGTGAGCGAGGAGCTACAGAGGCTGTGCCAGTGCTGAAGGAGAAGGAGAGTGGCGCAAGACCTACTGGTGCGATCCTAAAACGCACTGAACATCGACATCGGAGGAGGGCTTCAGACCAGGTCGGCAGAACGTCCCGACCCAGGAGAGAGGCCCAATCATGACACAGTGAACATAGAGCTCCCCTGCGCATCGGTGACGAGGTCCGGCCCAGGGTAGAAGCTCAGCTGAGGGGCGTCCACAAAACGTCAGCAACGAGATGACCAGGGGAGGCTCCATGTGATGATTGCCTGTGAGGACGGCTATTTGGGGCTGTCTGATGATTTGTGGAGGCACCCTAATGAGCTGCGGTGCATGGTGAGGAAGAGGCGGCAGTGCAGCTCATCTCCAGAGGCCAAGAAGTGGAGGCGCTCTGGGCGGGATCTACCAGATGGTAATCCAAGGGGTGGCCCCTCCAGCGGGTCTGTAAAGTGACCGGGGTGGTTTGGGTGTGTTTTTGCTAAGTTTTACCCCGAGTCAAGGTGTATATAGTTTCACATGGACTTATTGTGTGTGTGCTCTGTGTGTTTAAAAAAAGAGAGAGAAAAAGAGAGAAATGTTAGCCCCAACACTGTTTGAATTGTTGTGATGTGCGCGAGTTGTAGGGTGGGTGTGTTGGGGTGGGGACCGCCAGTAAGAACGTGAATGTTATGTGTTGTAGTTTGTTGTTGAAAATTTAGTTGTATATACACATGTATCTTGTTCTGGGATTATTTTGATTTTAGGAACACGGCTATTTTTATTTTGGACTGGTGTGTATAAGGCGGCAGAATAATCCGCCTGGCCTTGAAGGGGTGTGCCAGCAGGCTACCTGGCCCCTCTAGTTTATGTTGTGTGAATGGATAGGCATGTTTTATTTATTTTTGTACATATGTGATTTTATTGTTAGTGCATGAGTCAGGTTTAAATTTTGGTGGGCCTATTCTGTGTGTTTGGCATTTTTCTACGGGGGGGGTGGGGGGGGGGGGTGTGTAATAATATGGCGGCTGGGGCACCCTGGGTGTAGTAGGTGACGGCCCGCCTTTCCGGTGGTGGCGTCACCTGGGGTATAAAGGGCCCGGGCGGAAGGGATCACATCTCTTCATCGCTGACCCTTTGGCCTGTACGGAGTGCTGTAAGGTCATTGTTGCTTTATTAATAAACATACGTTTGCTGTACCTCCAGCCTGGTTATTGGTGTATTAGTTATGGACATAACACTGACAACAATAATACTTCCAGTAATCCCTCAGTATTTACTTGGGAGAATATGTTTTGTTTATTGCATTTTCATTGCATTGTTCTGGACCTCTGGCCCACCGGGAAAACTAAATGTGGACCTTTCAATAAAAAAAAGTTTTGAGTACCCCTGCTATAGAGAAATCAGTGACATTTGTCAGTGTTTATTGTCACCCAAATACTTGATTTGATCTGGACTGGCGGTCAGTGTCTACTGTGTCTTTACCATTAAAAACAAGTTTTTCTATTAAAGCTCGAATCTGTTTTACATGGTTAAGGTTTTGGTTCAATAATGAAGTAACACTGCCCCTATATGGTCTGTTTTGTATTGTTACATATTACAGTCAGTCTAGCATTCCTATGTTTTCTTTCGCCCATCCATCTCTTCTCTTCATAGGTATGATGCTGCCTGCAGCTTTCCTCGTGGCTGTGTGCTATGCCGGCTGCAACCACATCCTTGCTGTCACCTTCCTCACCCTCTCTACGACCACAGGAGGAGCCAGCGCCTCCGGAGTCTATATCAACCAGATTGACATTGCTCCTAGGTGGGTGTTACCGTTCAGTCATGTCTTAATGAAGACCCCTTTATCAGCAGTTTAAAATTTCAAACACAAGAAGGAATTTAAGAAATTAAAGGTGTTTTCTTGAAAAAAATCTTAATTCAGAATTCTTAATTCAGATGGTAAGTTATCATCAAGCATCTTGTGAATGAACTTCTCCTTTATACATGTTGTTAGTCATTTAGTTTTTATCCTCAGGACTGTATGATTGACAATGTGGTGTCTGAAATCACTTCTCACTCAATATATTGGGTGTTCTAGTATGAAAACTATTGCAGGCCTTCAGAGCACAGAGCGCAGTAACTGTGTGTTTTTAGATGGTTTTAATTCAGACTCAGAGCTGGCTAATGCTCTTAATTGTTTTTATGGTCGTTTTGATTCCTTTGATTTTAGCACAGAAACCCAAGATCTGAAACAGAAACTCAAAGACAATCAGCACTTTAATATTGAGGTGCAGGATGTTAAAAGGGTGTTCTGTGCTGTAAAAGTGAACAAAAGTCAGGGCCCTGATAATATATGTGGGCGCTTGGTAAAGTCCTGTGCACATGAACTGAGTCCTGTGTTTCACTACATTTTTAAAGTCCTTACAGACACGACATGTGCCTAAGATCTGGAAAGATGCTGTGGTTGTCCCCGTTCCAAAATCCAGCTGTCCAAAAACGGTAAATGATTTTAGACCAGTTGCTTTGACTTCAATACGCATGCATTGGATCCTTTGCAGTTTGCCTATAGGCCTCACAGAGGAGTGGAGGATGCCACTGTTACTCTGTTTAACATGCTTTTTAAACATCTGGATTTTAATGGGACACATGCCAGGCTTTTATTTGTGGACTTTTCTTCCGCCTTTAATACAATCCAACCTCATATTTTAGTTGAAAGGCTCCTGCAACAATTTGATTTGAGCAATAATCTGGTGGATTGGATTCTGGATTTTTTAACCAACAGGACACAGAGAGTAAGGGTCAATGGTACATTGTCTGACCAAAAGTGCTCTTCTACTGGCTCTCCTCAGGGGTGTGTCGGAGCAGACATGACAACAGACACATTATAAACTATGCTGATGATTCAGTTGTTGTCAGTCTCTTTCAGGATGGTGAGAGTGGCCACGGCCCAGTAGTTGATGATTTTGTTCACTGGTGTGAGGATTCCTACCTGCAGCTGAATATGATAAAAACTAAAGATATGATTATTGACTTTAGGAGGAAAACTCCCAAGCACAAAGTCACTGTACTAAAAGGCCAGACCACTGAATGTGTGCAGTCTTACAAATATCTTGGGACGACTATTGATAGTAATTTAAACTTTGAAGAGAACTGTGAAAGGGTGTGCAAAAAGGGTCAGCAACATTTGCATTGCAATCATACCATGTAGGGTAACTAAGTAGACGGTTATGCTGTTTCATTCCATCTAGCTGCAATGCTCCGCACTGTGTGTGTTTGTATATTTATATATTTATTCCATCTAGCGACAATGCTCCACACTGTGTTTATATATTTACATATTTATTCCATCTAGCTACAGTGCTCCGCACTGTGTGTTTATATATCTATATATTTATTCCATCTAGCTGCAATGCTCCGCATCGTGTGTCTATATATTTATGTTTATATGTACATATGTATACTCGCTGCTCTTGTTTTTTTCTTGCCTTCTGATTGTTGCTCTGAGTGTTGCTATCCCTGTGCAGTTGCAATCCTGGAATTTCCCCATTGTGGGACTAATAAAGGCTTATCTTATCTTATCTTATCTTATCTTATTGTTTAAGGAAACTTGCACACTTCCAAATTGACCGAACCATAATGACAATGTTTTATCGGGCTTTTATTGAATCTGTCTTATCCTTTTCTTTAGTGTCATGGTTTGGTCAGATAAAACTGAAACGGAGGAAATCCTTGGATCAGGTAGTTAGATGGTCCAGTCGTTTGCTTGGTAGTCACAGCTGAGCCTGACATCCCTGTACACCAGACAGGTACAGAGGATGGCTACCTCCATTTTAAATGATGACTCCCACCCTTTGCACTGCCACTTTCAGCTTCTTCCCTCAAGACGGAGGTTTGTTGTCCCAAAATGTAAAACCCAGCGCTACAAAAACAGCTTTGTTCCTGCTGCTGTCAAAGAGTTGAACAAGATGTAGCAATATATTGCACATAATTTAGTTATCTATTTATTAATTTTTTATTTTATATTTACTTATTTTTGTAGGTTTTTTATTTGGGTTCTAAATCTTTTACTGGGTTTTAGACCTTTTAGAGTTTTTAATCTCTTTGACTAGTTTTTAACTTTTTAATATGACCCTTCTCTCTTATCTCTTTGTTTTTTTTCTTGTCTCTTTGTCATATGTCCTGATTGATGGAGCCTTGAGTACTTTTATCACGTTTATAGTCAGCTTCATGCGTGCCTGTGTTTGTGTTCATGTGGAATGTAATTGTGGTTTGTAAATATTGATTGATTGATTTTATTTATTTGAACATTCCGACAAAAAGAAAAAAAGAGTTTAAAGCAAAAATCAAGCCAAAAAATAAAATGTTCAAAAGGAGTGGGAAGAAGCCAACGCTTATATAGTCCCACCCTTTTTCCATACCCAACAAATTACAACATCACTCTTAGCCATCATTCATCCCACAACCACATTCACCATAATACACCCCATAGTCAAATTATGCAACAGAAATGACATAACAATGACAGTCCACATTGACAACAATACCAACATCCAACAATAATTGTAACAATAATAAACTAGAAAAGCACTCGGAGAGCGCAGACCTCCGCCAAGCGCCACAGTTCCCCCCATACAGTGTTTGTGTGTACGTTTTCAGATTCCTTGACCATGAAAACATATGACTAGCAATTTGATTGACAATGATATGATTAGTGGTTCAGTAGTTATTCACAAAAATGACATTTTCCGTAATGGCGGCCACAGTTCCCCCCATACAGTGTTTGTGTGTACGTTTTCAGATTCCTTGACCATGAAAACATATGACTAGCAATTGGATTGACAATGATAGGATTAGTGGTTCAGTAGTTATTCACGAAAATGGCATTTTCCGTAATGGCGGTTTTCTTCTGGACGGTGATCCGGATCACCACCAAAATTTAATCAGTTCTTCCTTGTACCATTTCCAACAACGCCTGAAAGTTTCATCAAAATCCGTCCAAAACTTTTTGAGTTATCTTGCTAACCAACAGACAGACAGACAAACAGACAGACAGACAAACCCCGGCAAAAACATTACCTCCTTGGCGGAGGTAATAATAAATACTTCTGGTATGTTCAACACAATCACAGACAACACCATCACCATCACAATCACCATAGCACAATAACACACACAATAACAACCTTTCTTCATTGAAGACACATTGTAATATTACTGTCTTTTATTTTTATATTGCTCAAAAATCATTTCTTTATATGTTGATTTAAGTATATGGATGTTTGGACATTGCCTGTGTTTCTCTCCCAACCCATTCCACAATTTTACCCCACACACAGACACACAAAAGCCCTTCCTAGTAGATCTTACTAAGTGCATTTTAAATTTTGTGTTCCACTGTAAATTATATTTCCCTTCTCTCTCACTGAAAAGATTTTGTATATTGTGTGGCAAAAGGTTTTTACTGACTTTAAACATTAATTGTGCTGTATAATAATCAACCAGATCCCGTAATTTCAATAACTTTGAATGTATAAACAATAAATTAGTATGTTCAAGATACCCAACTTTGTGTATAACATGGACTGACCTTTTTTGTAATATTAGCAATGAATTAAGTGTACTTTTATAATTGTTACCCCAGACCTCTATACAATGGGTCAAGTATGGAAGTACTAATATGAAGTGATTTGTAATCTAGGACTTGCTTAATTTTATTTATAATTGCAATATTTTTTGCAGCTTTATTTTGTATGTATCTGACGTGTGGTTTCCAACTAATTTTATCATCTAGTATTACACCCAAAAACTTAATCTCCTTAACATTTTCAATAATTACATTATCTATATGAATATGTATATCTTCTTTATTTTTACAAGTACCAAGTATCATTACCTTAGTTTTATCTATATTTAGTGATAATTTATTACGATCCATCCATTTTTTAAGCTTGTTTAATTTATTATTTAGAGTATGGATTAGTTGATTATAATTATTTCCAGAATAAAATATATTAGTATCATCAGCAAATAATATTATTTTTAATAATTTAGAAACTTGGAATATATCATTTATCCATCCATCCATCCATCTTCTACCGCTTTTCCGGAGGTCCAGGTCACGGAGGCAGCAGTCCAAGCAGAGAAGCCCAGACTTCCCTCTCCCCAGCCACCTGTTCCAGCTCTTCAGAGAGGATACCAAGGCGTTCCCAGACCAGCTGGGAGACATAGTCTCTCCACCGAGTCCTGGGTCTGCCCCGGGGTCTCCTCCCAGTGGGACGTGCCTGAAACACCTCAAGTGGGAGGCGTCCTTCTAAACTGGCTATATCATTTATATATATGTTAAATAATTTGGGGCCCAATACTGACCCCTGGGGGACCCCACAGGCAATTCCCATACACCCAGACAGATATTCTCCCATCTTCACAAACTGTTGTCTCTCAGATACAGTAAATAACTTGTAACTCAACTCAGAGTCATTCCCCTAATACCATACATTTGCAGTTTATCAAGAAGTATTGAAAGATTTATTGTATCAAATGCTTTTCTAAAATCTATAAATACACCAATTGCATATTTTACTTGATCTAATGCATGTATTATTTCCTCTGTTGCTTCCATTATCGCCAACAATGTTGTAAACCTGGGAAGGTAGCCCATCTAGGGGAAGGTAAACCCTGATTTCAAACCTCCGCTGCCTTGCGGCACACCCGGTCACAGGAAAGGCTTCGGGAGTCAACCCTGAGGAAAAATCCGGAGTCGGAGCCCCTAAGGCAGTTCTCTGTTGTGCTCAACATCGTTCTGGCAGCTCCTGCGACGGTGCTGGTGCCAAACTATAGCAGCCCTTGCTGTTCCTTTGGATTCATCAGTGACGTGGAGAGGGGGGACATGCTGCATGGGTAACATCTTGTCCTCCATATCTTCCTGCCCAGGCTTGAATCCTACCAACGCCCAACGCTGGAAGGTAGAACATCGGTGCGCATCGGCCTGTTCAGCCACAGGCGGTGCTGTTCCAGCAGAGTAGACGTTTAGGATTCTCTTCCATGGTCATCATAGACCGACGGAGGCCGACGACATTGTACTCTTTGCTCTAAATCCATATTGATTCTGATTAAGCACATCGTATTTATTTAAAAAGTCTTCTAATCTGTTGTTGAAAAGTTTTTCCAGAATCTTTGAAAATTATGGGACAAGCAATACTGGTCTGTAGTTTGTGTAGTGGTGTTTATTTCCGTGCTTGAATAATGGTATTACTTTTGCTATTTTCATTTTCTGTGGGAATGAGCCACTTTGAAATGATAGATTACAAATATATGTAAATGGTTTTAATATGCCATCAACAGTTCTTTTTACTAGTGCCATATCAGTACCATCACAATCAGTAGATGATTTATTTTTACTCTTTTCAACAACAGATTTTACCTCTAGTTCATCCACCGCTGAGAGAAAGATTGACCGAGGGTTATTTCCAATCAATGTCTCACTCACGGTGTCTCTTCCTTGGTTTGGAATTTTTGCTGCCAACTCTGGTCCAACATTTATAAAAAAATTATTCATTTTATTTACTACCATGTTCTTATCATAATTATCACCACAATTATCAGTAAAATACTCTGAATATATCGTTTTCTTAGTTCCATTTTTCCTTAATTTATTTAATATATCCCAGACTCCTTTTATATTATTTTTATTTTCATTTAACATTTTCGTGTAGTATAATTTTTTACTATTTCGTATTATTTCAGGTAATTTATTTTTATATGTTTTATATCTTTTTCAGATTCTTTGGTTCTTAATTTAATGAAATTTTTATAAAGATAATATTTCTTTTTACAAGCATTTTGTAGCCCCCTGGTTAACCACAGGCAATTTTTGTATTTATGTTTTTTATTAATTTCTTTAATTGGACAGTTTTTATCATATAATGATTTAAATATATCAATAAATTTATCATATGCCAAGTCCACTTCTTTCTCTCTATAGACAACATCCCAATTCTGTAACATTAAGTCTTCTTTTAAAGCATTGATTGTATCTTCTGTTCATATTATTTTATAAATAACCTTTTTTACATTATTTATTATTATTCTTACTCTCATTAACCCCATAATTAACATCTAAAGAAACAAATAAAGGCAGGTAGTCACTAATGTCAATTATTAGTATACCACTCACCATATTATATTCAATAACATTGGTAAAAATGTTCTCTGTCAAGGTCGCATAGTGTGTCATTATTCTTGTAGGTTTTGTAATCTTTGGAAATAAGGTTAAGCTATACATTGTATCTAAGAAATCTTTAGTTGGTTTATGTTGTTTTGTTTTCATTAAATCTATATTAAAGTCACCACAAATAAAGATATCTTTTTGTCTTATTTTTGTATACACCTTTTCCATCCCATTTCTAAATTTTTCCATATCAGATCCCGGTGCTCTATATATACAACTTACTATTATGTTTTTTTTCTATTTTCCATCATAATCTCGATTGTTAAACATTCCATACTTTCATTCACTGTTGATGTCATGCTGTCCACTTTTTTATTTTTTAATTTTCTATCAACATACAGTGCTACCTCACCACCACTTTTACATTTCCTATTTTGTGTGTACATCTCATATCCATATAGTTCAAAATTTACATCTTTTTCTTCATTAATCCATGTTTCACTTATTGCAATAATCCTAAATGGGGTGTTAAATTGATTTAAAAACTCCTTAATACTATCAAAGTTTGCATAGAGACTCCTACTATTAATATCTATTATTGTCAATGTCTGATCCGAATTCATAATTCCATTTAATTGTTGTTCCTCATAATAAGCACACTTATTGTTAATATGATTAAAATAGTTATTGTCTGGGTCAGTATCTCCTAAAATGTCTTGTGGTTGCTGTTCAGTATTGACAAAGGTTTCAGCTTCAATTTGCCCTAATACACTTCCATTATTAAATGAGGAAGGATGATTGGTTAAAGTGCTGATCATAAGTTATGTCAACAATGTACACCAAAAGGAAAAAAGAGAAGAAACACAAAGGAAAAAAAACACAAAAATCTCCACTCATAATCTTACTGCACTGTAATTTGTGCATCAGAGCTAAGGTTTAAATTTGTCTTAATTCCTCCATTTCTCTAATCATTATTACTTTAGCTTCTTCTGGAGTTCCAAGCAGTTTTATCCACACCTTACAGTTCTTTGTCCATGTCGACTGTATTTCCCCCTGTTTTCTGAGAGCCCTGGCTTGTCTAGCTGTTTCAGAGTTCTTTTTTGTTCTTTTTTGTTAAATGTTCGTTTACATAGACAGCCGTTCCTCTGTTTTCTTGCTTGTCGCAGAAGATCAGTTTTTGCTTTCCTGTTGACAAATCGGATGATGATCGCTGGTTTTCCTTTACTGTCTTTTTTAGGTAACATGTGGCAAGCCGAAATAGTCTTATTGTCCACAGCAATGTTTTTAGAGTTGAAAAAATGTAATACCTGCTGCTCAAGAGTGTGTGATTCTGCCAATGTCTCATCCTCCCCATCCTGGTTATCAACTCCAGCTGTCACACGTGCATAGGAGCGGTGTTTGGTGTTTAGACCACTCACAATGACATCATCCATTCTTGTATATTGTTCTAATTCATCCACGTCTTTCTAAGAAATTAATTTTCTTGTCCTTTTCCATAACTTCATTCTTTAATTCATGCACCTGGTCCATAAGGCCAATAAGCAAAGTTTGTTGATTTGCTATCTTAGATATTTCTTCAGTCATAAAATTTAGTGAGAGTTTGATCTCCTCCAACTCCTCTCTCCATTTGTCTGATTCCTTTTCGGAGGCATACTAACTAGACTGATTGGGATCAATCAATGGATGTCACCTGACTGCAAAACAAATCTACCTAAGGGTACAAATAAAGTAACCTGAACCTGAACCTGAACCTGTTCTAGAGGTGCCGAGATGTCTAGTGATTATAAATTAACCTCTATAGTCCTGATTCCCTATATAGTGAGTAGTGAATGAGTGAATAATTTCAGACACAGGCTATGTGTAACATTTTGGACTTGTCAATATAGTTTGAGCTTTTGTTTCATTATACACTTAATCTGTAACTAATGTGTCAGTGAATGAATCACTGTGATGTCATTGTATGCTGTCTGCCCACTGTGGTGGCCATTGCGTTCATCTAGTCATCAGCTGTGCTTCTGTTCTGTTAATTCCTGCAGCCCTCCATGTTGTTTTGCTTCACTTTAAATCGGGGCTGCAGCCTATGTACGCTTGCATTGAAAAAACATTTCAGCTATTATTTACCTCTTCATGCATGTTAAAAGCATAACAATTTTCCATCTATTAGGATTAAGAGCTTTCATACAAGACATGCTAATAAAGTTGGTGTCTTGTCCATTTGTTAAACATAAATTAATCACATAAAAATGACAGTTACAATGCTGTGAAAAAGCATTTGCCCCCTTCATGGTTTCCTATACTGATGCATATTTGTCACCCTTAAATGTTTCAGATCATCAAACAAATTTTAATATTCGACAAAGATAACACGAGTAAATACAAAATGTAGTTTTTAATGATGATTTTGTTTATTAAAGGAAAAAAGCTATATAAACCTAAAAGTAATTGCCTCCTTGATACATCATGAATTAATTGTGATTAACCACATTTTTTGGAAATCTGAGTTCAATTTCACTAGCCACACCCAGGACTGATGACTGCCAGACCTGTTGAATCAAGAAATCACTTAAATAGAATCTGTCTGACAAAGTGAAGTAGGTTAAAAGATCTCAAAAAGCAACACATTATGCCACGGTCTTAAGAAATTCAAGAATAGATGAGAAGCAAAGACCCAGAACATCTAAAGAACTGCAGGCCTCACTTGGCTCAGTTTGGACACTGGTCCACAATTTAACAATAAGAAACAGACTGGGCAAAAATGGCATCCATGGGAGAGTTCCAAGGCAAAAACCACTACTGACCAAACAGAACTCAAAGGCTCATCTCACATTTGCCAAAAACCATCTTGATGATCCCCAAGACTTGGGAAAGTATTCTGGGACTGACGAGACAAAAGTTGAACTTTTTGAAAGATGTGCGTCCTCTTAAATCTAGTGTAAAACTAACGGCATTTGATTAAAAGAACATCATACCAACAATCAAACATGGTGGTGGTAGTGTGATGGTCTGGGGGTGCTTTGCTGCTTCAGGACCTGGACAACTTGCCATAATTGATGGAACCATGAATTCTGCTCTCTACCAGAAAATCCTGAAGGAGAATGTCCAGCTATCAGTTTGGGAACTCATTTTCAAGACCTCCAATGTGGCTGAAATAAAACAATTATGCAAAGAAGAGTTGGCCAAAATACCTCAACAGTGACGTAAAATCTCATTGCGAGTTATCACAAATGCTTTATGGCAGTTCTTGCCGCCAAAGGTGGCACAACTAGTTAATAGGTTTAGGGGGCAATTACTTTTTCACATAGGGCCAGGTAGGTTTGCATAGGTTTTTTCACTTAAGAAAAGAAATTATCATTTAAACACTGCATTTTGTATTTACACAGGTTATCTTTGTCTCATAATAAAATCTGTTTGATGATTTGAAACATTTAAGTGTGATAAATATGCAAAAATATAAGAACTCAGGAAGGGGCAAATACTTTTTCACAGCACTGTATGCAGTCTCACAAATGAATCAAAGGTGATTCAAATTCATAAAACCAGGTTTATAAATTTGTTATAAATCAATCCAATTTGTTTTGCATTCATACATTATATGTATTCTGTTTTGGGTTTTTTTTAGACATTTGACAGTACATTGATTCTAATTCTAAACAAATTCAATACATAAAAGTTATGAATAGAGTAATTCAGATAAAGTCAATTTGATGCAAATACTTGAAAATAAACTATGGTGCAGTTTGTCATAAACCCTCCCGTGCGTTTCTCCAATGCGCACGGTAAGGGGTGAAAGGACGAGGATTTACGTGCAGGAGTTACACAACACACATTTATTAAACACGAAGACAACAGTCCCAAAAGGTGAAAACATACAAAAAGACAAAACACTTACATTGGGCGTCCCTGGGCCGGCATCGTCCAGCGAACGCATAAGGGGAAGTAATTAACCACCGGAGTGTCCCAGAGCCAACATCGCTCGAAGGGCGCAGAGAACCACGGCTGCAGTGGAGGTGGCTAATCCGTCATGACACACAGATTGCACACGACTATGTACTTCAGTCGGCAATCCATTCAGTGACCCAGCAGTGCGTGACTGGCAAAAGGCACTTAAGTACACGCACTGCTGGTGATGATGTAATTAGGAGCACCTGGGCAAGGACTGGGAAAGATGATCAACGGGGCTGGGAACAGCTGATGGTAATAAGTGAGGGGGAGTGGTCGGACCGGCAGACTGTCAGCAGTACACACAGCTGCTGGCCCCAGAGCAGTGGCTATGGATACCGTAACACACTGGAATACATAGTAAGCGTACATACACTACCGTCCAAAAGTTTGGGGTCACTTAGAAATTTCCTTATTTTTGAAAGAAAAGCACTTTTTTTCAATGAAGATAACTTTAAACTAATCAGAAATACACTCTATACATTGCTAATGTGGTAAATGACCGTTCTAGCTGCAAATGTCTGGTTTTTGGTGCAATATCTAGATAGGTGTATAGAGGCCCATTTCCAGCAACTATCACTCCAGTGTTCTAATGGTACATGTGTTTGCTCATTGCGTCAGAAGGCTAATGGATGATTAGAAAACCCTTGTGCAATCATGTTAGGTCTGCAATGCTGTAATTGCTGCAAATGGAGGATTCTTTGACGAAAGCAAAGTTTGAAGGAAAAAATTATTATTTCAAATACATATCATTATTTCTAACCTTGTCAATGTCTTGACTATATTTTCTATTCATTTTACAACTCATGGTGGTAAATAAGTGTGACTTTTCATGGAAAATACAAAATAATTGTCTGGGTGACCCCAAACTTTTGAACGGTAGTGTACATGGCGGCACCTAAACCCACCGGGGGGTCAGGACCGAGCCGGGGAAACCAAGCCGGCTCAGCTCCAGCTACCCAGACACCTAAAGCAACATCCCGAGGCCCCCCCCCCAACAGGAACAACGGGAACAAACCACACAAACCCGGGTGGGAGGTAGGGGGAACAGGAAAGCAGGGAGCACAATACCCCGCCCAGGGCCCAAAATTACCCCCCCCCCCCCAAGTCCAAAGGTGTGGAGGCTCGGGAAGCCACCCAGAGTCCCAGGCCCAGCAGGCAGTCCGGCGAACAGAGTCCGGTGGCCTACCAGAAAACACGGGCCATCTAGCCCAGAGACTCAGTCCCTCAGGCGGTCGGCCAGTGCTGTAAAGCCACCAGGGCCGGCAGGATGAAGTAGGAGGCGGCCTGCCCACCGGAAGGCTCACTGGTGGGTGACCAGACTGTAGGGAGGGAACCCCCACAGCGTCGGGACAGGGAGGAGACGAGGACCACGGCGTCCTCAGACAGATCTGCAGCACCCTCAGTGTTCCCGGCTTGGAACACAGCTGCACCTGCGGCGGGCCCCAACTGGGCCGGCTCTGCTGCACTCGCAGTGGGTCCCAACTGGGCCAGTTCCGCTGCATCCGCAGCGACCTCCAGCTGAAGCTCTGCAGCACCCGTGGCGACTCCCGATTGGAGATCTGCAGCACCAGCGGCGGACTCCAGCTGGAGCTCAGCGGCACCCGCGATGGACCCTGACCGGGCCAAGGCTGCACCCTTGGTGGAACCCATGCTGGAACGTGGCATCCATGATGGGTCTGAGCAGGAGCCCAGCACCCACGTTGGGCTGATCCTGGAGCGCAGCCCCCACGATGGTCTGAAGCCAGCCTGCCGCACCCATGGAGATACAGCCTGCAGAGGGGCCCACACGATGGCCTCAGACAGCGGGGTAGCTGGACTCACAACGTCGTCAAGTGGCAGGCCCAGTTCCGTGGAGACCCCCTGTGACAATGGTTCCTCTCCGGCAACCCTAGAAGAACACTCAAGAGTGGGAGAAGAAACCAGGTTATTAGGGTCGCCGGCAGTGGCGGGGCCCGGCGAAGGAAGTTCAGATGCAGCTGCGTGCTGCGCCTGACTCTCTTCACCTAGAGCCAGACAAGATCTCTAACACTGTCATAAGAAAAACAAGTGAGAAAACTTGCCTGAGCTTGAGCTTCACCACTGTCCAGGACTCCGTCGATCATGACGATGAAACCTCGGGCCCGGCCTCAAGGAGGTCCAGCTCAGGCTCCCAATCCACTGCGGACGCCTCAGCAGCTGGTGAGATGGTGAAAGCAGTCTCTTTTAACTCCTGCAGCGGCTCCAATGCTGGGGATTCCACCGGCGTGGCTGCAGGAAAACACCTCCGTGCGGACCCCTGGACAGCATCATCCTGGGACCCAAACTCCTCCTCCGTCTGGCGGCACGGTCCTAGGACCAGTAGGCACTCAGGGATAATTGGAGGAGACACGGAGAGGGGAGGAAAATAATTATTTGCAGCTGGAGGAGAGGACCCAGCGGACTGCTGAAACTGGACCCCTCCCTCGGGAGACAGGCAAGATTCAGTGTTAATGAATGGTTCAGAATGAAAAAATACTTGCCTGTCCTCCCGGTAATTGATGCTCACAGCTGCAGGTGGCAGACAGTCATCCCTCTCCGTGTCAGCGGTGACGTGGGTCCTCCTGAAGGCTTGTGGAGGAGCCGTCTCCACGACGATGGAGGTGGGCGTTCCCGAGGTGACCTCAACGGACCTCACAGCAGCTGGAGAGACGATGGCTGCTGACAGAGGAGAGGGCTTTTCCCGGCGCTTCCACGCAGGGCGACGCTGTCCCCTGCCTGCTGGAACCAGCTTGGTGAGAGCGGAGTTCTGGCGGAAGGCAGTCTCAGCGGCATCCCAGGAGCGCCCTCCCTTCGGCGTGAGCCCAGTCTTCTTTGAGGACCTCCTCCCTCTCTCGCCATACTCGCGTCATAGCGCTGCCAGCTGGGATATCCTCTCAGCTCCCTCGGGATGCCCAGAGAGCTGAGAACACTGCTGAACCTCTGCCTCTGCCAGCTTGATGTACCACATGACGTCCTCTGGGGTGGAATAACCGCTCACCGAAAATATCAAGCCATTGATGTTCATGAGAGCTCGGCAGCGTTCCCAGCCGAGGCTCATCAGATAACGCCGGCCCATGGACATCTTAAACCAGGTTAGTTCCAACAAGCAATACACAAACAAGGGGAAGGGGATGTGTGGGTGAACCCGCTAAATCCTCTTAGCTGGCTGGGTCATTCTGTTATAAACCCTCCCGTGCGCTTCTCCAATGTGCACGGCAAGGGGTGAAAGGATGAAAATTTACGTGCAGGAGTTACACTACACACATTTATTAAATACGAAGACAACAGTCCCAAAAGGTGAAAACATACAAAAAGACAAAACACTTACATTGGGCGTCCCTGGGCCGGCATCGCCCAGCAAGCGCATAAGGGGAAGTAATTAACCACCGGAGCGTCCCAGAGCCGACATCGCTCAAAGGGCGCAGAGAACCACGGCTGCAGTGGAGGTGGCTAATCCTTCATGACACACAGATTGCACACGACTATGTACTTCAGTCGGCAATCCATTCAATGGCCCAGCAGTGCGTGACTGGCAAAAGGCACTTAAGTACACGCACTGCTGGTGATGATGTAATTAGGAGCACCTGGGCAAAGACCGGGAAAGATGATCAACGGGGCTGGGAACAGCTGATGGTAATAAGTGAGGGGGCGTGGTCAGTCCGGCAGGCTGTCAGCAGTACACACAGCTGCCGGCCCCGGAGCAGTGGCTATGGATACGGTAACACACTGGAATACACAGTAACCATACATACACAGCGGCACCTAAATCCACTGGGGGGTCAGGACCAAGCCGGGGAAACCAAGCCGGCTCAGGTCCTGACACAGTTAATTTTTGCATGTATTTTGCCACAAATGCAATCTTACTCTGCTGGTCTGAAGCATTTCATAAAGGGTAAAAATAAACTGCAGAAACAGATATAATTTCATCTAATTTTGTATTTGTGCTTTAAGGAAAAACCATACAGTATGTGAAATGTTAGAATTGATTATTCAGTCCCCTTCAAAATAAATATATCAGAATGTATACAGTATTTTGCACTGGGATGTTGTTTAATAATGTTTTTGTTTTTTTTAACATTTCCTTGAATAATGGTGACTGTCCTTTTTCTGGCAGATATGCAGGATTTCTTCTGGGAATCACCAACACGTTTGGGACCATTCCAGGCGTCATAGCGCCAATCGTAACTGGATATTTTACAGAAAATGTAAGTCACAAAATTTAATCAATTTTTAAATTAATCTTCTTTTGTTACCTTCATTGTATTTTTATGGTGGCAGTTATATTTTATTGATTAATTTGTGCCAGAGTGTGACTTAATAAATTTTTACCATCCTGTGTTTGAACTCTGACCAGCAGGGGGATACCTTATGGCCACTCCTGGGAAAAAACAAAACCATGAATATTTCAGTATTTAATAATACTAATTGATATTAATTACTAATATAATTGACTCTTGTAACTTCATTCAGATTTTGAGTCATTAGTCAACCTTCATATGAAATTTGTCTTGTTTTTAGTTCGCTTCCTGAAAGTAAAGTTTGATTCTTAAACATGAGTTAAACATTCTCCCTTGTGCAAAATCATTTATATTTCATCATGATTTCTAATTAAAAACCCAGAAAAGGCCACAGGAAGGTAGAATTCATTGGGTAGGGCAGGTGGTGACATGAGTTGTGTCTGTGTGGGAAAGAGGTGTCAAACTTGCAGCTCCAGAGCCACATGTGGGTTTTTGTGCATATAAATGTAGCCAGGGGGAGTCCTTTGGCCTTTAACAAAAAAGGCGCAAACTGCTGCAAATCTATGAGGAAAAAATTTGGACATTTTCAAGAAAAAAAGTTGTAAGTTTATGACAGAAAAGTTACATATTTATGGGGAAAAAACCCACCTATTACTTACTAGGGCTGTCCCAAATACCAGGCCTGGAGCTCTCAATATTTACATGTGATCTGGAGTGAACATCTGAACATTCTGTACAGTCATTCTTCTTCCTCAGTAAACTGTTGGCATCAATGTTTTTTTTAGAACTGTGACTTTTCTTATAAATTTGGAACTTTATCATGCAAATATGCAACCCTTTTCCATAAATGAGCAACTTTTCTTCTAAATTTGAAACCTTTTTTATAAACTTACTCCATTTTTCATATAAATCTGTGAGAAATTGCAACTTTTTTCTTATGATGCCTTTTTTGTTAAAGGTTAGTAAAAGTTAATTTGTAGTTTAGCTTTATTAAAATAAAGTAGTTAGAGGGGGAGAAAAGTGAATATCCTAATACCGGTGGTAATGAGCAAATATCTGAATAATTGAATATCTGGGTATTATCTTGAAGCCATGGTGACCGAGTGGTGGAGCATCCGCCCCACCAGGTCATACCAAAGACCATATTAAAAAATGGTACTTCCTGCCTTCTTCCTGAATAGCTTCTTGCTTAATAGAATGAGGAGCAGCCAGCCACAGGAGGGCATAGGCCTGTGCCAGTACCAAGCCTGGATAAATGGGGAGGGTTGCATCAGGAAGGGCATCCAGCGTTTTAAGAAAAAAATTAAAAATCCTTGCCAAATCGGCATGCAGATCATCGCGATATCAGATGATACACTGTGGCGACCCCAAAAGGAAGCAGCCAAAAGAAAAAAAAATAACAATAATGATCTTGAAGCCATGGTGATCAGAGCCCAGCTGCAAAGGGTAGAGCATGTTATCAGGATTAAGGATGCCCCACCAACTGCTGTGTGGCATGCAGGAGACCAGGAAGAGACAACAGGACCATCCAAGTATACGTACCATCAAGGAACACCCAAATGTGTGCAACGTAAGGCTCAGAGAACTGGAGGCAGCAGCTAGTGACCGAACGCACTGGCAGTCAACAACCCAGTCAACTCTGGTTGTAGTTTATTTAGGCCAAAGATTGCTCAAAATGACTGTTTTCATAGTGAAGGATGTCAACCCCTGCTGAGGGTAAGGAAAAAAAAGGCACTCACAGGATGTTAATTTTCTCTCAGAAGCATCAGGATACGTTGAGATGCTCGAGGCTAAATTCCTGTTTCTGGTCTTCCTGGTTCTCAACTGAAACATTGCCTTCAGGAAAAAAATGTGGACCCTTCATTTGAGATGGCTTCAAACTTCTTTTTAGCACTGATGATTCTCTACAGGAAAGTTGGGTTTGAAAGAGACATTTTATTAAAATCTCTGCTTAACATCAGCCAGATGTGAGTGAGTACAATCGCCAAAAATTGTTCTCAAGTGGGATTACTTTATAAGTACTCAAGTAGAAGTCAGAGTAGTCACCAAAGAAATCACTTAAGACTGTATCTGCTCAAAAGTTGCTTGAGTAGTGAGTAACAACTTGACTTTCACCAATCTGAAGTTTTTCTGATTTTTTTTTTCTTCTTTTTATGATTTGAACTTTATTGGGTTTTCAGTTTAGAAAGTAAAACAACACCAAAAAAAAAAAACCCACAAAGAGCGAATATACCCAGTGAGAGGATAAAACATTCCAGTTCCACCCTAGTACTCCTAAAATAATTGGATTAATCTACAACACCTATAGAGGTGAGATAGGATCCCCATTTATTGTAGAAGCTGTCCATCCTGTTCAAAAGTTTATATGAAAGGCGTTCCAGTGCAGCTAGTTTGCCCAGCTCCCTGAGCCACTGAGCTACGGGTGGGGCAGAGGAAGATTTCCAATAGGAAACAATCATCTTTCGGCCCACCATCAGAGCAGTCTGAATCCACTCGGTGTCAGAGAATGAGTCCTGAAGAGTTGAAGGATCCCCAAGGACAAAAAGTCTCTGAGTGAATGGCACATCATGCTTGACAATTGTCATAATATGTCTATGGATCTTCAACCAAAAGTCCTGGATTTCTGGACAACTCCAGATCATGTGGATAAGTGTACCCTTCCCCTGTAGACATCTCCAGTAGCTTGATGAGTGTATAAGATTAGCTCCTGATTTTTATTCTTTTAGATTTACTAGGTTTTGTTGTTGTTTTTTAATAAATTTTGCACTTTTTCCCCTCATAAATTTGTTTGCCAGTTATGTTTTTTTCAGGCTTGTGACATTTTTTCTGTAATTTTTTTTAGTTCTTCCTACAATTATTTTATTTTTTCTCTTATAAATTAATTCCATTTTACTAATATAGTTATAACTTTTTTAAAAATACTTCTTATCTTTACTCACTAATTTTGGAGGTTATTATCTTTGATGTCTGAGGAGAGTAATTCTCCTCAGACTAACACATCGAACCCTTTCCCCTGTAATTCTTCAAAATGTACTCAAGTAGGAGTAAACAGTATCCTGCATAAAAACTTCTCTTGAAGGTACACTTTTTTAGAAAGTTGTCTAACCTAAAACATTAGGTTCAAATACATCAGATGCAGAAACTGTCAGAATTTAGCAGAGTCAAATCCACATTTATACCCACTTGTTCTCCTCTGTGTGTGTAACAGCACACCCTTGCAGGCTGGAGGAAGGTTTTCTGGGTTGCTGCGGGGTTCAACATCGGCGGTGCTCTCATCTTCTGCATATTTGGCAGTGGGAAGCTACAACCGTGGGCCCACACAGAAGAGGAAAGAGCTGAAACAGAGAGAAGGAGGAGCAGGACCATCTCACAGTAGCAGCAGTTATGGGTGTAAAGCCATAAATACAGCAGGATATATTTTAAACGAACATGTTTAGAGTTTTTCCAGAAAATAGGCTTTGTTTACACTCTATAAATTGATTTGTAAAGTATGGAAATATATACATTAATAATACATTATGAGACAGGAATTACATTGCATTTATATCATGGGACCAGCTTTTTTTAAACTATAATATGTTAAAACTGGGAAGTAAAAAGTTTTGACTCATTATAAAATTGTACACAAGGGAAATTGTTCTTGACAACTGCAGTAAAAATATTATAGATTATGCAGAGTTTTCTACAAATTCTTATTATATACTACTAAAATCCTGCAAGTGTATACATTTTTTATGATTTAAATACATAAAGGCTCAAGATTCAAAAAGTGTAAGCCATTTTAAAGGTACTAAATGGATTTTTTTCAAAATCGAGTTTTAGTGACACCTGTGGACACAAAGTGAACTGTAGCCCTATTCGTGAATGGGGCTGCAGTTCACTTTAGCTACGTTCCGATCCACAGTGTACTTCAACTGTATTCCCTACTCCCTGCTCTGTTCTCAGGGAATATCAGTGAAGTTTTTTTTTTTTGTTGTTTTTTGTTTTTTGTTACTTATTTGTACCCATAGGTAGACTTGGTTTGCAGTCTGGTGACAAGCCACCGGCTGCTGGTCGCTGCGTGCGCGAGCGCCCTAAACCTACATGTTTTTTTGTATGCGGGAGGAAACCGGAGAAATCCCGGAGTAAACCCGCGCAACACGGGGAGAACATGCAAACTCCACACAGCTCACTGTTGGTCGGGGGCTGGGATCGAACCCACGATCTCATGATCCCCGCGGTCCCCCGGCCGAGGGTAAAACTGTGCTGCCACAGTGCTAAACCACTGCGCCACCGCCACCAGTTAGCTGCCCTTCACAAAATTTCTCCAGTTGAAACACCCTGTAACCATTGGTTTCCTCCTCCATGCGTTACCCCAGTAACCATAGACACGTACTAATACTATGGTGGATAATTTATATTTCCTAAATAAAATATTAATATAAATACAGGTACATCTCAAAAAATTAGAATATCATGAAAAAGTTCAATATTTTTTGTTACTCATTTCAGAAAGTGAAACCCATATATAATTCATTACACAGAGAATGATATATTTCAAGTGCTTATTTATTTTAATTTTGATGATTATGGCTTACAGCCCATGAAAACCCCAAATTCAGTGTCTCAAAAAATTAGAATATTACATAAAATTAATTTTAAAAAATAGTTTTTTAGTAGAAATGGCCGACTGAAAAGTACGTCCATGTACACTCTCAATACTTGGTTGGGGCTCCTTTTTGATTAATTACTGTATCAATGTGGCGTGGCATGGAGGTGATCAGCCTGTGGCACTGCTGAGGTGTTATGAAGGTCCAGGTTGCTTTGATAGTGGCCTTCAGCTCATCTGCATTGTTGGGTCTGGTGTCTCTCATCTTCCTCTTGACAATACTCCATAGATCCTCTGTGCGGTTTAAGTCAGGAGAGTTTGCTGGCCAATCAAACACAGTGATGCCATGGTCATTAAACCAGGTTTTGATACTTTTGGCAGTGTGGGCAGGTGCCAAGTCCTGCTTTAAAATGAAATCAGCTTCTCCATGAAGCTTGTCAGCAGAGGGAAGCGTGAAGTGCACTAAAATTTCCTGGTAGACGACTGCGCTGACTTTGGTCTTGATAAAACACAGTGGACAAACACCAGCAGATGACCTCTATTCAGATAAAAGTAAATTTTGCATTTCATTTGGAAATCAAAGTCCCAGAGCTTGGAGAAAGAGTGGAGAGGCACAGAATCTAAGTTGCTTGAGGTTTAGTGTGAAGTTTCCACAGTCAGTAATGATTTGAGGAACCATGTCATCTGCTGGTGTTGGTCCACTGTGTTTTATCAAGACCAAAGTCAGCGCAGTCGTCTATCAGGACATTTTAGCACACATCATGCTTCCCTCTGCTGACAAGCTTTATGGAGAAGCTGATTTCATTTTCCAGCAGGACTTGGCACCCCCTCACACTGCCAAAAGTATCAAAACCTGGTTTAATGACCATGGCGTCACTGTGTTTGATTGGCCAGCAAACTCTCCTGACCTAAACCCCATAGAGAATCTATGGAGTATTGTCAAGAGGAAGATGAGAGACACCAGACCCAACAATGCAGATGAGCTGAAGGCCACTATCAAAGCAACCTGAACTTTCATAACACCTCAGCAGTGCCACAGGCTGATCACCTCCATGCCACGCCACATTGATACAGTAATTAATCCAAAAGGAGCCTCGACCAAGTATTGCGTGTGTACATGGACATACTTTTCAGTCGGCCAACAATTCTACTAAAAAAATATTTTTTAAAATTAATTTTATGTAATATTCTAATTTTTTGAGAAACTGAATTTGGGGTTTTCATGGGCTGTAAGCCATAATCATCAAAATTAAAATAAATAAACACTTGAAATATATCACCCTCTGTGCAATGAATCTATATAATATATGGGTTTCACTTTCTGAAACAAGTGACAAAAAATATTGAACTTTTTCATGATATTCTAATTTTTTGAGATGTACCTGTATATTTTTATTACAATTAGTTGATATAAAGAATAACCAACATCAGTTTAGCTTGTTAATAACGTTAGCAACAATAGTTTGTTTTACTCGTATTTGAGGCGCAATGGCTTATGGGTAATCTTCTTGTCAACTTCTGGTGAACTGATGTCCGGTTGTTCACTTCTTCCCTGCACAGTTCTCAGCTCCCTTTGAACTGAAGACCATTCGCTTCCTTTGATTTGGAATCTCAGTTCATCATCATCATCATCATCATAGCAGTCTGTCGGGGGTGACAATGACTGTTTCATTTAGGTCTGATCAGATTTCTACACCCAGCTCTGTCCGTCGCCTTCCGCTGCCAGGAACTCCTGGCCTTGTTAACCCGGGCGATGTCCGAGCCGATATGAGTTGCTTTCTGACTGACCATTTCATGAAACTGTGCAAGTATTTAATATGGCGGATACCCTGTGCAGTCCACTTCGGAGTATACTATTGGGCGATCGGAGTGCAGCTTTTGTGACCAACAGGTGTCACCAAGTTTCCAAAAATTACATACAGTACCTTTACTCGTAGCAGTTTCCTACAGTGCAGACCACCATTTATTGTCTTTTTTATGCTGATGACATGAGTCAGTGTGAACTGGCTTAACAAGCAGGGAACGTGTTTGCTGTTGTAGATGAAGTTTGATTTTTTTTTTCCACAATATTTTTTATTGAACCTTTTTTTTACAAACATGGCACAAACAATCAAACACTAACACTAAAGTAATTTTTAAAAAAACCCAAAAACACTAACTACAACAAAAAAAATGTACTAAAAACACCAACAACCATTAACAAAGGCAAGTCAACAACAATGCTCCTCTGCTTAGTCTAGGTAATCTATTACATAAGAATACATATTATACATTCACCAATTTGGAATTTGCAAGGTCCACACATATCATTCACCTTCTTCTTCAGAAGTTATGTTTAATTTCTTTACATAATCAATGAAAGGTCTCCATATATTCTCAAACACATTTTCCTTTGATTTCAGTATGTATGTTATTCTTTCTAGTGGAAGGTTTGTTAACATCTGTCTTAACCACCGAGTCACATCTGGTCTATGAGTCTTTTTCCACAATAGGGCAATACATTTTTTGGCATTAAGCAAACCGAGGTCTATGAATGCTCTTTCACTCTTATTAAAGTTATGCTTTTCTGGATACAGACCCTTGATTTTTACTATATGACCAATATCATCACGGGTGAGACCAAAAATATCCATCAGGTGTGTTTTATATTATTTTTATGACATTTTGTGAACTATCTGAACACTTTAAACAGCTGAATATTTTAAATACAGTGTGGACTTGAGCTGCTTTGTTTTTAACCACTTCTACAGACTGTTTGTTCAGAAGAACACCAACTGCCTTATAATTCCTAATTTGCACAGCATTACAGATGAATTTGAGCATTTGTTTGACATGAAGCACATTGAAAAATGTCAGATTTTTCTTAATCATGAATTTGTATGAGTGAGTTCATCATAAAGATGTTGCCTTTATTAATCTCATCAACTGCAGTAATGCTGTTATAAGGAAAATCTTACCTTTGTCATACAGTATATTGTATCATAAAGTGCTGTGACTGTAAAGGAATGATGCAGTAATTTATTTTCCTTCTTTGTGTTTTTAAGCTATGTAGAGTTGTGAAGGTGTCTTTTATTATAGAGGTTTCACTTTGAAACGCTAAAATAAAATGAACAGTATGTAAGAAAATGTTCAGTTTCATTATTTCTGTCAATTATCTACAATCAGGAAGGATGTAAAAATGTGATATTATTATACAGAAAGGGGAAAATATCTTTACTATCTTTTTGAGAATATAAAAGTGGAAGACTGTTTCCAACTATTTACTTTAACATTTTACATATTTTAAACTAAAATACAGCACAGTGGTACATTGGTTAGCACTGTTGCCTAACAGCTAGAAGGTTCCAGGTTCGAATCCCCAGGCTGGCAAGGGTAGGAACCTTTCTGTGTGGAGTTTGCATGTTCTCCCTGTGCTGCGTGGGTTTACTCCGGAAACTCTGGTTTCCTCTCACAATCCAAAGACATGCATGTTAGGCTAATTGGTGATTCTCAATTGTCCCTAGGTATCTGTCTCCTATAGGCCCTTAGAAAAGAGGATTAGTGCTTTGAGTGGCCTTTGAGACTAGAAAAAGTGCTATATAAGTACAGGTCCTTATCAACAGTATAGATAAAAGAAAAAGACAGACACTACTCACAAAAAGTTAGGGATATTTGTCTTTCAGGTGAAATTTATGTAAAAAATTCACACTACAGTGATATTATATCATGAAAGTAGGGCATTTAAGTTGAAGCATGCAATGATAATTTCCTCATCTCAAACGGTGGGTATACCACAACAAAAAATTTCAATGTCTCAATAACTTGTCATGTGCCCATGAGCATCAATTACAGCTTGACAACAACATCTCATGCTGTTCACAAGTCGACTTATTGTCTGCTGAGGCATGGAATTCCACTCTTCTTGAAGGGTGGCCCTCGGGTCATTGAGGTTGTGGGGTGCAGGGTTACAAGCCTCTACATGGCGACTCAGCTGATCCCATAGGTTTTCTATGGGATTCAGGTCTGGAGAAAGTGCAGGCCACTCCACTTGAGGTACCCCAGCCGCCAGCAGCCATTCCCTAATGATGTGACCTCGATGAGCTGGAGCATCGTCATCCATGAAGATGAAATTAGACCTGTGTTGTTCATGCAGGGGTACAGTGACAGGATTAATGATGTTATTCAAGTAGTATTACCTTGTCACTGTACCATTCACAAGGTGTAGGGCAGTTCTGTATTGACTAGACACACCTGCCCAGACTGTAACATGGTGACAACAGTGACTGATGCATAGTGCCCTCCTTGACATCTCCAACATTGTTGGCAGCCATCATTTCTGCTCAACGTGAATCAACTTTCATTAGAGAGGGGCACTGAGGCCCACTGGTCCCTTATCCAGCATAAAAGCTCCCTGGCCCATGCAAATGATGATGCCTGTGCCTGATGGTGTGGTCAAGTATCCTTGCAGGTCGTCTAGCACGCAGACTGTGTTGATGTAAATGGTTTCAAATGGTCTGTCGTGACACCTGGGTTCCTCTCACCTCCCTTAAATGTGCCTGAAGTTGAGTGGCATTCATCATCCAGTTTCGCAGGGCACTGTTCACAATGAAATGGTCATCAGCATGGGATGTGGCCAAAGGACATCTACTTCTATGCCTTTCTGTGACTCTTCCAGTCTCTCTGTATTTCTGTTGCAACCTGTTGATGACAATCTGTGACACTCTAAGCTCAGTGACCACTTTCCTCTGTTTGAAACCTCACAATGGCGAGGTACTGTTGATCAATTGTTAGGTGTCGTCTTGGTCTCATGGTGTCAAAATGTGAACAGCATGATGAAGAGGACTGTTTAAATACCAATTCTAATTGAACCAGAAAATTTATTAGTCGATTCATGGATCAATCACCTGTTGTGAATTTTGCCGTTAAGCACCTTGTTAGAGAACAGCAAGTTATGCAAAAAGTAATGAAACATTGAACAGTTGGAAATGTGCATTCAAAAGGTTAGAGAAGGTCAAATTAAGTTCACCTGTATAGGTTATAGTGCATTTTAGGTGCATCCTGAAATTTCACCCGAAAGTAGAATATCCCTAACTTTTTGTGAGTAGTGTTTATACTGTAACTAATCACACTTAAAAAGAATAGACACTATTGTAGCATCAACGTCTCCTCAAACCAATCCAGAAGATCACTTTCCTCCATTCTACAAGGATTTCACTTTTCTTCATTCTACAGGAATCTCACTTGTTTTCATATTAAAACAAGTCTCACTCAAGGCCTGACCAAGAATGCTTTTCCCAGGACCCCAATGTAAACAGTTGCCTCTTGCAGAGATGGTAAGGATCAGAATTTACTTTTAAAGGCTTAAAGGGACCATAAAAACTCGGAGTCCAGATCCCCAACGTGGACAGTTCATGTGGATAGCTTCTGCCCTACAGGAAACTATAAAGGGCCTTTTCCACTAGCCCCGCTTAGCCCAACACGGGACAGCTCAGCACGCTTTGTAACTCTTTCCACTAGCCCCAACACGGTTTAACAGCCGCGATTTTCGTCCCCGCTCGAGGGCAGGGTACAACCGTGCTGAGTCGTGCCGAGTTGTGACGTCAAAAGACTGGTCGGCGCTGATTGGTCAGGTCGTAACGTCACGAAAGTGACCGTCTTCTGATGAATCTACACACGACCGCCATTTGCAATATTTCACGGACTAACTCGGTCACGGAGTAAATACGATATTAATACAGACAGCGTTGTAGGTTTTGCGGAACTCTACACTGTGGTCCAACAAAGAGGTGCGGAGTTTTCTCTGCTTGGTGGCAGAGCCACAGTGAGGAGTGACCCGGACCGATACAGATGGCAGCCCAGCATAGAACCGGACTACGGACAAGCTGAAGACGAACGTGAGAGAACCATCGAAGGTGAGTGATTTGTAATAATGTGCATCTGTTTGCTTATTTATCCTGTTGGTGGTAAGCTCACTTTTTTTTAGCCATACAGCGCTGTTCTGTGCTGGCTAACGAGTTTTAGCTAATGAGTTTTAGCTAGTAGCTAGCTAGTACCAACTGCTGATTCGCGCTTGTTTTCTCCTAAATATTCGCTTGTGAGAGCAAAACGATGAAATATGTTAATCCTGGTTAAAGTCCTGGTTTGTGTACATATTGCACTTTGGTGCTGCGCATTAAATTGTGTGCAATTTAATGCTAGAATGTGTTTCCACATGCCAGGGGTTAGCCTCCCTGTTTATATTGTGGATACTGGTGAAATGGACCACAGGAGCCAAAATCTCGTCATATTAAAATTGCTTTTTTCAAACCAGTGATTTATAAAGTCATTCATATAATGTTCTAAAGCATCAGAATAGACCCACACACCTATTCTGTGGATCCTGCAGTGCTTGTCAGGGAAACGAAGCATTTTTGTCACATCCCACCACTGACTTTCACAGGTGTATTTCCCTAATACAGTTACATCTCCAAAAATTAGAATGTTATGAAAAACTTCAATATTTTTTGTCACTCATTTCAGAAAGAGAAATCTGTATATTATATCGATTCATTACACAGACAGTGATATATTTCAAGCGTTTATTTATTTTAATATTGATGATTACGGCTTACAGCCCCTGAAAACCCCAAATTCAATTTGGCAAAAAATTAGAATATTACATAAAATTAACTTTAAAAAATAGTTTTTAAATATAAATGTTGGCCGCTGAGGTGGTGGTTAATATGGGCTGTAGCCGTAATCATCAATATTAAAATAAACACTTGCAATATATCACTGTCCCTGTAATGAATCTATATAAGGGTTTCACTTTCTGAAATGAGTGAAAAAAATATTGAATTTTTTCATGGTATTCTAATTTTTGAGATGTGCCTGTATATGTGTTGAACTTGCTTGAAACTAACCACCATCCATTTCTGTCGTTGGTCTAGGCAAGAGGAAATCAGCCTCCCCACAACCTACCTCGCCACTGTGGAACGTACTGAAATCCTTTGCTTTTATAGTTAAAGTGTCAAAACCAAAGTAGCACAATTTCCACTTAATATAAAAGGGACTGAACTGAGATTTATTTGATTGTGTGAATATGGCACATCAACTGTAAAATAAACCGCTTGTTAATGTATTTATTTTTTTGTCAGATCACTTGTGTGATCCTTTGTGAGTTATGTTCATAACTGTATGTTTTGGCGAATGTGAGATGTTCAGTCGTCAATATAATTTACTTTATATGTGTAGTTTATAGTCTATCATCAATAAACTCATGCAGTAACAGGACACATTACAAATATTCGAGACCCATTGTAGTGCTTCCTTTTATATTTTAGCAATGCTAGTACAAAACACCGCCCACACATGAAGCCAGGGCAACAAGACACACTTTTACAGACAAGACAAACTTTTATTGATAAAAACTTCATATTTTGACTGAGCGACTCCATACTCGGTGATGCACACCTTCAGTTAAAGTACTATATTCCATTCAAGTGAATGTATTAATTCATTCTGATTGCTGAGGCCACAGTAAAAACAGATGATTTTAAATGTAATGCAGCCCTTGTAAAATCTACCGAAGTGCAGCTACATGAAAATTGTGGTTAAATACAACAACGAAGTACTTTATTGTCACATTCAAATTGTAATCTCTCCTGTTTTGTTTGAATTCTTGGATGAAATATGATGGGCAATATAAGCTGCAGCTTCAGCCATCACCCATTTCAGATAACCTATGTTGAACTGTATAATCAGAGGAGTTATTGTTTAATTTGACCTTGTTAGATTTTTTTCCCCTTTGTTATATTATTCTATTTTCTTTTAATCTGTACTTTTAATCAATCCGAAATAAAGATTCATTCATTAATTCACATTCCACTACTGGCTTTTAGCAACAAGTGTATTTCCCAAATATGTTTTAAACTTGCTTTAATTAACCACCACCCATTTGTCTTTTGTCTAGGCAAGAGGGAAACTGTCCACCCCAACTGGACTTTGCCTCACTATTTACAGAGATGCAGGCTGAAGATCTGCTGAACCAGGACCAGTACGAGGGGCCGATCCAGTTGTTTCTCAGTGAAGCAGCGTGGCTGCCGTGTGTGACCATTCCAGTTTGTTTTTTTTACAGTTTGAATTTTGCACATTCTGAATAATCTGGAATTTGCTGCTGATTGTAATAAACAATTTAGTGACTTATGTGTTTGCGTCATGATTTTCTATTTTGTCTGTTAAGACACCGGTGGGAAAAGAGTCAACTGTACGAAGGATTTATCGTTGACCTTGAAAATAATGACTCATTTTTAAGAAAAAAGTAACCAAAACAATTATTTTATTAACTGAAGACTGTATTGTTGGATGTGCCACCACAGAAGACCCTGCATACTTTAGTGACAGTACCAGTATATGGAGGAATTCTGGGTCATATTAACATCTACTCTTCATCATAATGGCTTTGGGCGGGGGTGTCTAATCATATGCCATGGAGGGCCAAGACCCTGCAGGCTTTACCTCCAACCAGTGTCTTCAACAGCAGATTCCACTGACTGATCAGTGAGAACACCTGCTGAAGAGACTGGGTAGAAGAGAGAACCTGCAGGGTCTTGGCCCCCCATGACACATGATTGGAAGCTCCTGGATTAGGTTTAATGGGATTTAACATTTTAACACAAACTGCTTTATGGTTCATAATTCTGCTGACAGACTTACACCAAACCAAAAGTCATTTCTCAAACTGCTGGATTATTCTTAGCTTTTCCAATCTTTCAGTATTTAATTTATGCCACATGGTGGTAACTTTCACATATAAAAAAAGAGACATCTGCAAAAACTTCAGAGGTTTATTGTCAGTGCAATTCCCAGTGCAATGCTACATGAATGCATGTATAGTACATTGTTGATGCAGAGAATATATATTTCTACAGTACATGTATCTAGTAAATCAAGTATTTTCCATGTAACCTTGTGACTGCATTATTTTAATTGCTTTTAATCCTAGATCAAGTTTGTTTTGGCCTAAAATGCATGATAACTGTCAAATATATCTTATTATACCTAACTCAGTACTGTTTACTTTTTGAATATATATTTTGTGGCTAATATAGTTATTAACATGGCGATCAAGTTGTGTCAGCTGATCATTTTTTTCTATGACACCACCTCAGACTCAGTTCTGCAGAAGCAGGTACGTCCATGATGTCTTAACAGTCTCTCCATGATTTTCAAGCAGATCAGAGCAATTTGTTGTACAGGAAATAAACGTTTCTACAGACATTCTTAAGCTGTATAACCACTGATCGTTTGTGAAGCTGTGCTGACATCAGTGACAGGCTGTGTTGAACGCCCAGACCGACTGAAGCAGTAATTTCCCCACAACAGAGCCATCTGAAACACACACAGCATACATATTTTAGTACCTAACAGCGATAACTTGCAGACATTACAGTGTAGTACGACGTACTTATAGCAAACTAGCATTAGCAACATTAGCTTACTGTCATATATGACCTAGTTTGCATCCTCACGTCTTTGGCTCTCCCAGAAGCTGCAGAACTATTCCAGAGTGTTTCAACTCGCTGCCTGTACCCTTGTCTGGCGGTCCTTTTTTGGCATTTACGGTGAAAAAAGCCACAGACCGAGGAGTCGCCTTATACAGCCGCATGTGTTTGCTTGGGTCGCGTGTTTTACATCACGGGAGTGTGGCGCCGCCTCACTGTTATAGAAATCCCACCCACCCCAGCTTAATACGGTTGTAATGGAGACAAAAGCGAGCCGAACCGTGTCGAAGTGAATCGAGACGTGCCGAGGTGTACTGGGCTAGTGGAAAAGTGCCTTAATGCTCTTAAAGGTCATAAACTTAACCAGACAGGTTTATGATTTTTGACAGGTACCAGACCCCTTTCCAGATATCACAGACCTAAAGAAATTATCTACAGCTCAACAGTACCTCCTAGTGGATACCTATGGAATGTGTTTCATTATGTATAATCTGACTGTCAATTCTTCCATCCATCCATCCATCTTCTACCGCTTTTCCGGAGGTCCGGGTCGCGGAGGCAGCAGTTCAAGCAGAGAAGCCCAGACTTCCCTCTCCCCAGCCACCTGCTCCAGCTCTTCAGAGGGGATACCAAGGTGTTCCCAGACAAGCTGGGAGACATAGTCTCTCCACCGAGTCCTGGGTCTGCCCCGGGGTCTCCTCCCAGTGGGACGTGCCTGAAACACCTCAAGTGGGAGGCGTCCAGGAGGCATCCTAATCAGATGCCCATACCACCTCAACTGACTCCTTTCAATGTGGAGGAGCAGCGGTTCTACTCTGAGCCTCTCCCGGATGACTGAGCCCCTCACCCTATCTCTGAGGTTGAGTCCAGCAATCCTACGGAGAAAGCTCATTTCAGCCGCTTGTATCCGCGATCTCGTTCTTTCGGTCATTACCCAAAGCTCGTGACCATAGGTGAGAGTAGGAACGTAGATTGACTGGTAAATCGACAGCTTTGCCTTAGAACTAAGCTCCCTCTTCACCACAACAGACCGGTACAACGTCCGCATCACTGCAGATGCTGCTCCAATCCGTCTGTCGATCTCTTGCTCCATTTTCCCCTCACTCGTGAACAAGACCCCAAGATACTTAAACTCCTCCACTTGGGGCAGGAGCCTGTCCCCAACCCAGAGAGGACCATCCACCTTTTTCCGGCTGAGGACCATGGACTCAGACTTGGAGGTGCTGATTCTCATCCCAGCCGCTTCACACTCAGCGGCAAACTGTCCCAGCAAGAGCTGTAGGTCATTGCTGGATGAAGCCAACAGGAAAACATCATCTGCAAACAACAGAGATGAGATCCTGTGGTCACCAAGCATGACACCCTCCATTCCCTGGCTGCGCCTAGAAATCCTGTCCATAAAAATTATGAACAGGATCGGTGACAAAGGGCAGCCCTGGCGGAGTCCAACTCTCACTGGGAATGACTCCGATCGAGTGTTGGCAATACGAACCAAACTCTCACAACGGTCGTACAGAGACCGAATAGCTCGTAACAACAAGCCCGATACCCCATACTCCCGAAGCACCCCCCACAAAAATCCACGAGGGACGCGGTCAAATGCCTTCTCCAAGTCCACAAAACACATGTAAACTGGTTGGGCAAACTCCCACGAACCCTCAAGAATTCTCGAGAGGGTAAAGAGCTGGTCCGATGTGCCATGGCCAGGACGAAAACCACATTGCTCCTCCTGAATCCAAGGTTCGACCAACGGCCGGACTCTCCTCTCCAGTACCTTGGCATAGACCTTCCCAGGGAGGCTGAGGAGTGTGATCCCTCTAAAGTTGGAGCACACCCTCCGGTCCCCTTTTTTGAAGAAAGGAACCACCACCCCGGTTTGCCATGCTAAAGGCACTGCCCCCGACCTCCACGCAGTGTTGCAGAGGCGTGTCAACCATGACAACCCTACAACATCCAGGGCCTTGAGGTACTCAGGGCGAATCTCGTCCACCCCCGGGGCCCGGCCACCAAGGAGATTTTTAACCACCTTGGCGACCTCAGCCCCTGTGATAGGCGAGTCATCCCCCTCGTCCCCAAACCCTGCTTCCTCTGTGGAAGGCGTATCAGTGGGATTGAGGAGATCCTCGAAGTATTCCTTCCACCGCCCGACGATATCCCCAGTCAAAGTCAACAGTGTCCCATCCGCACCATACACAGTGTGGACGGGGAGCTGTTTTCCCCTCCTGAGCCGCCGAACAGTTTGCCAGAATCTCTTTGAAGCCGACCAAAAGTCTTGTTCCATGGCCTCACTGAACTCCTCCCATACCTGGGTTTTTGCTTCAGCAACCACCCGAGCTGCACTCCGCTTGGCCTGCCGGTACACCTCAGCTGCTTCGGGAGTCCCACAAGCCAACCAAGCTTGATAGGACTCCTTCTTCACAGTAATGGCTCCCCTCACCACTGGTGTCCACCACTTGGTTCGGGGGTTGCCACCACGAGATGCACCGACCACCTTGCGGCCGCAGCTCTGGGCCGCCGCTTCAACAACAGAGGTGGAGAACATGGCCCATTCAGACTCCATGTCTCCAGACTCCCTCGGAATGTGGTTGAAGTTCTTCCGGAGGTGGGAGTTGAAGACCTCCCGGACAGGGGCCTCAGCCAGACGCTCCCAGCACACCCTCACTATACGTTTGGGTCTACCAGGTCTGAATGGCTTCCTCCCCTGCCATCGGATCCAACTCACCACCAGGTGGTGATCAGTTGACAGCTCTGCACCTGTCTTTACTCGGGTGTCCAAGACATACGGTCGCAGGTCTGGTGATACGATAACAAAATCGATCATCGACCTGCGACCTAGGGTGTCCTGGTGCCAGGTGCACATATGGACACCCTTATGCTTGAACATGGTGTTCGTTATGGACAGACTGTGGTTAGCACAGAAGTCCAATAACTGAACACCACTCAGGTTCAGATCGGGCAGGCCGTTCCTCCCAATCACCCCCCTCCAGGTTTCACTGTTGTTGCCCACGTGCGCATTGAAGTCCCCCAGTAGGACGGAGGGACTTCCCCATGATCCCACCTGCAGGAGGGATCATGGGGGTCCGGTGCTATGTGGATTAGGTGGCAGTCAAAGGCGGAGACCTTGGCGGACTGATCCCAAGCTTTCTAAACTGGCCTGTCAATTCTTACTAAACATTAAGTTTCTTTCAGCTTATCATCTCCCCCGGATCCCAAGGACACTGAAAATCATCCTTTTGATCACCAACCAGGGTTTGCAGTAATTCATTAATCCTTGATCTAAATATGAGTGCGTGTATTATAAAACATGTATAAGAAATGTTATGTTCATGAGTGTTAGTCAAACAAATGTTAATATTAGTAGTAATGGTATAAATGCATGATCAGTGAATATTAGCCAAGTCGCTTAAATTAGTTATAGTTATACAGTTATAGTGAGCACCTAATTTTATAAGAACTGAATGGGTATTAATTCTTGTCCGCTATCATTCCTGGCCCCCCCGGCTTTCTCTCCCTTTTCATGGAATGGTGCCCTTTTCATTTGATTGGCTGCTCCCAAACAAAGAAATGTTTTCACATTGGATAACGGCCCATTCGAACTCCTCTTTATGAAAGTTGATTGGTCTGTCTTGCGACTGGCCCCTGTTTTATGACCTAACAGCACGCTCAGTTAAAAGAGTGAGGAGCCGCCCTGCATGTAAGAAGAAGTAGAACAAGAAGAAAGAGAGAAAAAGGAGAAAGAAAAAAGGAAATAAAAAGAGAATAAGGAAAGAATAGAGAGAATATAGAAAGAAAAGAGAAGAAGTTTAAGATTAAGATTAAAGAAGCAGAATAGCGATCTAGATCTCAGAGAAAAGTTTTTGTTCCACTTTTTCAAAGTTCCTTGCAGTTTTCTTTTATCTAAATTGTTCTGTGTGAAGTTTGTCAAATCCTGCGTTAGTTTTCTCAATTTTCTGGTTACTGAGGAGAAACCATCTTTTTCTTACGAGCTCGTCTTGAATAGAGAGTCAAACTCTTAGAATATTTTTTTTCTTCACCTCAGAAGCCATTCTTATCGTAGTACATGTTTTTTTCTTAGATTTTCTGACTTTTCACGCCGTTAAAGTGGACCTTTAATTTTCCTAATTTAAAGTGAACAGAAATGTGTTTTTGGACTTTCTTTCCGGCCTCATGCTCGCCTGACTGAGAAGTTTCTCCTTCAGTTTTTTTGGTCTATCCCACGGCCAGAGACTTCACAAATTCGGACTCGTTGCCAAGGACTTTTCACGTTGCTCTGAGACAGCCTCCACTGCTGCCACGGTCCTGTAAGAGCCCCCAGCTGAGCCTGCACTTCTTACGGCTGTGAGGAAGCATAGCAGCAGTCGCTTTCTCCCGATGTCCCGACTTCAAAACCCAGCCAGTACCAAGCTGATGAAAAAGTGGACCTACACCTGTTCGTAAGTGAGACTCCCATTTTCCTATCTGCTGGGTTAATCGTGATGTCCTAACATTCAAATTACAATTGAACATAACCAGTATTTTCATGGTACAATTAGTCTCTTGGCCATAGGATAAAGCTGTAAACTGAAGAAAGACTCTTAGTCATTTTTAAGTAACTTCCCTTCATTTTTGTAGATTAATTCAGAAGTTCATTTTTAGATAATCAGCTTATGGATTTTCCCCATAAAATTGTGTTCTGTTTTTGTTAGACATTTCAGCCTTCATTTACCGTTGAAACATAAGTCTGGTTTCTCCTTGGTTCTACAAAGGTTTAACGCTAGATTTTATGTTCAGGAATCCAATAACAGTTGACGTGATATCGGACGCCTGTTATCATTTGAATCTGTTTATTCATCATTTGAATGCCATATCATGTAACCTGAATGAGTTTAATAAAATGGTGAATGAGAGAAGTTGAAGCGTTTTCCTTTCGCATATATATGTTTCTTAGATCACGGCAGGAAAAGAACTCCCTTAAATTTTGAGACTGATCCATTGGATAATTGAAGGTACAAAATTAATTAAAACTAAGTTTAATATAAGTGTCCTTCAGGTTCAGGTTCAGGTTACTTTATTTGTACCCATAGGTAGATTTGTTTTGCAGTCTGGTGACATCCATATTTACAAACCACAATTACACTCAACATAAACACAAACACAGGCACACATGAAGCTGACTATAAACATGATAAAAATACTCAAGGCTCCATCAATCAGGATATAAAGACAAAGAGATGAGAGAAAAACCAGAGATAAGAGAGAAGGGTCACATTAAAAAGTTAAAGACTAGTCAAAGAGGTTAAAAACTCAACAGTCTAAAACCCAGTAAAAGATTTAGAACCCAAATAAAAATCCTACAAAAATAAGTAAATATAAAATGGAGTTAATAAATAGATAACTAAATTATGTGCAATATATTGTTACCACTTGTTCAACTCTTTGACAGCAGCAGGAACAAAGCTGTTTTTGTAGCGCTGGGTTTTACTTTTTGGGACAGCAAACCTCCGTCTTGAGGGAAGAAGCTGAAAGTGGCAGTGCAAAGAGTGGGAGTCATCATTTAAAATGGAGGTAGCAATCCTCTGTACCTGTCTGGTGTACAAGGATGTCAGGCTCAGCTGTGACTCACCAAGCAAACGACTGGACCATCTAACTACCTGATCCAAGGATTTCCTCTGTTTCAGTTTTATCTGACCAAACCATGACACTAAAGAAAAGGATAAAAAAGATTCAATAAAAGCCCGATAAAACATTGTCATTATGGTTCGGTCAATTTGGAAGCGTGCAAGTTTCCTCAAACAATGCAAATGTTGCTGACCCTTTTTGCACACCCTTTCACAGTTCTCTTCAAAGTTTAAATTACTATCAATAATCGTCCCAAGATATTTGTAGGATTGTACACATTCAGTGGTCTGGCCTTTTAGTACGTTGACTTTGTGCCTGGGAGTTTTCCTCCTAAAGTCAATAATCATGTCTTTAGTTTTTGTCGTATTCAGCTGCAGGTAGGAATCCTCACACCAGTGAACAAAATCATCAACTACTGGGCCGTGGTCACTCTCACCATCCTGGAGGAGACTGACAATAACTGAATCATCAGCATACTTTATAATGTGTCTGTTGTCATGTCTGCTCCGACACATGTTTGTGTACAGGATGAAGAGTAGTGGTGACAACACACACCCCTGAGGACAGCCAGTAGAAGAGCACTTTTGGTCAGACAATGTACCATTGACCCTTACTCGCTGTGTCCTGTTGGTTAAGAAATCCAGAATCCAACCCACCAGATTATTGCTCAAATCAAATTGTTGCAGGAGCCTTTCAACTAAAATATGAGGTTGGATTGTATTAAAGGCGGAGGAAAAGTCCACAAATAAAAGCCTGGCGTGTGTCCCATTAAAATCCAGATGTTTAAAAAGCATGTTAAACAGAGTGACAGTGGCATCCTCCACTCCTTTGTGAGGCCTATATGCAAACTGCAAAGGATCCAATGCATGTTCAGTCTGCTTTAGGACCTCAAATCTGACCAGTTTTTCAAAAATTTTCATTAAAATTGAAGTCAAAGCAACTGGTCTAAAGTCGTTTACCGTTTTAGAACAGCTGGATTTTGGAACGGGAACAACCACGGCATCTTTCCAGATCTTAGGCACATGTTGTGTCTGTAAGGACTTACTGAAAATGTAATGAAATACAGGACTCAGTTCATGTGCACAGGACTTTACCAATCGCCCACATATATTATCAAGGCCCAGACTTTTGTTCACTTTTACAGCACAGAACTCCCTTTTTTTTCCACAATATTTTTTATTGAACCTTTTTTACAAACACAACACAAACAATCAAACACTAACACTAAAGTAATTTAAAAAAAAAATAAAAATTGTACTAAAAAACACCAACAACCACTAACAAAGACAGGTCTTCAACAATGCTCCTCTGTTTAGTCTAGGCAATCCATTACATAAGTATACATATTATACATTCACCAGTTTGGAATTTACAAGGTCCACACACATCATTCACCTTCCTCTTCAAAAGTTATGTTTAAGTTCTTTACATAATCAATGAAAGGTCTCCATATATTCTCAAACACAATTTCCTTTGATTTCAGTATGTATGTTATTCTTTCCAGTGGAAGGTTTGTTAACATCTGTCTTAACCACTGAGTCACATCTGGTCTATGAGTCTTTTTCCACAGTAGTGCAATACATTTTTTGGCATTAAGCAAACTGAGGTCTATGAATGCGCTTTCACTTTTATTAAAGTTATGCTTTTCTGGGTACAGACCCAACAAAAACAATTTAGGATTCAATATGATTTGTTTTGAAATTATTTTTTCAATTGTTACCCTCACCTCTTCCCAAAACATTCTAATTTTTCTACATTCCCATACACAATGAAATAGGGTTCTTTTACTTTCCATGCATTTTGTGCACGTATCTGGTATGTTTTTATTATATCTATTTAACTCCTCCGGTGTAACATACATCCGCATTAACCATTTAAAATGAATAAAGTTCCTAAGCTGAAGATATTAAAAAAAATGTGTTCTATTAAGATTAAATTTGATCCTCAGCTCTTCAAAAGAAATTATGTTATCTGAACATGACAGATATAAATCTTGAATCTTTTGAATCCCTTTTAAATTCCATACTTTAAATACAGCATCCGTTCTCCCTGGTTTAAAATATTGATTACCCCATATTGGGCTAAATTGTGACAATAAGTGTGGTTCTTTTAAATAGTTTTTAGTTTCACACCATATTTTGATCATATGCTTTACAAATGGATTTTTAACTTGTTTCTGTAATTTTTTTGCCGAATCTGAGTATATGAATATGGGAAGAGGTAAAGGTAAATTGTATGATTCCATTTCAGTCCAGTGAGGGAGATCATTTGATGAAAAATGATATGTCATAGACCTCAGTTGTGCTGACCAATAATACAACATAAAGTTTGGACATTTCAGACCTCCACGATCAAATGGTAAATATAGTAAGGACAGACGTAATCTAGCCCTCCTGTTGTTCCATATAAATTCCACTAACTTTTTTTAATTCTTGAGAATAGATCTGAAGGTGGTGGTAAAGGAATGTATTGAAATAAATAAAGTATTTTAGGTAAGATATTACTTTTAAGTATATTGATTCTCCCTATCATCGACATTGGTAGTGACATCCATCTTTGAATTAACTCATTAATGTCTGTCATTAAGGCTTCATAGTTGGCACTGGCGACTAATTCTAGCTTAGGCACAATTTGAATTCCTAAATATTTAAACTGATTTACAACATTGAATTGATTTGCCTCAGGAGCTGGGTGATTTCTCTGGGTCTCATTTAGCATTAATATTGAAGATTTAGTTTTATTTATTTTATATCCTGATATTTCCCCAAAATTCTTTATTAAATTCAGCAAGGTCGGAATTGATTTTTTAAGATTCGACATAAACAAAATTATGTCATCAGCATACAGGGAGATTTTATGTTCTGTTGGTCCAACTTTAATTCCATATATTTGTGGATGTAAACGTACTGCCATCACTAAAGGTTCAATTGCCATAGTAAACAGTAAAGGTGAAAATGGACAGCCTTGTCAACATCCTCTATTGATTTTTATTGATTTTGAGATATTGCTATTTGTTAGGATTTCTGCTGTAGCATTATTATATATTATCTGAACCCATTTTATGAAATTATTTCCAAGTCCAAACCTTTGTAAGACTTCAAAAAGAAAGGGCCATTTGACCCTATCAAAGGCCTTTTCGGCGTCCAATGATAGGAGAGCTGTATCCGGTGCTTCTTTATTAGAATAAATAATATTAAATAGTCTTCTTACATTATGGAAGCCTTGTCTTCCCTTTATAAAGCCATTCTGATCTCGGTTAATAATATTTGGTAAAATTTCTTGTATTCGTCTTGCTAAAATTTTACAGATTATCTTAAGGTCAGCATTTAATAGGCTTATTGGTCTCATATTTTCACATTTATTAGAGGGTTTACCTGGTTTTGACAACAGTATAATTAAGGCATTATTCATGTATGATGGTAAATTACTATTTTGAAATGCTTCTAAAACCATTTCCAAAAAAGGTTTTATTAATTTAGTCTTAAATTTTTTTATAAAGGTCAACTGGAAGACCATCTGGTCCTGCACTTTTTCCTGGCTAGCCCAACTTCTTCTTGACTAATTTTAGACTCCAGTATCTCCCTGTTTTCATTTGGAATACACGGTATAGATAGTCCGTCCAAAAACCCATTTAGTTTTGTTAAGTCAGATTCATTTTTTGTATCATATAATTTTTCATAGTAATCTCTAAAGGCTCTATTAATTTCTAAAGGATCTATAACTACCTGTCCATTACTTATAATACTGGTAATTGGTGTTTTAACTTCTAATTGTTTAATCTGCCATGCCAATAATTTTCCTGATTTTTCACCTTGTTCATAAAAAGATTGTTTCAATCTTAGAAGACTCGAGGCAGCTCTATTCGCTGATTTTTTGTCATATTCAGCTCTCAAAATCAGTAATTCGTTCTCTAACTTTGGATCACTTCCTGCATACACTTTTTCTTGAAGAATTTTTAATTTATGTTCCAATTGGACTCTCTCCTCTCGAGTCTTCTTAGATTTTGAACCTGTATAACTGTCACCATGGGTTGAGATGCCGTCTCGGCACTGAGCCCATGTTTTCCCTCATCCCTGCCTCCCATTGAGCAGCGTCTCAGCTGGCCCCCAGCTGGCAGCATTATGGACGGCTGGGGCCAATTAGTCTTCATCAGCTGGGGCGCTGCCAATGAGGATAAATAGGAGCAGCCTCGATGACTCGGGGCTGCGACATAAGCACTGCTAGGCTGAAGCCCCTTCGTCTGGTGTCAGCCTCAACTCCCCTTGCAGCATTCCTGTGTTTGTATCCCGCTGTGAGGATGTACGTCTTGCTACCCCCACGTCCGGTACGAGCTGCTTACCTCTGCGCTGTGCAACCTGTGAGTGTACCTCTGCATGAGTATCTGTGCTCTCCTCATCCCTTATCCCTTACCCAAAATAAACCATCTCGACTCACTGGCTTGTCCCTGGCTCTGATTGCCCGGCTCCCTAGAGCCGGATATGACAGTATGTCGCAGCCAGAAGAGTTGCCGGCGGCCGTGAGTCGCCGTGGAAATGTACCTTTCTGTCCGGGTGTCAGCGCTGCTAGCATGCCGTTTCCCAGGAGTCACTTCCGGCGCCAGGGCGACGAGCTGAGGTCCATCTCGGAGGCTGTCGACGGGACGCTCTTCACCCTGCACGACGCCTCCAACGCGAGACGCTGGCATCCGGGCCGTGCTGAGGAACTCCTGGACTGTCACCCTCACTCTCTGTACCATCTGGAGGACAGTGCCAGGATAGACGCTGCAGGTACACAGCAAGAGAAGCTCCACGGGGTGGATGGAAATCCCGGCAGGGAATCGAAGTGGGCGACGTCTTTCCCCGCTTCGGAGTCCCGTTCCTGCCGCCATTCCAGTCCGGGAGTTCGCGCCAACCAGAGGACTTCCCCCGACCTGCGCCACGTCACTCGGGATTCCCTTCTAGGAGCCGCAGCTGACAGCAGTTATGTCCGGGGTCGAGTGGCTGTCGCGAGCTCTACTGTGTTTCCTGTCACCACCTTCAGGCATGTGGCGGCGGCGGCAGTGAGATTGATGGTGAGGACTTCAGGGCTACGAAGCCTTCCCGTGCTCGACGCCTTCCTCGTCTCGATCTCCGATCTGGAGCGGCGAATCCTGGGTTTCCCCCTCGCTTCGTCCCCTGGGAGTAGTCGTCATCACATCGCCGAGTCACCTCTGCACGAACCTCGTCCGGATCCAGTTCTGGGTCATCGTCAGGACCGTTCCTCCCACGCAGCTGTCATCCCTTCGCCTCGTCAGTGTGGAGATTCTACAGCCTCGTCCCCTGAGCCTCGTTCCCCCGCTGTCATTCCTGGACATTCGGGCTGGCTCACCCCGGCTGTTTCCCCCTCCTCCTCGACGCGCTTCCTGACCGCTGTGTGTGCCTGGAATCCCGGCCTGGTGAGCTCTCTGCTGGAGACAACGCGAGCGATCCTCAGACGAATTCCCGGGGGGTCCTCCGTTATCGCCGGGCGGGGAGAGGAAGAAGCAGAATCCACTACAGCAGGCGATATTCAACCTCCAGGGGGCAGGCAAGTCATTGTTTTTTCACACCTGCTTAATGATTTGCTCTGTCACATCCCTGGAGGAGAAGTTCAGGGTTCGCAGCTCCCTGAACTCTCCCCACCTGCTGTAACCTGTATTCCTAATCCCGCATCCTCTGTGTCTCTCTCCGCCGAGCGGTCCCCGGCTCCGGGTCAACGTGGTGGGATATGGAGAGGGCCTGTGGTTCCGCAGCTACATTGCGGACGGAGGAGGGGGACTGACTGCTGCGTGGAGTCTACGCTGACGACTGAGCGTCCCTGGGTCTCCACGGAGGAGCGGTTCGGTCCAGCGGGACGAGATTCTTCTGGCTTCACGCCGAGTGGGTCGTCGGCGGGGTTACCTGAGCTGGAGGAATCTCAAGCTGCGCTGACCATCGTGCTGGCTGCGGGGCCCGACGCGGCTAGACGGGAGCCTGACAACGACCTCCTGACGACGGATCCTGGATCTTCGCAGTCCTGGACGGCGTCAGAACCCGAGATCAGGCGAGTGCTCTCCTTTCTTTTCTCTCTTTTTATCTTTGAGCACTTCAGCCTATCTCCAGGGGAGACGAGCCGGGTGCAGCCGCCCGCTGCGTCTGAGCTCGTCTCGCCGGGTTCTGGCGCTGCCGGTGATCCTGATCCCGGTTCTGTTTTCTCTTCTGAGCCTTCTTCCAGGGTCACCGGCGAGGAGTTGCTGTTCCTCGTGGTGCTGGAGGGTCCGGGTTCAACGTTGGAGGTCGGTTCTGGTGCAGTGTCCAACGTGGGTTCGCCCGAGACCCAATCGGGGTCCAACGTGGGTTCGCCTGAGGCCCGATCGGGGTCCGACGTGGGTGCTGCCCCAGTGTTGTCCAGGTCCGGTGAGGAGGTGGCCGTTTCCCTGAGGCCCGCCGCCCTCGTCATCGGCTCTCCCCTGAGCCTCTTCCACCGGGATCCGCTCTGACCCTTCGTCCGTCTCAACGGTCCTGGTGGTTGAGTGATGCGGGTCGACGACCCGACCCGCAAAACTTTCGGTTCGGCGATCTGGTTTCCCCCCACTGGTCTGTGTTTGCCTTTGGGCGGCCTGGTTCGGCAGCCGTTGGACTGGATTCCTGGGATCTGGGTCCAGAGTTCGCCGTCCGAACATTTCTCTTCCCCCTGATTCGCCAGCTGGACAATGGGCGGGGAGATCTCCGGAGCCATCTCGGCTATTTTTGGACTCTGCCTGCCATACACCTCGGGTGTCACTTTTTCTTTTATCGTTATTAAGGTCACTTGGGTGTAATGTCTGTCCTGTTGGTGGATGTGTATTTATAGTGCTGTGCGTTTTCCTTCCCTCGTACCCAGCATTTTATTTTTTGTACCATGTTTTTAGTCTCGTTTTTGCATTGTAGAGTTATGTTTTGTTCCCTTTCAGACCATACTCTGCAGTTGCCCATTCATTCCAGTCACTTTCATTTCTTTAGGTGACTGGGTATTTATATATTCATGTGTGTGGGTTTTTCTTTGCCTGCACTCAGTATTTCTTTTTTATGCCCTGTTGGTTCATTATAGAGTCATGTGCCTTGTTTTCCGTAACACCATGCTCTGTAATTGTCCATTTGTTCCAGTCACCCTCACTTTTCTTGGTGACTGTGTGTATGTACTTATATTGGTGCTGTGTATTGTGTTTTCCCTTTATTTGACCATACTCAGCATTTTTTGCCCTGTACCTTTTTGGTGGTTCTTTTCTTTTTTCTTGCTCTGGGTCACGCATGGTTGGTACTCTCTGGGTAGTATGTAACCGGCGTGCTGACCCAGTTCTTCTCCCCATCTGTACCTGGGTTAATTATTCTGTTGTCAGTATTGTATTTGGGTTTTTCTTTCCCGCTACCCTACATTGCCCCATTGGTGTTGTCCTTCCCTTGGCTTCTTCCCCTCCGGTCCGCCTCCCTTCCTCCCACCCTAGGTGGGGGGGGGGGGGGCTGGGATGTTCCTGGTCGTTCAGGAGCCCGACCTTGAGGGAGGGGCTCTGTCACCATGGGTTGAGATGCCGTCTCGGCACTGAGCCCATGTTTTCCCTCATCCCTGCCTCCCATTGAGCAGCGTCTCAGCTGGCCCCCAGCTGGCAGCATTATGGACGGCTGGGGCCAATTAGTCTTCATCAGCTGGGGCGCTGCCAATGAGGATAAATAGGAGCAGCCTCGATGACTCGGGGCTGCGACATAAGCACTGCTAGGCTGAAGCCCCTTCGTCTGGTGTCAGCCTCAACTCCCCTTGCAGCATTCCTGTGTTTGTATCCCGCTGTGAGGATGTACGTCTTGCTACCCCCACGTCCGGTACGAGCTGCTTACCTCTGCGCTGTGCAACCTGTGAGTGTACCTCTGCATGAGTATCTGTGCTCTCCTCATCCCTTATCCCTTACCCAAAATAAACCATCTCGACTCACTGGCTTGTCCCTGGCTCTGATTGCCCGGCTCCCTAGAGCCGGATATGACAATAACTAATAATATGCCCCCTAATAAAAGCTTTGAAAGCCTCCCACTTTATACATGCCGTTGTTTGTGTAGTACTGATATCAAAGAACTCATCTATCTGTTTTTCTATGTACTTAACAAATTCCTCATCCTGAAGCCATTTATGCTGAAATTGCCACCTACCTGGTTCCTTTGTCAATTTCTTATCTACATATATTAGACAGCAGGGTGCATGATCAGAGATCACAATGTTATCATAAAAGCAATTTTGAATCTTGGACCTTAATTCTGTGGAGATCAAAAAATAGTCAATATGTGAGAATGTCTTGTAGGTATTAGAATAACAAGAGTAGGCTTTAACTTGTGGTTTCATTTCTCTCCATATATCTAGCAGTCTCAATTCTTTCATAAAATGATTAATGATCATCCTACATCCATTGTGCGTACAGTCCAGTCCTGTTGATCTATCTATACTGGGATTCAATGTACAATTAAAATCCCCTGCTATTATATGTTGCCCTGTAAGTGATGATAAGATAAGAAATAAATTAGCAAAGAACTTTTGATCATCTATATTGGGACCGTATAAGTTCACCAGGTTTATATTTTCTAATAGCAAAGATCCTTGAATGATTAAATATCTTCCAAATTTGTCTCCAATTACATTTTTCACTTGAAATGGGACTGATTTATGTATGAGAGTCATAACTCCCCTGGCTCGGGATGAAAATGATGAGGTGAATACACTTCCTTGCCTCCTACTCCTAATTCTTTTTACATCCTCCTCTATTAGATGAGTTTCTTGTAAAAACACAATTTTTGAACCCATGTCTTTTATTTTATTCATAACTTGTTTAAGTTTTTTTTAAATTTTGTAGACCTCTGCAATTCCATGAAGTTAAATTAAGATTAACGCTTTGGTTTATGATCAATAGGGAGTTTGGGATTACCTCGCAGTGTAAACATGCTCATACAGAGAAGCAAAAACATGAGTGGTTAAACATTCATCCTACAAACTACACACAAACAAATTCCCCCTTCCCACATTTGTGGTAATCCCCCCAAAATCAAAAGAAAAATTCCGTCTCCCGATATAGCCATCGACCGCTCCACACCCACGAGGAACAGCCAAAGCCACTCCTTCTTCATCCTCCCAATCGCCCTAACTCTACTGCTTTTAATGACGTAACATTAACTCTCTTCTGTAGTTTTCCAACTTAACTCCAAAATTTTTAGCAACTTTGTACATCATAGGTTTTTTTTTATTTTTAATATATAATACAATCTATATTTTGTAAACTTGCTATTTGCTTCAGATCAGTTAGATGCCTGTGCAAATGCTTAAATATTCTACCTTATATTTTGTTCATGTTTAGCTCCCACCAGTCTCTTCTTGGATCTTCTTGATGAACTCCTGCACCTCCTCAGGGGTCCTGAAGATGTGTGTTCTGCCCCCATACGTGGTCAACAGTCTTGCAGGGTGAATCACTCCATGACGGATCCCAAGGTTGCGCAGCTCTTTACGGACGGGGTCAAACTGTTTCCTTAATTGTTGGATTCCTGTGGCCAAATCTGGGTAGAACCGCACCTGCTGGTCCTGGTGTTTAATTTCTCCTTTGGCTCGCGCAGCGTTGGAGATCTTCATCCTGTCTCTGTAGCTGAGGAACTTCATAATTAACGTCCTCGGTGGTCCCTTATCTCTCGGTAGGCCAATTCGGTGTGCGCTTTCTAGAACGACTGATGATTGCAGCTCCGCATTGTTCAGCGCTTCTGGAATCCACTTTTCCAAAAAGGAACATGGGTCCTGACCCTCGGTTCTCTCCGGTAGACCCACCAGCCTCAAGTTGTTCTGTCTCGACCGGGACTCCAAGTCCAGGACATTATCTTGCAGACATTTTTTTTTTTTTTCCAAAGTGCGCACCTTTAATTGAAGGCCCGCGACATCATCCTCAGCACTGGATACTCGAAGCACCACCTGCGCCATTCGTTCCACACAGTCAACCAATTCCTTTTTCATTCCCTCTATCGCTGCTATAATCCCATCAAATTTAGCGGAAAAGTCTGCTCTCATTGAGCTAATGGCAGCGAGCACCGCACCTGTGCCGTCGTCAGCAGTCACTGCACCACCGTTAGCTTCCTCCGCCGCCATATCTGGAACTTTTTCTGCTGCACCACAGACATGAAAGTCCGTTAATTTGGACTGTTTCGGCGGTTCAATTTTTCCTCCACCTGATTTCCCAGCCTTAGGCTTCACCGGCATATCCTCGTCCAAACGCTGGGATAGGTTCTGTTCCAAATAAGAGAGTTATATGCCGATTTTTTTATCTCTAGGAGCAGAGCAGAGTGAGACCTGTCCTCTCACGTAGCCGCCATGACCGGAAGTCTACAAATGGATTTTTAACTTGTTTCTGTAATTTTTTTGCCGAGTCTGAGTATATGAATATGGGAAGAGGTAAAGGTAAATTGTATGATTCCATTTCAGTCCAGTGAGGGAGATCATTTGATGAAAAATAATATGGCATAGGCCTCAGTTGTGCTGACCAGTAATACAACATAAAGTTTGGACATTTCAGACCTCCACAATTAAATGGTAAATATAGTAAGGACAGATGTAATCTAGCCTTCCTATTGTTCCATAAAAATTCCACTAACTTTTTTTTAATTCTTGAGAATAGATCTGAAGGTGGTGGTAAAGGAATGTATTGAAATAAATAAAGTATTTTGGGTAAAATCTTACTTTTAAGTATATTGATTCTCCCGATCATCAACATTGGTAGTGACATCCATCTCTGAAGTAACTCATTAATGTCTGTCATTAAGGCTTCATAGTTGGTACTGGCGACTAATTCTAGCTTAGGCACAAATTGGATTCCTAAATATTTAAACTGATTTACAACATTGAATTGATTTACCTCAGGAGCTGGGTGATTTCTCTGGGTCTCATTTAGCATTAATATTGAAGATTTAGTTTTATTTATTTTATATCCTGATATTTCCCCAAAATTCTTTATTAAATTCAGCAAGGTCGGAATTGATTTTTTAAGATTCGACATAAACAAAATTATGTCATCGGCATACAGGGAGATTTTATGTTCTGTTGGTCCTACTTTAATTCCATATATTTGTGGATGTAAACGTACTGCCATCGCTAAAGGTTCAATTGCCATTAGTAAACAGTAAAGATGAAAGTGGGCAGCCTTGTCGACATCCTCTATTGATATTTATTGATTTTGAAATATTGCTGTTTGTTAGGATTTCTGCTGTAGCATTATTGTATATTATCTGAACCCATTTTATGAAATTATTTCCAATTCCAAACCTTTGTAAAACTTCAAAAAGAAAGGGCCATTCGACCCTATCAAAGGCCTTTTCGGCGTCCAATGATAGGAGAGCTGTATCCGGTGCTTCTTTATTAGAATAGATAATATTAAATAGTCTTCTTACATTATGGAAGCCTTGTCTTCCCTTTATAAAGCCATTCTGATCTCGGTTAATAATATTTGGTAATATTTCTTGTAGTCGTCTTGCTAAAATTTTACAGATTATCTTAAGGTCAGCATTTAATAGGCTTATTGGTCTCATATTTTCACATTTATTAGAGGGTTTACCTGGTTTTGGCAACAGTATAATTAAGGCATTATTCATGTAATATTCATGGGCTGCACGGTGGCGCAGTGGTTAGCACTGCGGCAGCACAATTTTACCCTCGGCTGGGGGATCGCTGGGATCATGAGATCGTGGGTTCGATCTCTGCCCCTGGCCAACAGTGATCTGTGTGGAGTTTGCATGTTCTCCCCTTGTTGCGTGGGTTTACTCCGGGATTTCTCCGGTTTCCTCCCACATGCTAAAAACATGCAGGTTAGGGATACGGGGTGCTTGCGCACGCAGCGACCGGCAGCTGGTGGCTTGTCACCAGACTGCAAAACAAATCTACCTACGGGTACAAAATAAGTACAAAAAAAAAATGTATGGTGGTAAATTACTATTTGAAATGCTTCTAAAACCATTTCCAAAAATGGTTTTATTAATTTATTCTTAAATTTTTTATAGAGGTCAACTGGAAGACCATCTGGTCCTGCACTTTTTCCTGATTTCATATTATCAATGGCTAGCCCAACTTCTTCTTGACTAATTTTAGACTCCAGTATCTCCCTGTTTTCATTTTGAATACACGGTGTAGATAATCCGTCCAAAAACCCATTTAGTTTTGTTAAGTCAGTTTCATTTTTTGTATTATATAATTTTTCATAATAATCTCTAAAGGCACTATTAATTTCTAAAGGATCTACAACTGGCTGTCCGTTACTTATAATACTGGTAATTGGTGTTTTAAATTCTAATTGTTTACTCTGCCATGCCAATAATTTTCCTGATTTTTCACCTTGTTCATAAAAAGATTGCTTCAATCTTAGAAGACTCGAGGCAGTTCTATTCGCTGATTTTTTGTCATATTCAGCTCTCAGAATCAGTAATTCGTTCTCTAACTTTGGGTCACTTCCTGCATACACTTTTTCTTGAAGAATTTTTATTTTATGTTCCAATTGGACTCTCTCCTCTCGAGTCTTCTTAGATTTTGAACCTGTATAACTAATAATATGACCCTAATAAAAGCTTTGAAAGCCTCCCACTTTATACATGCTGATGTTTGTGTAGTATTGATATCAAAGAACTCATCTATCTGTTTTTCTATGTACTTAACAAATTCCTCATCCTGAAGCCATTTATGCTGAAATTGCCACCTACCTGGTTCCTTCGTCAATTTCTTATCTACCTATATTAGACAGCAGGGTGCATGATCAGAGATCACAATATTATCATAGAAGCAGTTTTGAATCTTGGACCTTAATTCTGTGGAGATCAAAAAAATAGTCAATACGTGAGAATGTCTTGTAAATATTAGAATAACAAGAATAGGCTTTAACTTGTGGTTTCATTTCTCTCCATATATCTAGCAATCTCAATTCTTTCATAAAATGATTAATGATCATCCTGCATCCATTGTGCGTACAGTCTAGTCCTGTTGATCTATCTATACCGGGATTCAATGTACAATTAAAATCCCCTGCTATTATATGTTGCCCTGTAAGTGAAGATAAAATAAGGAATAAATTAGTAAAGAAATTTTGATCATCTATATTGGGACCGTATAAGTTCACCAAATTTATATTTTCTAATAACAAAGATCCTTGAATGATTAGATATCTTCCAAATTTGTCTCCAATTACATTTTTCACTTGAAATGGGACTGATTTATGTATGAGAGTCATAACTCCCCTGGCTCGGGATGAAAATGATAAGGTGAATACACTTCCTTGCCATCTTCTCCTAATTCTTTTTACATCCTCCTCTATTAGATGAGTTTCTTGTAAAAACACAATTTTTGAACCCATGTCTTTTATTTTATTCATAACTTGTTTAAGTTTTTTTAAATTTTGTAGACCTCTGCAATTCCATGAGGTTAAATTGAGATTAACGCTTTGGTCTATGATCAATAAGGAGTTTGAGATTACCTCGCAATGTAAACATGCTCACACAGAGAAGCAAAAACATGAGTGGTTGAACATTCATCCTACAAACTACACACAAACAAATTCCCCCTTCCCACATTCATGGTAATCCCCCCAAAATCAAAAAAAAAATTCTGTCTCCCGCTATAGCCATTGACTGCTCCTCACCCGTGAGGATCAGTCAAAACCACTCTTTCTTTCCCCTCTCAATCACCCTAACTCTACTGCTTTTAATGACGTAACATTAACTCTCTTTTGTAGTTTTCCAACTTAACTCCTAAATTTTATAGCAACTTTGTACATCATAGGTTTTTTTTTTTAATATATAATACAATCTATATTTTGTAAACTTGCTATATGCTTCAGATCAGTTAGATGCCTGTGCAAATCCTTAAGTATTCTACCTTATATTTTGTTCATGCTTAGCTCCCACCAGTCTCTTCTTGGATCTTCTTGATGAACTCCTGCGCCTCCTCAGGGGTCTTGAAGATGTGGGTTCTGCCCTTATACGTGACCAGCAGTCTTGCAGGATAAATCACTCCATGATGAATCCCAAGGTTGCGCAGCTCTTTACGGGCGGGGTCGAACTGTTTCCTTAATTGTTGGATTCCTGTGGCCAAATCTGGGTAGAACCGCACCTGTTGATCCTGGTATTTAATTTCTCCTTTGGCTGGCACCGCGTTGGAGATCATCATCCTGTCTCTGTAGCTGAGGAACTTCATAATCAGCGTCCTCGGTGATGCCTTGTTATCTCTCGGTGGGCCAATTCGGTGGGCACTTTCTAAGACGACTGATGACTGCAGCTCCGCATTGTTCAGCGCTTCTGGGATCCACTTTTCCAAAAAGGAACATGGATCCAGACCCTCCGTTCTCTCCGGGAGACCCACCAGCCTCAGGTTGTTCCGTCTCGACCGGGATTCTAAATCCAGAACATTATCTTCCAGACATTTATTTTTTAATTCCAATGTGCGCACCTTTAATTGTAGGCTGGAGACGTCATCCTCAGCACTGGAAATTCGGAGCTCCACCTGCGAAACTCGTTCCATACAGTCACTTAACTCCTTTTTCGTTCCTTCTAACGCTGCAATAATCCCGTCAAGTTTAGAGGAAAAGTCTGCTCTCATTGAACTAATGGCAGCGAGCACCGCACCTGTGCCATCGCCAGTAGTCACCGCTCCTCCGCTAGCTTCCTCCGCCATATTTGGAGATTTTTCTGCTTCGTCACGGACGTGAAAGTCCGTTAACTTGGACTGTTTCGGCGATTCCGTTTTTCCTCCACCTGATTTCCCAGCCTTAGGCTTTACCGGCATGTCCTCGCCCAAACGTTGGGATAGGTTTTGTTCCAATTGAGAGAGTTATTTGCGGATTTTTATTTTTTTTTAGGAGCAGAGTAGAGTGAAGCACGTCCCTCTACACGGCGGCCATAACCGTAAGTCCCACAGAACTCCCTTTTAATATCCTGCACCTCATTATTAAAGTGCTGATCATCTTTGAGTTTCTGTTTCAAATCTTGGGTTTCTGTGCTAAAATCAGAGGAATCAAAACGACCATAAAAACAATTAAGAGCATTAGCCAGCTCTGTGTCTGAATTAAAACCATCTAAAAACACACGATTACTGCACTCTGTGCTCTGAAGGCCTGCAATAGTTTTCATACTGGCCCAGGCTGAACCAAGTTTCTTTGTTGCCATCTTGCTTTCCAATTCTGATTTATAATTCTGTTTTGCTCTTAAAATTTCGGACTTCAGCTCTTTTGTGGCAACCTGTAGCTCAGAAACAGACCCCTGTTTAAAGGCAAGTGCTTTCCTCTGTAAGCAGGATTTAACTGATTTTGTAACCCACGGCTTGTTGTTGGGATATATTTTGACACGTTTACGTGGAACGATCATATTTTTACAGAAAGCCATGTATGAGCATGTGACGTCTACCAAAGAGTCCAAATCATCCCCGCAGGACAGTGTGAAAACCTCCTAGTCTGTACAGTTAAAGCATTCCTGGAGGCAGTGCACTGAATCCTCTGTCAACACATCTATGTCTCTGGTCTTCACCTTGCCTCTTATGAGAGCAGTTTTATATATGGGCAGCAAATGTATACAGTTGTGATCTGAGGATCCTAAAGGAGGAAGGGGAAGTGATTTATAGGCCCTCTCAATGGATCCATAGCACAGGTCCAATGTCTTTTTTCGCCTGGTTGGGCAGGAGACATACTGATAAAAGTTTTTAAGTGTCTTCTTTAAAGAAACATGGTTAAAATCCCCAAGAATGAAGTTTGGAGCCTCTGGGGAAATTGACTGCAGCCGCTGTACCACATCAAAGACGGTGCTGGAGGCGGAGACAGCGTCTGCCCTCGGGTGAATGTACACAGTCGTGATAAAAAGTTGGGGGAACTCACGGGGCAGATAAAAGGGGCGTAGCGATACGGACAGAAGCTCCACATCGGGTGTACAGATGCGTTCTCTGACCGTGACAGATGTGCAGTACTGTTTTTCCGTTACCTCTTCCTGCCGATCCGAGCGAAGTGGGGCTCCAAAGCTGTCAATCCACAGGTCCGCATCCGGGTCTTGCGCCGTAAGCCACGTCTCCGTGTAAGCCATGACACAGCAGTTCTTGAAGTCCTTCTGATAGCATACATTCCCTTGAATTTCATCCAATTTATTTCTCAGGGATTGTACGTTCCCCAAAATCATGGAAGGAAGAGGAATGCTGTTAAACAGACGTCTCCTCAGGCTTAATTTCATGCCTCCACGCTTTCCGCGTTTCCTCCTCTTGTCTCTCTTTTCATCGCTGTGTCCATGAAAGTCTCTTAAGATAAAGTCCGGCAGTTGCGGCATAGAGTCAATCACAGATGCTGCGTTATCCGTGTTTAAATGCAGTAACATGTCTCTGGAATATTGTATTCTCCCCGGCATGATCGTGATTGCGCTTACTTCAGAGACAAAGAGTCAGTGGGAAAGAAGCAGCAGTGCAAAAGTAAGGAGGAAATCCATATTGATGGAACCAGGGAGCTCTTCGTTATACAGTTCACAAACATTCAAGGACAAAAACGACACAGAGAATTTCGTTTAAACACATTAAAGTGCGTAAAAACAGACACAGACGACAGACTTTTTTCACCAGATGCTGGTCGCTGCGTGTGCATGCGCCCAGTGTCCTTTAGGACTGGTGCCCCTTTTTACGAGTGCTTATTTATTTTATTTAGCGACTGCAGGAGGGACAGGTTAACGCTGTCCCTTTTCACACCCACTATTAAATAAATAATTCCTGTACCTTATCACACAATATTTTATTAACTATCTAATAACACTATACTATAATGCTAAGAAATCTGTGCAGAAATAACTATACCACTATGACTTATAACCTGTTCTCAGTCTAATGTGCTGCATGTGTTACACTTGCATGTGCAGTGTGTTATGTCCATAGCCCGTACTCCAATAACAAGGCTGAAGGTGCAGTAGAGCATAGGTTTATTAAGGGACTCAGGATACAATACAGGCGCTCTCGTATAGGTAGAGGTCTGGTCGTAAAGAGACCGTGCCTCTTCCGCATCCGCCTTTTATACCCAGGGTGGCAGCGGAACCGGAAAGGTGGAGGCACTAACCATAGTACACACAATATGAAATGTATCATATTTGATACATCACATCCCTCCCCCACGTAGAAAAGTCCAAAACACACCAATTAGGCCCTCCCAAATTTGTAACCCCAGTCACGCACTAAGAATGAACAAAATATATGCATATATATAGGCCTTGCCATGCACACTAAACAACTAAAACTAGAGGGGGACAGGTGGACTACTGTCCCACCTCCACTCGGCTAGATGGATTATTCTGCCATCTTTATCAACATAAACATAGTCCATAAAAATAAAAGCTGCTGTGTTCCTGGTCTGTAAGAAAATAATCCCATGAACTTTCATACAAACAGATAAATTTCCTTTCCTCAAACAAACAGTCAATATTTACTGTTATGTTTCAGGACCCAAGAGACAGACACAGACACGGGCAGATACAAAATAGTTATTCTTTATTGTGAAGTGTAAGTGAGTGTAGTGCAAGTGTGAGTGCTGATATCGTGGCCTGGTCACCGGAGCTGAGCGATACAGAGGACGACCTGGCAACCCTAGAACACACAAGCAGAAACTGTTAAGGCTGTTCAGCACAAAAGGACAAGTGCAGGTGTGCAGCTTACTTTAGGTTGTCTCCAACTGTATCTAGCCGTTCTCCGATGTCCGCTTGCTGTGGTGACTCTGGTGCTTGAAGCTGTGACGGTGATAACTCCACTAACCGTGGAGGAGTTCGTGGTGAGAGCAAAGACTGCACTGACAGCTGTGACGTTGACTGTTCCCGTAGCCATGACAGTGATAATGTCCGTAACTGTGAAGACAATGATTCCTGTGACTGAGGGAGTGACAGTACCTGCAGCTGCAGAGGAGGAAGTTCCTGGATCAGTGAAGGCCAGGAGGAGCTCCGGAAGGGAAAGGGTAATTCTCCGTCCGTTGGAGATACTGGTCCGCCGCCTGGGAGGTCCACCTGTGCACAGGGGTAAAGATTAGGCGTAGACAGGCAAATAGCCTTCTTACGTGGTAGGTCTTGTCGTGGTGGTCTTGGCTTGACTATGAGACGAGGCTCTGACTCCGTAGACCAGGAGGAGCTCCGGGAGCGTACCGGTCCGCCACCTGGGAAGCCCACCTGGGCACAAGAGTAAAGGTTAGGTGTAGAGAAGCAGATAGTCTTCTTACGTGGTAGATCTGGTCGTGGCGTTCTTGACGTGGCTGTGGAACGAAGCTCTGGCTCATACTCTGACGAGGTAGACAGACGACTCCGTGTCGAGCTGTCCATGACGCTGGCTTTTAAGAGCCGCTGATTAACACCTGTTAATCTGTGCGCGGCTGGAGCTGATGAGCTGGATGACGGCCCAGCGGCCGCCATGACATTTACGTCCACACAGTGCTTTTCACACACCCAAAAAAACCACCCCATAACCCGGGCAAACCACACAATAATATATACATCTTAAACATCACTTGGTTTTCTTTTTTTGTTTGTTTCGTACATGGGCAACTGGTGGCATCAGCCATCACTTTTGGAGTGGTCTGCTGGGGCAGTGGCATTACAGCAGCCGATAGGAAGAGACTGAACAAACTGATCAAGAAAGCTAGCTCTGTCCTGGGGCAGCGCCTTGACCCAGTGGAGGAGATGGGAGAGAGAAGGATGGTGGCTAAACTGTCATCTCTGCTGGAGTCTGAGTTCCACCCTATGCAGGACACACTGAATGCACTAAGGAGCTCATTTAGCAGCAGACTACATCATCCTAGGTGCACAACCGAGAGGTTTCGCAGGTCCTTCCTACCAACGGCTGTCAGACTGTATAACCTAAGCAGGGCTGATCGCAGAGATAGCAAAAAGACGTGACAACCTAATAGTATTGAATGCAAAAGACGCAATAGACTTACACAATGGTCCCCTCCGGTATACAACTAGGAAAATACCGGTAGCTACGGAGGGTGACAATATGTATGGGTACATAATCATACCATGTAGGATAACTAAGTAGACGGTTATGCTGTTTCATTCCATCTAGCTACAATGCTCCGCACTGTGTGTGTTTATATATTTATATATTTATTCCATCTAGCGACAATGCTCCGCACTGTGTGTGTTTATATATTTACATGTCTATTCCATCTAGCTACAATGCTCCGCACTGTGTGTGTGTTTATATATTTACACATTTATTCCATCTAGCTACAATGCTCCGCACTGTGTGTGTTTATATATTCATATATTTATTCCATCTAGCTACAACGCTCCACACTGTGTGTGTGTTTATATATTCACATATTTATTCCATCTAGCTACAATGCTCCGCACTGTGTGTGTGTTTATATATTTACACATTTATTCCATCTAGCTACAATGCTCCGCACTGTGTGTGTTTATATATTCATATATTTATTCCATCTAGCTACAACGCTCCACACTGTGTGTGTGTTTATATATTCACATATTTATTCCATCTAGCTACAATGCTCCGCACTGTGTGTCTATATATTTACATTTATATGTACATATGTATACTCGCTGCTCTTGTTTTTTCTTGCCTTCTGATTGTTGCTCTGAGTGTTGCTATCCCTGTGCTGTTGCAATCCTGGAATTTCCCCATTGTGGGACTAATAAAGGCTTATCTTATCTTATCTTATCTTATATAGCACTCAGTATAAGGAGCATATTGACTACGTAGCTCAGGCAATACACAATACTATATACAGTTTGACACATCGCCCCCTTAGCTACCATACAGTCACAATGGAGAAGCCACCCCCCGGAGACCTGTCTGGCGGGTCCCGCCCAGAGCGTCTTCATTGTTTCGCCTCTGGAGATGAGCCACGTCAGAGTCTCAACACCTCCTTCCCATCACTGATGCGCTGCAGCTCGTTAGGATGTCTCCATAAGTCATCGGACAACTGGAGATAGCCGTCCTCCCGACCGGCCACCACCCGCAGCCGCCCCTGTTCATCACGTTGTTTCCTCTTGTCATGGGCCCCCCTTAGCCGAGCCTCCCCCCTGAGCCGAACCACGTCAGCAACCCGCAGATGAGCTCGACTCGGCTTCAAATGTCCATGACGCTTAGACCAGGCTTCCTCTCTGGGTCAAACCGCTCCACCGACCAGGCCTCCAGTGTTGCTGAGTGGCACATCCGTCCACCGTGCCAGCTGGTCCTGCCCCACTCTGTTTCATTTTGAATGCCGGCAAAGCCGTTGTAGCCCCTTGCTTCTCAGTATTTCCAGGCCGAACTCCAGAAGCAGTGGGAGCTATCCTTTCGGCTCCATCCGCCGTCACTGACCCAGGACCCAGGGACCCTGGACCCAGGGAACACACACAAAGGCTCAAGTGAAATTCAATAATCTTTATTGTAACCAACAGAGGGTGTGTGAGTGCGTGTATGCGTTGTGTGAATGTGATGATAATGAACGTGCAGCAGCCGGGGGCAAGACAGAGCGCCGTACAGCCTGGCAACCCTAGAACAGAGCCAAAGCACAGACGTTAGTTTCTTCCACGTCACAGTGAGCTGAATAATGACTGGGGCTTACTTGCAGGTGGAAAGATGCAAGTGCAGATTCGGCCCGAGGGCTCCAGCCAGGAAGATAGCGTCTGCGGGGCATTCCCAGTGATGAGCGGTGAGGTTAGGAGAGGCGAGAGGAAATGTTCTGCCGCCGCGGGGAATTGGTTCTGCCGCCTGAGGGATCCACCTGTGCACAGGGGAAAGCCTGGGAGAAAAGGTGAGTAGCGTGATGCTTACTTGTTGATGAAAGGTCTTCCAAGACGAAGTGGTGATCTGTGCGGAGACAGACGTGAGAGAGACGAAGGTCAGGGAGAAATGACAGACGGCTCCGTGCCGAGGCTCCAGGCAGAGCAGGCTATAAAGCCCGTGAGTGATTGGCCGCAGGTGTGCGCGCAGCTGAGGCAGGTGACGGCCCAGAGTGAGTCATGACAGTCACGGGCATTCCACCGTGCCGCCCAGTTCCCACACCCACAGCAACTTGGATGCTGGCACTGAAACCCTCCCACGATGGCCCTAGATGGGATTGGTCCTGGTCATCTCCCAGAATACTAGGCCAGTTTTTGTCCCATACCAAATCGTCGACCACGCACGAAACCAGTCGGTCCACAGCCCAACCACTCCTCTCCGATGCCACTGGTGATCGTGAAGCCCAGGCCGTAGAACGTGTCGCAGCCCATCACGTTCAACCCGCTGACAGTCACCACGAATTGGACATTGGACATCACTGCCGACTTGTATCTCGCCGTCAATTCCAGCGAACCCACGATGACCAACTTATTACCTCCATAGCCCAAATATGACGTCAACAGTCCTCTCACACGGTAATACAGGAAAAAACTCCTCACAGTAGACCAGTTCAAGACAGAAGCCGCCGCTCCCATGTCCACCAACAACGGCACTTCCATGCCGTCCAGCATCACGTTTCAATAAATCCGCCCATCTGTGCTCAGGGAAACGGTGTGAACAAACGTAGGAGTCGTGGCGGGGGAACCCACCTCATGTCGTCGGTCCCCTCTCTCAAAATTTTTACAGGCCCTGGCAAAATGGTGTAGGAGTCCACACTTGCCACAGCGTTTGCCCCTCACCAGACACTCTCTTGCCTTATGTCGGTGCTTGGTGGACCCGTAGCCAAAACACATTGGCAATCTCGGGGCAGACCTAATTTTTATAGCTGTAGTGTATTCTTCTCCGTCATCCACGCTGTCATCACTATCCGGGTCCACAGCCTGCGCTGCCGATTGTGGTTCCGTATACCTCAACGTAGTTCTCTCACCGAGGTCCTTGGACAGTTTTTCCGCTGCTTCAAACTGTTGAGCTATCTCAACTGCCATGGCTAATGTCAGTTCACCAGAGCGTGTGAGGAGCCTTGACCGTGCTGCAGAACATAGCGTGTGCTCCGCCAACTGATTGCAGACCATTTCTTCCTCCAAAGCTTCAAACTGGCATTCCCCAGCCAGCTGACGCAGGTCTGCGACGTATCTCTGCACTGACTCTCCAGTCCGCTGGTGGCACTGCCAAAACTGAATCCCCAAGACTATGACGTTTTCCGGAGTGTGAAAGTAGCACGCCATTAGCCCGACCACGTCGTGAAAACTATCGCTTTCACCCAATGTACTGAGAATTCGTTGTCCCTCCATGCCGAGATTATGGATCAAAATCGCTCATGCACACAGTTTCTCCAATTCGCTCAGGTTCAAAGCCACCAAATAGTTCTGGAATGCCGCATACCACCTCACCCAGGGAACCAGCGGTTCGCCCGGGAGCTCCAAAAATGGCTGAATACTAGAAACTCCCTTATCCGTACTTTTATCCTTGTCGCCAAATGTTATGTCCATAACCCGTACTCCAATAACAAGGCCGGAGGTGCAGTAGAACGTAGGTTTATTAAGGAACTCAAGATACAATACAGGCGCTCTCGTATAGGCAGAGGTCTGGTTGTAAAGAGACTGTGCTTCTTCCGCTTCCACCTTTTATACCCAGGGTGGCGACGGAACCGGAAAGGTCGAGCTGCCACCCATAGTACACACAATATGAAATGTATCATATTTGATACATCACACAGAGGTGTGTATGTGGATTTTGTACCTCTAACAGCCTTTTTATGATTTCTTTATCTATTGTGTGGCCCTTCACTTGATTTATCTGCATGGCAGCACTCTACAAAAAATTACTGGCCATGCCTAAACAACATGAGATTTTGCCTTAGTGGGAGGATATGTGGCCATTTTTGCCTGCCCAAGTAATTGTAATTGTGTTTTTCACTCCAAAATAAAGAAAATATTGCCAATATTATGTGGATTTCCTTCAGATTTTTACACAATAAGAGCTCTCACTCAAACAGCAATGTCAAGGTATGGTCAAGGCTGATTGCCATGGCAAGCAGACTTAAGATGTTCTGGTTCTGAGATGGGAGTTCGGCATGGTTCGGCAATTTAACAGTCAAATTATTAAAGGCCCAAATCAATATGCTCATTAAGGCTATGAAGACGTGAGTTTTACAACACCTCAGTCTTTCTGGATACAAAAAACCCCCCAAAAAACTCTTAGATCCAACTCATGTTCTTCATCAGAATATCAACGTCTCCCTTCAGGCAGACGATATAGAGTACCCCTTAGCAGGTATAATCAGTTTAAAAACTCTTGTCCCCTTGTCCATTAAAGCCTTAAATATTCTTGAGGACACAAAGTGTATGGCTATGTTCCTCTTTTGAATTTTTGACAGCGTGTATGTGTATATTTACGATCGATACTGGGAAAGGTAGATGAGCTAGCGGCTATCTCCCGCTACGATAGCACATACCGGGAGTGTAGCCTGTTCCTATTCACAGAGACTTGGCTAACAGGACTAGCAGCAGATGCTAACATTGAAATGGAGGGTTTCCACGCGATACGGGCAGACCGAACACCAGACAGTGGCAAAGCAAGGGGTGGTGGAGTGATAATGTATGTTAACAACAACTGGTGCAGACCGGGACATATCACTGTTAAACAACAACACTGCAGCAAAGACATCGAGTTGCTAGCTGTTAGCATGCGGCCTACATATCTCCCGAGGGAATATTCACACGTGATCTGCATTGTTATTTATGCAAATCCGACGGCGAACGCTGGGACAGCGCGTGACGTCATCCACTCAGTAACTGGCAGGCTGCAGACAGAACACCCAGATGCTCTTCTCCTCATCTCAGGCGATTTCAACCATGTTTCACTGTCTCCCATTCTACCAACGTTTACCCAGTATGTCACATGCCACACTAGAGACAATAAAACACTGGACTTATTCTACGCAAACACTAAGGAGGCGTACACCTCATCACCACTCCCCCCACTCGGGAGATCGGATCACAACTTGGTTCATCTCCGGCCGGTGTACAAACCTCTAGTGCACAGACAACCTCCGGTCATGCGCACAGTGACGTTATGGTCTGAGGAGGCAATGGACGCTCTAAAGGGCTGTTTTGAAACCACCGCCTGGGAGCAGCTCTGCGATCCACATGGTGAGGACATTGATGGCCTCACTCACACCATCACGGACTACATCAGCTTCTGTGTGGACAACACCGTTCCCACCAAGACCATACGGTGTTGCTCAAACAACAAACCCTGGATCAACCCTGACATAAAAACACTTCTGAGAGAGAAGAAGAGGATCTTCAGGTCGGGGAACAGGGAGATGCTGAAGTCCGTACAGAGGGAGCTGAGGAGAAAGATCAGAGAAGGCAAGGACAGCTTCAGGAAGAAGATGGAGGACAAGCTGCAACAGAGCGACATCAGCGGGGTCTGGAGAAACCTTAAAACCATCTCTGGGCTCCAGAATACCTCCCCCCAGGCCACGGGGGGCAGGGAGTGGGCGAACAATCTGAATCTGTTTTTCAATAGGTTTGACCAACCGCCCCCCGACTGCACAACAACCACTGCTGCCTCTGAAGACATCAAGTCCTGCTGCCCACTCCCCACTCCACCAACACCCCCCCACTCCCAACACACAGCCCCCCAACCTGACCCTCACTAAGACCCAGGTGAGGACGGAGCTGAGGAAGATCAAGGCGAGGAAGGCGTCGGGACCGGACGGCATCAGCGCAAAGCTCCTCAAGTCCTGTGCAGACCAGCTGTGTGGGATTGTGGAGTACATCCTCAACCTGAGCCTGAAGCTGGGGAGGGTACCACAGCTGTGGAAAACATCTTGTGTGGTACCTGTACCAAAGACTTCCCACCCCAAAGATCTGAACAGCTACAGACCAGTGGCCCTGACGTCCCACATGATGAAGACCCTGGAGAGACTGCTCCTTGCTCACCTCCGCCCCCTGGTGGAACCAGCGATGGATCCACTCCAGTTCGCCTACCAGCATGGCATTGGGGTGGAGGATGCGGTGATCTTCCTTCTTCACCGTTCTCTGTCCCACCTGGAGAAGCCCAGGAATGCGGTGAGGATCATGTTCTTTGACTTCTCCAGTGCTTTCAACACCATCCAACCGATGATTCTGAAGGACAAGCTGCTGTGCGCAGGGGTGGACCAGCACCTGTCATCATGGATCCTGGACTACCTCACAAACCGGCCTCAGTTTGTGAGAACCCGGGACTGTGTGTCCGACACAATCATCGGTAGCACGGGGGCCCCCCAGGGAACGGTTTTGGCTCCCTTCCTGTTCACCCTTTATACTGCGGACTTCTCACACAACACAACACACTGCCATCTACAGAAGTTCTCTGACGACTCTGCGATCGTTGGCCTCATCTCCAACGGAGATGAAGCTGAGTACAGAGGGCTTATCCAGGACTTTGTGGACTGGTGCCATCGGAACTGCCTCCAGATCAATGCGAGGAAAACTAAGGAGCTGGTGGTGGACTGCCGCAGGCAAGGACAACCCCTCACAGCACCAGTAAATATACAGGGAACAGACATCGAGATGGTGACATCCTACAAGTACCTGGGTGTTCATCTGAACAATAAACTAGACTGGTCACACAATACTGACACACTCTACAAGAAGGGACAGTTCAGGCTGTTCCTACTGAGGAGACTCAGGCCTTTTGGTGTACAAGGGGCGCTGCTGAAGACATTCTACGACACGGTGGTGGCATCAGCCATCACTTCTGGAGTGGTCTGCTGGGGCAGTGGCATTACAGCAGCCGATAGGAAGAGACTGAACAAACTGATCAAGAAAGCTAGCTCTGTCCTGGGGCAGCGCCTTGACCCAGTGGAGGAGATGGGAGAGAGAAGGACGGTGGCTAACCTGTCATCTCTGCTGGAGTCCGAGTTCCACCCTATGCAGGACATACTGAATGCACTAAGGAGCTCATTTAGCAGCAGACTACATCATCCTAGGTGCACAACCGAGAGGTTTCGCAGGTCCTTCCTACTTACGGCTGTCAGACTGTACAACCTAAGCAGGGCTGCTCGCAGAGATAGCAAAAAGACATGACAACCTAATAGTATTGAATGCAAAAGATGCAAAAGACTTACACAATGGTCCCCTCCGGTATACAACTAGGAAAATACCGGTTGCTATGGAGGGTGAGAATATGTATGGGTACATAATCATACCATGTAGGATAACTAAGTAGACGGTTATGCTGTTTCATTCCATCTAGCTACAATGCTCCGCACTGTGTGTGTTTATATATTTATATATTTATTCCATCTAGCAACAATGCTCCACGCTGTGTGTGTTTATATATTTACATATTTATTCCATCTAGCTACAATGCTCCACACTGTGTGTGTTTATATATTTACATATTTATTCCATCTAGCTACAATACTCCGCACTGTGTGTTTATATACTCATATATTTATTCCATCTAGCTACAATGCTCCGCACTGTGTTTATATATTTATATATTTATTCCATCTAGCTACAATGCTCCGCACTGTGTGTCTATATATATATTTATATTTATATGTACATATGTATACTCACTGCTCTTGTTTTTCTCTTGCCTTCTGATTGTTGCTCTGAGTGTTGCTATCCCTGTGCTGTTGCAATCCTGGAATTTCCCCATTGTGGGACTAATAAAGGCTTATCTTATCTTATCTTATCTTATCTTATATATTTGAATTTTTTTAAATCTTTATTTTCTTCTTGTTTTGGCTGCTCCCTTCAGGGGTCACCACAGCAGATCATCTGCCTCCATCTCATCCTATCCCTTGCATCTTCCTCTGTAACACCAACCCTCTCCATGTCCTCCTTTATTACATCCATGAGTCTTCTCTGTGGTCTTCCTCTTTTCCTCCTGCCTGGCAGCTCCATCTTCAACATCCTTTGTCCAATATATCCACTATCCCTCCTCTACAAATGTCCACATCTCAACCTTGCCTTTCTTACTTTGTCTCCAAACCACTCAACTTGAGTTGTCCCTCTGATATACTCATTTCTAATCCTGTCCCTCCTAGTCACTTCCAATGACAATCTTAGCATCTTCAACTCTGCCACCTCCAGCTCCACCTCCTTTCTTTTTGTCAACGCCACCGTCTCCATACCACACATCATAGCAGGTCTCACTACTGTCTTGTAAATCTTCCCTTTCACTCTTGCTGCTACCTTTCTGTCACAAATCACCCCTGAGACTCGTCTCCACCCATTCCACCCTGCCTGCACTCTCTTCTTCACCTCTCTTTTGCATTTTCCATTGCTTTGGATGGTTGACCCTAGATATTTACACTCATCTACTTTCACTTCAGCTACTTCTTCCATCTCCACCGTTGCACCTGCCTCCCTCTCATTCACACTCATGTATTCTGTCTTGCTTCTACTGACTTTCATTCCTTTTCTCTCCAGAGCATACCTCTCCCTCTCCAGGTTCTCTTCCAACTGCTCCCTATTCTCACTACAGATCACAAGATCACAATGTCATCTGCAAACATCATGGTCCACGGAGACTCCTGCCTGACCTCATCTATCAGCCTGTCCATCACTATGGCAAACAAGAAGGGGCTCAGAGCCGATCATTGATGTAATCCCACCCCCACCTTGAATCCATCCATCACTCCTACAGCACACCTCACCACGTCTCGCTGTCCTCATACGTGTCCTGCACCACCCTCACATACTACTCTGCCACTCCTGACTTTCTCATACAGTACCACACATCCTTTCTTGGCACCCTATCATATGCTTTCTCTAGATCCACAAAGACATAGTGCATCTCCTTCTGACCATCTCTATACTTCTCCAACACTCTTAGAGCAAACATTGCATCTGTAGTACTCTTTCCTGGCATGAAACCATACTGCTGCTCACTGATTGTCACCTCTCCTCTTAACCTGGCTTCAACAACTTTTTCCCATATCTTCATAGTGTGGCTGATCACCTTTATGCCTCTGTAGTTACTACAGCTCAGCATCACCTTTGTTCTTGAAAATTGGTACCAAAACACTTTTCCACTCCTCAGGCATCCTCTCATTCTCCAAGATTTTGTTAAACAATCTGGTTAAAAAGTCCACTGCCATCTCTCCTAAACATCTCCATACCTCCACAGGTATGTCATCTGAACCAACCATTCCATTCTTCATTCTCCTCAAAGCTGCCCTCACTTCTGCCTTGCTAATCCTCGGGACTTCCTTGTTCACCATCTTTCCTTCATTCATCCTCCTCCTCTCTCTCATTTTCTTTATTCATCAGCTCTTCAAAGTACTCCTTCTACCTTCTCAACACACTCTCGTCATTTGTTAGTATATTACCATTTCTGTCCTCAATCAACCTAACCTGCTGCACATCCTTTCCAGCTCGATCTCTCTGTCTAGCCATTCGATACAACTCCTTTTCTCCTTCCTTAGTGTTAAGCCTTTCATACAATTCACATACACTCTATGCCTGACATAATGTCTGGCCCAGGAAACACGCACGCAGGCTCAGGATAGATTTAACAGCTTTATTCAACAAGCAGGTGTGTCTGAATGGATGTATGCGGTATGTGTATGTGTTGGGGGTGAATGCCGATGCGCAGGAAGCAGAGCAGCACGCCGTACAGCCGGACAACCCTATGGAGAGAGAGCAGAGGACAAGGGATAAAGGGCACCACACCTGGACAGGGATAATGAGTTGTGTGTTGCTTACTTGTGGGTACAGGTGGCTGGCGTTGGCAAGGGAGAAGCCCGGAAGACAGCGTCCTGCAGAGCCTGCACTGATGGTGGGGATTGGTTGGCGATGACGGGGAAATCCGCCGCCGAGGAATCCACCTGTGCACAGGGGTGAAGACTTGGAGAAGGCTAAGGTATGCTTACGTGGGGTTGAAGTCTTGCTGGTGATCAGAGGTTGATACACGAGCTACAAAGTGCCGATGCGAACAGACGGCTCCAGACCGCAGCACTGGGCTGAGTGGGCTAAATAGCCCGCTGCTGACGAGGCGCAGGTGTGCGCGCAGCTGAGGCCGCTGATGAGCGGCGAGTCGTGACAGTACTCCCCCCCCCCCCCCCAGCAGCGCCTCCTGGCACTGGTTTGTCTGGGTGCGCCCGGTGGAACTCCGTGATGAGACTCCTGTCCAACACCAAAGAAGAGCGCACCCAGGACCTCCACTCAGGACCGAATCCCTCCCAGTCCACCAAGTACTGCAGCCCGCGACCTCGGTGCCGGGAGTCCATGATGGAGGCGACTCTCCAGGCCGGGTGGCCGTCGATCATCATAGGCGCAGGCGGTGCTGCGGGCGGGGGGCAGAGGGGATCGGAGACAAAGGGCTTAATCTTGGACACGTGGAAGGTGGGACAAATGCGGAGGGAGGGAGGGAGGGAGGGAGGGCCAGATGCACAGCCACCGGGTTAACAATTTTAGAAATGGTGAAGGGGCCAATGAACCGTGGGGCCAACTTCCTCTTTTCAGCCTTAAGGTGGATATCTTGAGAGGCCAACCAGACCTGTTGACCCACCTGGTAGGCAGGGGCCGGTCTCCTGTGGCGATTCGCCGTGGTGCTGTTGCGCGCCGCCGTGCGTAAGAGCGCGTCGTGCACCTTGGTCCACAGAGCCCGACACCGTCTCAGGTGCGCTTGGATGGAAGGAACCGCCAGCTCCGCCTCCTGCTTCGGAAACAAAGGTGGATCATAACCCAAGGACGCCTTGAAGGAGGACATCCCTGTGGCGGAAGACCGAGCCGTGTTGTGGGCGTACTCTACCCAAGCCAGGTGCGTGCTCCAGGAAGACGGGTTGGAGGAAGTGACGCAGCGCAGGGCAACTTCCAGCTCCTGGTTGGCCCGTTCGCACTGCCCATTGGATTGCGGGTGGTGACCGGAGGAGAGGCTAACTGTGGCCCCCAAGGCGTTGCAGAAACACTTCCATACCTCTGAGACAAACTGGGGCCCCCGATCCGAGACGACGTCCACCGGTATCCCGTGCAGCCTGACCACGTGCTGAACCAGAAGGTCCGCTGTCTCCCGCGCCGTTGGAAGACCCCGAAGTGGCACGAAGTGGGCAACCTTGGAGAATCGATCCACAATGGTCAAGACGGCGTCATAGGTGTTAGAGGTCGGGAGACCAGTGACGAAGTCGAGGGCTATGTGAGACCAGGGCCTGCCAGGGGTCGGCAGGGGCTGGAGCAGACCCGCGGGGGGAGAATTTCCTGACTTGCCGATGGCACACACAGGGCACGCCCGGACGTAGTTGGCGGCGTCCTTCTGCAGACCTGGCCACCAGAAGGAACGCTGGAGGAGATCCACTAGCCGGGATACACCAGGGTGGCAGGCGAGTTTGGAGGTGTGAACCCAATGGATGACCTCCCCCCGGTCAGAAGATGGAACGAACAACCTTCCCTCCGGTCCGCCGCCAGGGTCCGGTTCGGTCTCCTGCACCCTCCGGATCTTGTCCCTGATGGTCCAGGAAATTGCCCCTACCACACACGAGCTGGGCAGGATGGTATGACCTGGCTCCTCTGACGTCTCAGGGGCAAACTGTCTGGAGAGGGCATCGGGTAGGCCATTCTTAGAGCCAGAGCAATAGGTAATGGTGAAGCGGAGCCGGGCGAAGAACAAGGACCAGAGCGCCTGGCGGGCATTCAGATATCTAGCAGATCAAAGATACTCCAAGTTCTTATGGTCCGTCAGCACCACGAATGGTAATGCAGCCCCCTCCAGCCAGTGGCGCCACTCCTGCAGGGCGAGCTTGATGGCGAGAAGCTCCCTGTCCCCGACGTCGTAATTCCGCTCGGCTGGAGACAAACGCCGTGAGAAGAAGGCGCAGGGTCGCTTGACCCCATCGGTGGGTGATCGCTGGGATAGCACCGCCCCCACTCCCGTATCAGACGCGTCGACTTCCACCAGGCACTGCAGTGCGGGGTCGACCTGGGTCAGGACTCGGGAGGAGGAGAACTCCGTCTTCAACGCCTGGAACGCCGTAGCGACCTCTTCGGTCCAGCGGAAGGTGTTCTTGGGGGAAGTGAGACGGGTCAGCGGGGCAACAATGACACCGAAGTTAGGCACAAAACGGCGGTAGAAATTGGCGAAAATTGCTGGACCTGCTTCCTGGAGGTCGGCGTGGGCCATTCAACCACCGCTTTAACCTTCGCGGGGTCAGGTAGGACCTGGTTGTGTGAGATTACAAACCCTAAGAAGGAGGTGGTCTTGGCGTAAAACTCACACTTCTCGGCTTTGACGTACAGCCTGTTCTCCAGCAGCCGCTGCAAGACCCGCCTCACATGCACCTGGTGTTCCTCCTGTGACCTGGAGAAGATGAGGATGTCATCCAGATATACGAACACGAAGAGGCCGAGGAAATCACGCAGGACATCATTAATCAGGCATTGAAATACAGCAGGGGCGTTGGTCAGTCCAAAGGGCATCACCAGGTACTCGAAGTGCCCACTAGGCATTCTAAAGGCTGTCTTCCACTCATCCCCCTCCCTGATCCGGACGAGATGGTATGCACTGCGAAGATCCAATTTGGTGAACCAGGTCGCCCCCTGCAGGGAGTAGAAGGCAGGGTGTAACGGTCCTTCTCCATGATGTCATTCAAGGCCCGGAAGTCGATACATGGGCGGAGTGACCCATCCTTCTTTGACACGAAGAAGAACCCTGCGCTGAGCGGAGACGAGGAGGGACGGATGATTCCTGCGTTGAGTGACTCTTTGATATAACTATCCATCGCTTCCCGCTCCGGTGCTGACAAGCTGTAGAGGCGTCCGGAAGGCAGGGGCGCCCCCGGGCGGAGGTTGATGGCACAGTCGTAGGGCCGGTGAGGAGGAAGAGACATCGCCCTGGACTTGCTGAATACGAGGCCCAGGCCATGGAACTCCGAGGGCACCAGAGTAAGATCTGGAGGCGCGGCGTCCTTAACCGGGGGAGGAGAAGACGGGGCGCAGGCTGCGGATTGTAAACAGGTGCCCATGCAGAATGAACTCCAGGCGGCGACTCTTCCCGTCTGCCAATCCAGCACGGGGTTGTGCAGACGCAACCAGGGGTACCCAAGGATGACAGGCGTCACAGAGGAGGACAGGACGTACAGGGTGAGATCCTCTCGGTGGTTACCAGAGATTATGACAGGGACTGGTTGCGTGCGATGAGTCACTTGTCCGAGGGGTGCACGGGAAAGGGTGATCAGGCTGAGAGGAGCGGCCAGAGGGTGGCAGGGGATGCCCAATTGGGTTGCCAGGCTCTTTGAAATGAAGCTCTGCTCTGCTCCTGAGTCCACCAGTGCGTGTGTGAGATGCCCCGTGGCATTGTGACAAAATCGGATGGGCAAGGATAGACTTGTGAGGGGATTTGACCGGTTAGAGCCCGCGAGGCCCCCTACAGTGACTCATGGACCTCCCCGTTTGGCTTCTCCAGGCAATGCTCCACGGTGTGTTGATCTCCTCCGCAATACATGCAGAGGCCCAACTTCTGGCGGCGCTGTTTCTCCGCTAGGGG